>BHDV01021277.1:57110-106637 GCA_005406045.1 Adoxophyes honmai
GGGGGGGGTCTAAAATTCCCCAGATTTTGTGTGACGTACTTTATGGATGTCCATACATGGCCATGACATAAAATGACTCGCACATGTTGCTATGTTAGGTTTACTGTGCGATTGTTTGTTTGTAGGAGTATACTCGTATGAGCCACCAGCGCGCCGCGAGTACATACCCCGAAAGCATCATTGATTGACAAGCCATTCGGCGCACGCGGCGCTTGATCGCGATAGTGTCGGGATGTTTCACAACCGCTCGCAGGTGTGCCTGCGCCAGACTTTTACCTACTGATCCATTAGCTTTGTAGTATAGTTTGAGAATATACTTTATAGTTTTCCTATGTGGTGTTGGGATAGAATAACACCTCTCCATTTCCTGGATGTCGTAAGAGGCGACTAAGGAAATAGGTTTAGGTATGCTTTAAGCGACAGGCTAGCAACCTGTCTGGAACCTCTTCCATCTTTCCAAACCTAAAACTATGCTAGAAGTGGCTGCGAAGCGTGATATAGTCATAGTTAAGCTTTTGTGTATGTCACGTTTCGTGTGGTCTGCCTGCCCCATTTGGGAACACAGGCGTGATTGTATGAATGTATGTATAGATTGAGAATCCTAACATACTAAAATTCTGTAATGCAAGTCGCGTGGGAAAGAACTGCTTGTCGCTTAGATCGTGCCGGATCGCTGTCTGGATCATTATCACTGCCGGTGTACAATCCGCAACAAAATACCGGCACGATCTAAATGTAAAAAATATAAGACAACCTTAATGTTCTTTACTTATTTAAAAGAAATCATTACGCCAACCTTGTTGACACAATAAGAGCGTACATTATAGAATACTAGCTTTTGCCCGCGGCTCCGCTCGCGTTAAATTCGGGGTAGCACAGAAGAGATAGCACACATACCAATTTGTAGCTTTCTACATTGAAAATTGCGGAATTCTCCACAAACTTCCACCCCTCACTTTAGGGAAATGGGGGGGGGGGTTTTGAAGAGACAAAAAGTAGCCTATGTCCATAACTAACTCTACCTAAAAAAATCACTTCAATTCATTGCTCCGTTTAGCCGTGAAAGACGGACAAACAAACAAACAAACACACTTTCACATTTATATATTAGTACGGATAGTTTGGTACGGTGGCCGTGTCGATCTTTGTTGTTGGCTGTACACGCAGGTGCCATTGACACAAAAAATAAGATGTCACATTTGTCTCTCGTCGTCCAATTTTTGAAAATACCGCCGATAACGATCCTATACGCTCTTGCGCATAAGTATTCCGTTTCGCGCGTTTTTAGAGCGGAGACGACAGACTATCCGTGACGCACTTTTTAGTCTGTGAAAAAAGAACCTATGCAACTATATGCAGTAACGGACGGACTTTTTGCGCGTCGTGTGCGTAACCTGTGTGGTGTCGGGTATAGAATAACACCTCTCCATTTCTTCCGTGGATGTCGTAAGAGGCGACTAAGGACATAGGTTAGTATACTTTAGGCGACAGGCTAGCAACCTGTCACTATTGTACCTGCCACCTCAAAACCTAATAACTATTATGCTAGAAGTGGCCACAAAATGTGAAATAGTCATCGTTTTGTCTATGTAGCGTCTTGTGTGCTCTGCCTACCCCGTTTGGAGACTAAAAAGTGCGTCACGAATAATCTGTAATCTGCGCTGCATTTTAATTTTGACCTAGAAAGACAATTACAAGAACAGGTTAGTGAAATTAAGCCCTTCGGCAATCAGTCACAGGCCACTGTCGTGTGACGCAAGACGCAACTGGTCGTCCTGACCAAGAAGCTTATACTCAAACTGGAGATTGCATATAGAAGAAAAAAGTGAAGCCCAAAAAATTGACCTTGAATGACGTCACTGTTATTTGCTGTCCCTTTCATTACGGTGACAATACTTTCGGACGTTAGGTGAGAATCATGATTAGTTTTATTCTAAACCTATTTACGAACATAAGAAAGATCATAAAAACAAGCAAGTGAATCAACTAAAAGAAGTTCGTCTCTTAAGAATTATTAAATTTCGTAAAATTGTCGCCCCCGGGGAATAAAATGGTAATAGGAAAAAGAAAATTTTACAGGAAAAATAAAAAACCGATTCTACTCTATATCTTTAGTTCTACAAAGAATTCATCAACGAGTTATATATCAAATTAATGGTGATTTTAAGGGCGTGTATAATGTGTATACGTATGTCATAATTCATTTATTTTTACCTATCTTAATTTATTTGTTATAAGCCAAAATTTACATTACCGAAAATATAAAATTGAAATATTTTCGTAATAAACGGTTACCATCTTATTCGTGCAAATCACTGACAACTAAAGCTATCGTAATATGGAGTTGCTATTCTACTCATTGACTTTCTTTACGTGGGCTTGCTTTGGTTCCTGTAAAAAAAGTAAAATGTTATCTAAAAAATTAATCCTTATATCCAAAAAAAGTATAATAGAACTAGCTTTCCGCCCGCGACTTCGATCGCGTAAATTTCGGATTTTGGGGTCGTAGGTTTCTGAGCCTGAGTTTTCCTCTTCTTAATATTAGTGTAGATGTAGGTATCTAAACCCAAATATTTTACGGAATCCTCTTTTTTTCAAAATAAAATTTAGCCTATGTTACTCGTGGATAATGTGGCTTTCGAATGGTGCAAGAATTTTTAAAAACGGTCCAGTAGTTACTGAGCCTATTCATTACAACCAAACAAACAAACATACAAACAAATAAACAAAGTTTTCCTCTTTATAATATTAGTGTAGATAAGAAATAAGTTTGTTCTTTTGATATGTAACTGTAACTGTACATTCCATATAATTACCATTAACTTCATAGGCAAATCGTAAAACCTTCCGCGATTGGGTTTTATTTAACCTAAAACATGGTTACCCTAATCATTCTCCTTCATATTTTTATGGTTCATTAACAATCAAGATTTTTTGTATTAACTCTTATCTAACACCAAAAATGAGAACTTAAATCTGATAATAAAGGCTTAAACTTATTTTATCTGTCTCTATTTAATAAAATAGTTACGAGATATACGTGAAATAAGCTTCTGTTAAAAAAGTAAACGATTGAGTAATAATAATGGAATTAATAGCTTGCCTGTGAAATTATACACTTGATCCTGGATACCACACATTTCTGCAACTACGAACTATGCAACTCATGATGATTATCTCCAGAATACTGCTTAAATAATACATAAAACCGTTGGAAACTTTCGAAGCGAACGATAACTCAATGACAGCGGCAATCCCAATGTTTGACATATGCAAATGGTGTTGCTATATTACGTTGCAATAATTACCGTAACTTTTAGTAAAATTTTACGAAAAATGATGTAATTTGAAATCACTTAAATGTGTTTTTGTCAGTAGGCTATTCGCGGAAATAACAAGCAAGTAACAAAGTAAAGCTAACATTTTTTTTACTTCACATTTTATAACTTGTGTGCGTCCAAATTTGGTAGTAACATATAGTGCACTGTGAATTAAGCAATTTTATTTGGGAAAATTAAACCTGAACTTGGCTACCCCGTCTAAAGAGTAAACGAGATAGAAGATACAGTAAAGTTCAAACCAGGTCAAAAAACAGATCATCAAAATTTTATTACTAGTGCAATATCCAGATAGTATATAAGATTCTTGGTCCTGACGGATTGCACGAGCTTTGGGGTTACACAAGTGGCCGGCAGGTGCCGCCCGCCGAGTGGCGAAATAGACTTGTCTTGTAGATACTTTAACGTACATGCTTTTGTTAGCTGTGACAGTTTTCGCTCAAGGTCCCTTATTGTCGCATTTAGTGCACGAAGCTAAATGACAGCGGCCTGTGAGAGCTGTGAGAGTTACAACAGCACCGCTTGTGGTTCTCTGAAGTAAAGTTCTAAAATAAATACAAACTTTAGCTAGTATTGTCACAGCAAAATCCCGTGGGCTGGTACAGGTCAAGTCGGCGTACTGGTACGGGCAAGTAGTCACCTCAAAGCTTGTATCAATTAATCATAGCAGTTTAACTACAATGCAGTAGCCGTGTAAATATTTACCTCGCCCTTCGTTTACTATTTACTTATGTAGGTACTTACCGCAGACTGCAACCTCGACGCTTGCCTTGCAAGGCGGTCGCCTGCAGCTAGTGTTCCATAGGACTCGAGCCTTTTTAGCCCAAATTTTAAAGCTCCAGAGGGCTTTTTAGAGCTGGCTTAATGGAATGGGTTTCAAAGAGCTTGTGATTTTAATAAAGCTGTAGTCTCAAAATGGCCATAGCCTTTTTTTTAGGCTGTAGTCTTAAAAAAGACTAAAGCCTTTTTTAAGGGTTTTAGCTTTTTTTAAGGCTTAAGCCTTTTCGTAATAGTGTAAACAACGCTTCGTAGTCCCCTGATTTCTTCTCCAACACTTAACCGATTAAATATATTTTTTCATTAAACGTTTAAAAATGTCATAGCTGTGTTTCTATGTTCTTGTATTTTAAAAATATCAATTAAATATTTTTAAGCCTCGGAGCCTAAAGAAGCTTGAAGGCCAAAATATTTAAAGTCTCAATATTTTGACAAGGACTTTAAAGTCTAATAATTTATAGCCTTTTATTAGGGTTACGAGCTCCGAGAGTCAAGGCTGCCGAATATAGTAAGGCTTGGGGCTAAAGAGCTTTTTAGGCTTTCAGCTCTCTAGGCGTTAAAATTCGAAGCCAACCTTAAAGAAAAGAGCTAAAAGGCTCGAGTCCTATGGAACACTACCTGCAGCCGCGTGTCATAGTATAGGTAGAGTGAAACTGAGCCGAATTAGATCTGTCAAATTATAATACAAGCAGGTTAGATTTGGCTGCAAAAATTGGATGCCTCTAAAGTTTGTTATGCGTAATTTAAGAGGGCGTAGTCGAGCACACCGAACACAGCCAGCTAGTTTAATATAACATTTCCTATCTCGCGACAAGCTTGTATAGCACATAATGTTCCACAACATCGTAGGAGTTCAACATTGTTGTATTTCTCTTTTTTCCATCTTCTTCGCCCAAACCGACCTTGTTCAGGACACATTTAGAAACAACTGCACTTGCATTGTGTCCTGCTCAAACAAGAGCATTACGACACAGTTAAGTTGACAAACAATCATTAGCCTCGGCTCATCACCGTCGTGCGGCGCGCATCTCCATTAGCAAAGCGATCTGGACCAATCGCAATGCCCAACGCCAAGCCGCCTGCGCCTCTGAAACTGAAGCACCGGAACAAATTCTACCAACTGTCACACCAACTAACTGCACCACTAACTTGGTCGCACCAACTTACGTTTACCGACAGTTCTACCGCAAAGTGTATGTGAGCGTCCTCCGTGGGCGGTACAACTATGTTTGCACGATCAAGTGTTTTTGTTATTGGTGTGACCGCCAAGTGTCACGACGCGTGTTCGCGGCTGCTCGTTTCCAATTAGTCACGTCTGGTGGCGAAACGCCGTAATCAGGGCAGCCATGTGAACTTAATGGAACAAGGAAAGTAAAAGCTGGTCCGAAACCTGTCCACGGCTGGGCGTCGTGACGACACGCGTGCGGTCGGCTGCAGTTTTAATGTCTCCTTTTGTTAATGCAACACTGACTAGGTGCAATTTACGGCCAAAGAACAGCTACATCATTCCTCATAATAGTATTTTATATTATCTCAAGATATTCCATTCCATCGGATGAAGAAACAGTCCTCTAGTTTAAGGAAAACGGATATGTTGGTGGTCGGTTAAGGTCACATGCAACTTGCAACAAGGGAAAATAAAAAACACGAGACTCGCTTAAAATGATAAGTAGATGGAACCAAGTAGTACCTACTGTAAGGAAATGTCAGGCCATTTTTAGCGGATCAGAACTTGTATATCGGAGACTTGGGAGACTAATTTCGTTTTATTACTAGGATTTCTTCGTGGACAAAGTCATTCCGCCGCTTCTGTGAAACCCTAAACCAATGCTACTTACATAATATTCATGGCTCCAACTATGTATCTATTTCTTGATTGTCCTAGAAAATGTTTCAATTACACCCAGCGTTATGAAAAACAAGTAATCTCATTAATTCTAGAGCTGCGGAGTGCCTCCACGCGCCCACGCGACGCCATTTGCTTTTTTTGCAATAATCTAAATGTTTTCATGCTTTTTGCGCGGGAGGTTTAAGGATCTGAGGTTGTATTGGTTTTTGTTTTTGCGCGCAGTTAACGAGCTGGCGAGAAAACGATTGGATTTCTGTAGACATTATGTCAATAACACTGTAATAAAATTGTCAATAGAGAAATGCTTTCGCGGTTGGTTCATGGATGATAATTGATATGTAACAGCGTAGGTCCACATTATCTTAATTTAGTAGTGGTAGTGGAGGTAACTTATGAATGTTCTCGATGTTCATCTGTTTAAGTAATTGTACAAAAATCTAAAATTATACTAAGGTGCAGCGCAGACGACAGACTATCCGCGACGCACTTTTTAGTCTGTGAAAATAGAACCTATGCAATTACATGCGGTAACCGGTGGACTTTTTGCGCGTCGTGTTTCTTACTGCATATAGTAATTGCAAAGGTTTTATTTTCACAGTCTAAAAGTGCGTCACGGATAGTCTGTCGTCTGCGCTGCACTTACGGCCCTGAAATGCATACAATCTACGCAGACTTTTTGTGCGCCGCAGACTCGATCGCACAAAAAGTCTGTCGTCTGCGCAGCGCCTAGAAGTGGCTAAGAAAAGTGTTTCGGGCGTCGCGGCCGCGTGACGTATGTCCGGATGGCGGACCAGCCGCGCCGGCGCGAAAACCCGAAGACTGCAGCGCATGCGACTGACCGCACCTTTTTACCACCGGCTCGTTCCGCCGATCTGGAAATCATTGGTGACAGTTTTGCTGCCAGGGATCACTTACTGATTATGCTGGCCTAGTATTGATCTGATATATTTGCCCTGCCGGCTTAGGACGGCAAGGTTACAGTCAAATAGAGTGCGAGGTAGACTAACAGCTGTCACTGTTTAATACGAGACCACAGAGGGTCGCAGGTAATTAGTTTATCATCATACACGAAACTTGTGAGTTGTCATGAAAGTGGCAGTTTCTTTCTAATAATTAGTAAAAACAGGCTTCCGCTGCAACTAAAAGTTGCAAGAAGTAAACAAAAACATGGCTCAGGATATATTTTGCTCGCGAGATACTCTTACAGATTCCGTGTGGAGTCGAAAGGGTTCAAAACCTCTCCTCTCAGCATGACGTATGTATTGTGTAGTTGCCATGTAATGTCGGACTTAAAATAAACCTCTGCTTTTCTTCCGTGGGTGTCGTAGAGGCGACTAAGGAAATAGGTTACGGTATATTTTAGGCGACAGGCTAGCTATACCGTAACTTAACTTGAAACGTAGAAAAAATAGCTAGAACTGTGACATAGTCACACAAACAAATTAAATGAAAATCTACCCTAACTCGATTGTACAGTCAAAGACTGATAACTGTGGCACTTTTTACTTTTTTACAAGAAATGTCACTGTGACATACCATATCGTCTGCTAATCAAAGCAATGTGAAACTCGTTATGAAAAGGTTCAAAGCAGTACAGGTATCAATTACTTTTGTTGTACAAGCCTCATCTAATATTTATTAGGAATGTGTTTTGTTATTAGTTAAACAAAAACAAGTGTAGCCTCGTCTTTGCCGCCCCCGCGCTGACGTCACCCGCCCCCGCGCTTCTACTTTGTTTTTGATGATGACAGCTAATTCTCTTATAGAAACATCATTTCATAACCGGGTCAAGTGTGACCTGCATGACACTTGTTATGTAAAGACTTCGTTGTAAAAATAATTTTCAATTCAAAGTTGGGGCCCCAGCGCCATCATCATTATAAGAGAGACCTCCAAGCGTCTGGCGGATACAACTGGAGACCAAAGAGCTGGCAGCTTCCTCGCTCAACGCAGCATTGCGATACAGCGAGAAAATGCCAGTATCTTTGGGGGTGCCCTTTCCTACATTATATCTAGTTGATATTTTGAAGTCAGATATGTTTTTTTTTCCTTTTTTAAGTTTTAAATTGTTTTCTATAATTCAATAATGAAATCACACCTTACAGTAAAAAAAAAACATTTCCATCGAATTACCTTCTAACCAGGTACAAGTATTCCGTTTGAATCCACAGTTAAAAGCTATAGTAAGCACTTGCCCACAGCATAATTGCAGTCTCCGTAATGCAGTCCAGATAACTATGCATGGTATAATGATGACTCGGAGACTGACAAGGACAAGTTGTATGCTTACTCCACACCTACACAATTAATTATCACCCGGTAGTGGCCGGCCACTGCGCGCGCGCACAATGCGGCGATAAACCTCGCGAGCTGCGCCGACGCCTGTCTGCGAGTTGCACCTGCCGCCTTAGGCTCAATTCACACCAGAAGAGCAGCGCAGCGCGGCGTAGCGGAGCGCAGTTTCAGTGTCATGAGAATTTCAACTTCATTTTCATTACAATAAGACTTATTATCGCATGAGAAACTCTAACGATGCGCGCGGATGCCCGCGGATCCGCGGGAATTCCAGCGCATTCCGTAAACAAAGCCATGCGACTGCGCGAGCTGACGCGGGATGCCCGAGGATGCTCGAGTAGTCGCGACGGCCGCTGTCAATACATATGTCAATAATTATGTAAATTCCAGCGACTTCCTACGCATTCCAGCGGCTTCTCGAGCAGTCGCAGGAATCCTCGCGCATTCTCCACGGAGCGGGTCGCTGCGCTACGCCGCGCTGCGCTGCTCTTCTGGTGTGAATTGAGCCTTAGCACGACATGGTGCGAGTAGAGATACGCGCGCGATAGACTATAATATATCTGTCACCGACTAGAGACTAGTGCGTGTGGTGTCGGGTTTAGTATAACACCTCTCCATTTCTTCCGTGGATGTCGTAAGAGGCGACTAAGGACCATAGGTTAAGGTATATTTTAGGCGAAAGGCTAGCAACCTATCACTATTGTGCCTGCCACCTCAAAACCAAAAAAATATTATGCTAGAAGTGGCTACAAAACGTGAAATAGTCATCGTTTTGTCTATGTAGCGTTTTGTGTGCTCTGCCTACCCCGTTTGGGAATATAGGCGTGATTGTATGTATGTATGTAGACTAGAGACGACAGAATTTAACTGCTATGACCATTCTCTGGCAGTTTAGGTACCTACTTAACTTCATGTCAGATTTGACTGGTCAGGAAGGTTTTATTTACTAGGATAAATATTCGGGCGTTTGAACCGCTGTCATTAGGTATTCACAACAGTTTTTTTATTAGATACTGTTGGAAATGTGTATATAATAGTCTAGCGTGTACCTATTTGCAAGACATAGACACTATATCGACACATTTATTATACCAATTTCTAAATAAATCTAATATAAAAAGTGTTGAGAATAATGACAGCGGTTCAAACGCCCAAATATTTACCCACTAATACCCACATTTCATCAGAATAGATGTTCAAATAGTTTAGCAAAAGAACTTCTCCTTCTGACTTAACTAGGTATTATGAAGACACTGACATTATATATAGCATTTGAAGATGTGTCAGAATCGAGAGAAATAGTGAGTAACGATAAAATTGGTATGGAAGAGATAATGAAAGCGATAAAGGATCTGAAAGTAGGTAAAGCTGCTGGGTATGACGGTGTAACTGCGGAAATGCTAAAAGCTGGCGGTAGTTTGATGGCAGACTGGCTGTATCGCCTCTTTAACCTTTGTTGGCAACAGGGCAAGGTTCCAGACGACTGGACCAAAGCAGTTATTGTGCCACTTTTTAAAGGGAAGGGCTCACAGCAGGAATGCAAAAACTATCGCGGTATCAGTCTTTTAAGCATAGTAGGCAAGTTGTATGCGAGAATTTTGATTGAAAGAGTGATAAATGCTACTGAGAGCAGTATTTGGGATGTGCAAGCGGGTTTTAGAAAGGGAATGGGATGTACGGATCAGGTTTTCTCATTACGATGTGTAGCCGAGAAGTTTCTAGCGAAAGGCCAAAAAGTGTACTGCGCTTTCGTGGATCTTGAGAAAGCCTATGATAGAGTGAAAAGGGATGAACTGTGGTCAACGTTGTCCAGGAGAGGAGTGGATGGCGACTTGATACAGGCTCTGAAATCCTTATATAAGGATTCCAGAGCCTGCGTCAGATTGAACGGTGCCTATTCAGACTGGTTTGACATTTCTCGGGGTGTCAGACAGGGTTGTGTACCATCGCCGTGGCTATTCAATCTTTTCATGGATGACTGTTTACTCGATTTGAAAGAGCGAGACTGTGGATTGAAGATAGGGGAGTCTCTCATCAAATGTCTCTTGTACGCTGATGATCAGGTGCTCCTTGCATCGTCAGCGTATGAGTTACAGGACATGGTGACTCTAATGTACGAATCTTTTGTAAAGAAGGGAATGAGAATGAACGTAGGTAAAACGAAAGTTATGGTGATAGAGAAGAACGACGAAATGACTGAATGTGTTATAACAATTGGGAGTGAAAGGTTAGAACAAGTGAGAGATTTTAGGTATTTGGGATGTATGTTCACGAGTGATGGTAAGTACGATGAGGATATTGAAAGTAGAGTAAAAGCGGGAAATCAAATGAATGGAGCACTTCACTCCGTTGTGAGCCGTCAGGACATTTCTGAAAATGCTCGTTTGGCTATTTACAACGGTGTGCTAGTACCTACTTTGATGTATGGCAGCGAGAGTTGGGTGTGGCAGAAGAGACATGAAAGTAGAGTGAATGCGGTTGAGATGCGTTCTTTGCGTAGCATGAGTGGTATAAAACTTACTGATAGGGTGCGTAATAGCGTGATTAGAGAGAAGTGTGGTCTGAAAGAGAGTATTATTACAAAGGTAGAGAAAGGTATGCTGCGTTGGTTTGGGCACGTGGAGAGAATGGATGAATCAAGGATATGTAAGCAAATCTACAAGGGAAGTGTGTTAGGGCAAGGCGGTCGAGGGCGCCCTCGAAAAACGTATATCGACCAGATCGGCGATGTACTAAACAAAGCCCAAATAAGGAGTACCCGAAACCGTCGAGCGTGTATGACAAGAGTGATGAATGTGAGTGAAGCGAGAGAAGTATGTCAGAATAGATGCGAATGGCGCTCTGTTGTCTCTGCCTACCCCGCAGGGAATAAGGCGTGACGGTTATGTATGTATGTATGTATGACATTATATTATGTATGTAAAAAACTGCTGTGTCTTTGCGCGGAGCGCACAGTTTATTCTAAAATAAAAAAATAATTCTAAAATCATCAAGGTACGGACCACGTCCGTAGATGAAAAACTTGTTTAAAAAAAAGACACTGACATGTACATAGACAAGCCACAAATTGATCTTAAATGAATTTACGGAACATTTTTTATCCTAGTCTAGTATATTCACTAGTCACACATCACTTTGTTACATATCCTCGAAAATTTGTTCCGCCGGAAGTTGTCAGCTCTTTTCAAGTCGAGACGGACTACTGATCCCAGTCGAATAATCTTGCCTGTGTTCCCGTGCTAGCCTGGCTGCGCCCTGGGAGGCGAGGCACGCGTCGACTCGCGTAGGCCGGTGTGACAGCCGGGACGCATGAGTAGGATGGGCTCAGGATTACATGTTGAACCAGTTAAGGATGAAATGCGCTGACAATTTTAAATACAATTAGCTCTAATTGTGTGATACTGATACCAAACGTGATTGCCAATTGCGTATTGAAGATAGTTCAGGATGTGCCAATTTATGATCGGATAAATGTCGGTTATTCCACGTTCTAGCCCAACCTTTGGGCACTTACAAACATAAATCACGCCTGTAGTCCCATGGGGCAGGTCTGTAGAGCATACAATCATCATAGTCAAAGCAATGACTTTTGCACGTTTCGCAGCCACTTCTAGCATAGTTTTTTCAAAATCAGATAGAAGAGGTAAAATAGTGACAGATTGCTATTCGCCTCTTACGACATCCACGGAAGAAATGGAGAGCTATTATTCTAATCAAAAACTACACAGATAGAGCCCAGACTTAAGTCTTTCCACGACCTCATCACAAAACCCACGTTACTCAGCTCTATGACGTTTGATTGCGCCTCCACCGATGATATGACGAACAGCAGTAGATGCTAAAAAGCAGCCGCCTCGCCTTATACGGCCGACGCGAGCATACTCGCGGAACTCCTTATACCGATAATCGCTGCCATCTGTAACCTGCCGGCTTTTGTCCTAGGCCAACTCACGCAAATTGCTCTTAAACATAACTTGGTTGCTATTTAATAATTCTTAATTAACATACGCCATAGGTACATTTATAGTGCACTAGCTTTTTCCCGCGGCTCCGCTCGCGTTAAATTCGGGGTATTCGGGGTTTGACGGCCGGATAACCCAGCGGTTAGAGAACCTGACTGTGAAGCTTGAGGTCCCGGGTTCGATCCCCGGTCGGGGCAGATGTTTGTATGATGAATACGAATGTTTGCTTTCGAGTCTTGGATGTTTATCTATATTTAAGTATGTTTATCCGTTGTCTAGTACCCATAACATAGGCATTAAATTGCCTACTTTGGGACTAGATGATTGGTGTAAAAATTGTCTAGTGATATTTATTTATTTATTATTTATCACAGAAGAGATAGCACACATACCAATTTTATAGCTTTCTACATTGAAAACTTCCACTCCTCATTTTAGGGAAATGGGCGGTTTTGAAGAGGCAAAATGTAGTCTATGTCACTCTCCATGCCCTAATTTATGTCTACCTAAAAAATCACGTCAATCTATCGCTCCGTTTAGCCGTGAAAGACGAACAAACAAACAAACAAACAAACACACTTTCACATTTATATATTGGTACGGATATTCGCCATATAAGAAAACTTCTTGCAAATTTTTATCACATTGTTTATTAAAAATATATTATGCTTAAGATGGTGGCTACAGTACAGAGCTGGAAATAGTCTTTGTTGTGTCCATGTAACGTCTCATGCATTCTGCCTACCCCATTTGGGAATATATCAAGAGACATGTTGTAACGCTATACTCTGTCGGTTTAGGTACTTAACCTAAAGTAAACAAACTTTATGTCAGATTTGACAGGTTCAGAACGTTTTTTTTTACCACCTAACTTTTTTTGGATGTTAAAATGGTTTAGCAAAGGAATCTTCGTAATATTTATTGATTTGATGAACGTTAGTGTTCTAATTTCGATTGTTTCTGGTATTAGGTAAATTTAGGCACCAACAAAATATATTTTATTGTTTCCTTCCTTTGCTAAACTTTTTGAATATGCGAAAAAAGTTGAATAGTAAAAAAAACGTTCTTAACCTGTCAAATCTGACATAAAGTTTGTTTACTTTTAGTTAAGTACCTAAGCCGACAGAGTATAGTGCATGGCTTCTTGTCGCAGGACGTGCGTTGCGTAAACAAGCGTTGCGACTGCGCACTTTACTGAACTGCGTAATATGACAACTGTCGGTAAGTGGCGCATGAGCGGACAAAGCAAATAAATCTATACTCACCCATTCATATTGACCGCGTGCGCACGACCGACAGTTTAGAGGCAGATCGCCAGATTAGAGTGCGTGTTGTTTAAGTTACACGTGATAAGGTCCTATGGGCTTTAGAATCATTTATTAAATTATCATAATCATACATTTTTAAAGTGACATTAGCAAGGATTTGTCATAACAAATGCGACACTGACTAATTGCTGGTTGAGATAATTCTAAAATTGGCCTTATTACTATTTCCGGCCAGTTGCATGACATAAATATTCAATATTGAACTTCATGGTGAAGTTTGTCCTATAATGCGAACAAATTATGAAGGCGGTAGGCGGTCAACCTGCTAAACGTTCAGATTCCCTGAATGTATTTACACAATAGATAAATACACGCGGTCCAAGCGATATTTCTAAAGAGGTGGCTATAATGTAGCGAAAAACAGATGACTTATGGATTGGTCAGGCAGGCTGTTTCAGGTTTAGTTTAAAGAACCCAACGTGAAGAAATATGAGTTAGTTGACAGCAATCGCTCTAGTTTGTTAGTTTGGCGAATCTAGGTCTAGGCCACGTAAATCAAGCTTGGACTTCAAAACATGGAAACTGTCATTGTCAACGAAGGAATGACAAGTGGCGCGCAGAACACTAAAGCAAGCTAAGCTGCGCGCACGCAAGGCCGCGGCTCAATAAACCGCATTTGCATACGTACGGCGGGGAATGCTAACAATACATCGATGGGCCCTATGTATAAGGGCCAAAGTGATTTTTTTCAATTTTGCTTTTTTTGCATTTTAGGCATCTATAAAGTATGTAGTTTAATCCTGGATTTAAAAAAACCCATTTTTTTCATTATTTTACAAGTTTTTGCCGTACCATAAGGGCCTAACTGGGCGTAATTTTAACGTATAAGGGCCTAACGTACGTTTGATACTTTTACGCGGTGAATTCCCAGCGGTTCATTTTGGTATATTTTAAACCTATGTTTTAAGTGAAATGTAGTCAGAACATCTATTTTTTATGTATTCTATAAAATATTGTGATGTTTGCTATTAGGGGCCAATCTGGTAGATAGGCCCCTATACGTGTAATATTATGGTAAACGCCACTTAGGCCGAAGTTATTATTTTAATATTATGGTATTTTTTAGTATGTACAGTCGGCAAATTATGTTGTTTTTGCTTCTCTGCTACTTTTTGAGGCTAGTGAAATATTAGAAAATTCCGAATTACGCATATTAAATAAAATATCCAGTTCTTCAATCTCGCTCGTACTCTCACGTACTAACGTAATCGGCCCAGCGGTTCTCAAGTACTAACTTGAGAACGGCTGGGCCGATTTAGCTGATATTGGTTTTGAAATGTTTGTTGTCGTTCAGGGAAGATTTATACGCTGAGTAAACTTAGAAATCTTGCAAGATAAAACTTGCCAAAGCGATATAAAAATCTCACACACCTCGAAAATGAAAACAATAATTTTCTTCTCGAGAGAACCTAATCAAACAAAGAAACAGAATGTCACCACATAATTATTACTATGCAGGACTAAATCACCTAAGAGTATATTAATTTAATTATTTCGGCCGCGTTGCAGCGACCGTGTTCATGAGTAGACTGAAGTAGGGCATCACATTAGTTTTGCAGCTCGGGTTCTTCGAATTACCCGCTCATGATTTTTAACAGTAGGTACCGATCCCTCGAACTAGTCGCGTTTTATTAAAATTATTAACCGTCACCGATTGGGTGACACACAATACTAACAATGTCAGACGCTCTCTCTGAATATTCATCTCTATAGTAACCTCATAAATTAGACAGTATGATATCGACGGTGGTGGACATTTGAAATTTCCACTTTAGATATTGTTGAACGAGTTTGATAAAGTTTTACAATACTTAAATGGTAGTCTGTAATGTTAACAATACAGTAACTAATATTATTACCGATGCCAACAGAGTGGGATATTGTTGGATAGAGTCAAAATTTTACTGTGTCGATTTCTATTAACACTGACAACAACATCAAAGATACTCCTATTCTTTCACCTGATGGCAGTATTATTTTGGCAAAGAAGCTATACCTTCCGTGGCTTACGTATCTTAATTTTACCTCAATCTTTGCAAACATTCATAGGATGAACCCTACACGCCGGTAAATTCCAGAAAGAAAAAGTATTTGAAAAAAGGGACAAAGAGAGATTGCGCGAGCAATACGGTCAAAAATAGATAGGTTCTAAAAGTAAAGGGATCAAAATTCCGGTAAACCTTAGTGCAGCAGAGATGAAAAACATAGGCAAGAAAAGAGTTTTGGTGAGTCGTGTGAAAATTCAAACAAACTTAAGTATTTTAATAAGATAAACGTAAACATAAGGGAATAGATTGAGTATTGCAATATAATATACTATTCCTACTGCCCCTGAAAGTGACTATAACGATAAAAACAGAACTAGTAAAATTTTATTGATTATTCTATTTTAAGCATATACACCTACAGTTACAAGTAATTACATTTTAATTTTCAAGATTTTGAAATCAGAAAAAAAATCTATTGATCTCGAAAGTCAATTTGTGTTTTGGTAAGTAAAAGTCTCTACACATATTTCTAGTAGTTCTAGTAGTCCTACTGTTTACTTTAACCATAAAATAAATTTATTTTAACGATGATTTTTATGAAAGAAAACTATAAAATAGAACTGTTTGTTCACTTAAGCCCTTATGATACAGCAAACTTCACAACGTATAAAGACCAAACTAGCACAAAATCATGAATTACAATTCAATTTACTTGAAAAATAGTCACATCTCTTAAGTTATACATATAAAAGCTTAAATACACGAGTATTATAACTCTATACTTTTTACTAACGATTTTAAAGAAGACCGCGTATAAGAGCCAAAGTAACACATAGACCTTTTTACCTGTTTTTTTACAAAATTTTATCTGCCTAATATTCACGTACATGGGCGTATGTACAAAAACTTTTGGTATATAATTATTTTATATATTTTTTTTCATTGTGTTTAAAGGGCAGAGTGTTATTAGTAAGTGTGCCAAGTTTCATAAGTCTCGGATTTGCCACTTCTGAGTTACAACAGGTTTTGTCTTTAACAGCTCGCCCTGTAAAGTTTGGATTTTACACTTTGGCCCTTGTACGTAGGGCCCATCGACATATTTGTAGTTAATTGTTATAGATAATCGTGCATAATAATTACGCGACTTGCAGGATTGACAGATGATTGAGGTTTGAAATTTGTAATTACTGGAGGCTGTCAGTTACAATGGCGGGACACGAGCGGGACGAACACAGACTTATATCGAAATAGATACTGCGAGTTCCTGCATTTTGTATGAAAACCAAGCGTGCGCCTTTTTTTTCTACTTACTGTAACGTCACATGATCGCTTTAGTGATGGGAACAGACTGTCCGAGTGAAATCGATTCAATGGTGACGCCGCCTTATTCAAGTTGTCCTGTCTCTAGGCAGTGAAACCTAATCTAAGAGGTATAAAACTAAATGAATTCGCGTCAAAGGAAGAGCATTGCTCTCCCTTTTGGTTACGTTTTGGCACGCGAAATACATACACTTGAGTCATCTATATTTCAATTTAAGTATGTGGGGACGACTGATCCTGCTTCGATATAATCAGAGTAATTGTATGAAAAATGTATTTGTATTTGAAGCCTGAGACATTAAAATTGCCATGACTCCGGAATATCAGGCAGTGGACAGGCATCAAGACCGTGGAGGAGTTGTTCAGACTAGCTATGGACAGGGTCCGATTTAAAGAGCTGACTGCCAACCTTCAGTAAGAAGTGGCACTTTAAGAAGAATTAGAAGAGATACATTGATGTCTCTTATTAGCTTCGCTGCTGTTTGAAACTGAGATGTTATAAGGTTTCACCCTACGCGTCTCGATGTGTATTGTGTTTGTTTTATATATTAAAAATCACGTTAGTAAAGTTAGATCCACTTATCAGTTACCAAATTGAGCTGAAATTTTGACTTACTTGTGTAAGGCGGATGACATTTTAACAATCTGCTGGAAGGAACTCTTCATCGGTTGATGCTATTGAGTTGAAATTTTCTACACAATGTCTAGAGTGGATGACAATACAATACACTTGGCATGAGTACAACCAACAAAAAGCTCGAAGTCAGCTTCTGTCGAAAATGTTTTTTGTTGGGTAGGCTATTTAAATAATACAATAAAATGCAGTTGGATAATAATCTACAAAGGTTCGCCCGTGTCCCCACCGCAGTGCAGCGGTTTTCTGCGACCGCAGCGGCCGTTATCAAGCGGTTAGTTTCAAGGATACTGTAGTAATTAATGTTCCATTTACTCGTTGTAATTATTAAAAAGATTGTCTGGTCTGTCAATCTCAAGTAAGACAAAATTGGCAGGACACTTCCTGTTGATCTAGAATCACAAAATTGAAAAAAAAAATAGTTTAATATTTAGAATTAATATGATGATACTGACCGCTACTTCTCTTCTCCTCTACGCTAATCCTGCCGCAAAGCAGCAGTGCTCTCATTGTATAGACTCGGCGTGGAGTGTAAGAAAACCATCACAGTTACTGTCACATGAGGCATTACACCTTAGCTCTCTGGATTTGCAACGATAATGTAAAGAGCAAGCTTAATTGGTAAAGATAAAATATAATGAAAAAGGTATCGCAGGCGCGTGCTTGCGTGTGCCATACACACGACAGAAGGGTTCGAAAACAAGTACTTAAGACATTTTTCACCTAGAAGAAACAAACCTTAGCAGCCACTAACTTTACACATACTTTAAACGACTAATTTCCTACATTTGTGACCTAAAAAAACCCTCATGCACTCTTTTCACTCTTTCCTAGCGTTGTCCACCGAGACGCTAGAACCTGACGCATCGACCTTCGACCCTCGACCTCGGCGCGCGCGCAAGGGCAGGGGTCAGCGAGCGACACTCGTAACAAGCGCGTATCGTGTGGCCGATCTAAGAAGCCGACCCTGCGTGTACGTTAATAGCTTATCAATAGCAACGAGTTTACTAACTTGTGTTCAAGAGGGGAACTAACAATGGTTGTAATTAACACTTGTATTTGAATGGCTACTGTTCGTATGTAAATCGGTAGTAACCGAGACTTGGGACCTTGATACAGTCTGACGTAAAAGGTGTTATTCATCGAGCTGTGACACATCGAAGCGCATCCCTAGCGCGGAGGTTGTCAAACAGTTGACGTTCAAACCGGTGAGATATACGAGATATGTTTTTAACAACAGATTATAATTACTATAAGGTTCTTATTAGTAGTGAGGGAAGCAGCTGTCTCTTTCCCTTGGTGTAAGTAGTCTAGCTTTCATTTGTTTCTATCTAATTTATTTTATTTATTTACCTTTCTTAGTTCTTCACAATCACATTTTAACAGGTTCTCGTTATATCGCAATGCTCCTAATGGATGTTCCCAATGCTGTCATTGATCAATTTGCGTGTTTGTTTTTAGTAGTTACTTACTTAATTGCTTCAAAACCATGAACATGTTACATTGTTACCAATTTCCGTAACATAAAGATGTGCGGTTGAAACATTCCCCATTTAATTTATACTCCTGCATGGCCCTGCTAAGGCATGAAATAATAACTGGATACAAATAACGGGTTTACTTAGTATTTACCAAGGAAGTCGACCAAAGTTGAACATTTTCAAGAAAATGGTCCACTTAGCGCCCGCGGTTTGCAATCTAATTTGCCGAGTGAATGTGTCCGAGGTCGCGCTGATTGGCGCCAAATTAACAGCCATTTTGTACGCGCATGCGTAGTGTCACGCGCGCGATTGAAGCCTGTTCGTTAAGGCTGTCTCTTTTACTTGTACAGTCACGAACCGCGATTGTTGAGCCACTTGCCACTGTTCGCAATTTAGACGTGTAATCAATGACCGATGTGACAGACTAGATGTCAGCTATTGGATTAGTATTACACGACACGAAAATTGGTTCACGGATCTCCGAGATATGGAGTAACATACACACAAAAAAAATTAGGTCGAATTGAGAACCTCCTCCTTTTTTGAAGTCGGTTAAAAATCAGGCTAACTGACGCACCAGCAATCAAGTGGTCTCAGGGCCTCTAATGGATGTAAGTCGGCCCTGGGTTGGACACAAATCTTTAGTAAAAAGTAAAAATATTTTCTGTGAAATTTTGCATGCCTATGAGGTAGAATGATAGTATTATTTACTAATTGTAAATACTGAGCTATGTATTCTTGCAAATAAAATATTCTATTCTATTCTATTCTATTCTTTAGACCTCACCGTGTCACTGGCGTGCGCACGCGCCGCTGACAGCCGCACTTCTTTGCTGAACAACACAGGTCATTCAATTAGATCAATGTTTTAACTTGTTGGGAGCACTGACGAGATCTCAAGAGAGCTTAACTATCGGCATATGAGTTTTTGAAGCCTGTCGATACATAAATAAAATGATAAAGGGGAATAGAGATGATTTACAAAAGTATGTACGTAATGAAAGATGTTGGAAACTCTTAACTAGATTATGTACTACCTGTGCCATCGACTTCGTTCGCTTGGAAAACTGACTTTGGGTAGAATTTATATCCTCCCTTTCAACCCCTTGCAACAATTTTTCACAATGAAATGTAGCCTGTGTCCTTTCTCATACTTTAGACTATCGTTACTTTCGCATTTATACTATTAGTCGGAATAGTCAGAATTATATAAATTAAGGACACCTACCGCTTCTCGGCATACCGATAGAGTACCTACGCAGCACCGGCAGGCGAAGCAAGGTCGCGGCACTGGTCCGCGCCTTCACCGCAGGGAAATGCAGCGTTGAGTGATATACTTGGAGCAATGCGTTTATTACATTTTTTTAAACTGCTATTATAATAATACACAATGGCAACGACAATCTAATTGCACTTTATTCAAATGTCAGTTTAGAATAACAGTGTTTATCTTTCATATATTTGGGGACTAAGTTAACATTGAAGAAATTTAGCCCAATATAAATGCAAATGTTGTCACGTCTAAGGTAGCTATGAATTGTCTCAAATAATCGTGTTAACGAACTCTTATCAAAGCAACAACAGTCATCTTTAAACAAAACTCTTTCAATCTTCACATTCACATCATCTGTCTCTTACATCCATACATTCTGTTTTCCACACTTTACTTTGTTGGGCAGCGGTCCCAAACTTTTATTCAGATAGACCCCCTTTTAAAGCTTTACTGGTTTCCCCCGATTTCTCCCTAATTTTTAAATACATATAGTTTTTCATATTAACATAGACCCCCGAGGAATCTACCATAAAGCCCTTAGGAGTCATTGTTGTAGGTGGTAAGGAGGTAATATCTAAAGAACCTACACAGCATTTAGAATTTAAATAAAGCAACAGGATTCAAAAATCCTGCACAAAATCTAGCAAACAACACTTTACTCGGCTCTTTTCTTCGCTTGTTTTCCGTTCATAATCACAAATCAATATTTAGAAACACGATCAATTGAATCAGAACCAGCGGCTGCTGCAATTAATTAGTCGCACTTAGTTAGTAGTTAATGAGCTGCACAGCTTATTAGCACCAGCTCAAGGCGACCGCCATGGCAGTGAATGGGACTAGCTTGGAGCGATCGCTTCCGAGGATGTGCTTTGCGTAGTGTGATTCGTTTGTTACATTTCATTCATTGACGGCCTATGACTACTATGAATACGTTTTTCTTCCTGTTGCATTGTACGCATAGCCTAATAAAGTAAGGTTAATTAAGGTAAAAACCTCGGAATTTCGAGATACCCAGCTGGAAGTTTTGTAAATATTTGCATATTGAGGCCCTAAAAGTTGTCTCAAAACCTACATATTCTAGGGTGTGAGCGACTATTAAATTTCAAGGTCAAAAGTCACAAAAATCTGTTTTTTGCGCTTCTTTTGTAAATATCTCATTTCCTATGGATTTTTGCTATTTGTGTTTCTTATCAATATTGTAGAATACAAAATTCTCTATAAGTTTTGTTTTTTATTTTTTTTATACGGTGAACCGATTTCGAGATAGAGGGCGGAGAGCGCGCGGTCATAACATCACTTTGGGTCGACCGGTCTCCGATCGAAAACGCGCTATTATATACTTGATGAACTATCGATAGATCAATGATTATAAATATTTGATTAATTAAATCAATGTGGCTTTGGGTTGGCTGCTGACTGTCTTCGTTTTTTGGCGTAAATTAGAAGATGTGTCCCTCTACCCTGGATTTTTGCAATTATAGTTGATTTTTTTCTATGTACCAGACCAGCTGGTTTTCGATTTTTGACGTAAAATGAGGTGACCCACTAAGTTCAATATTTTTTGTAAAGGAGGTATGTCGATTTCGACAGTAGTTTGGTTGGGCTCTAGTGCTTTCTAATCAGGGTCACCAGGTACTCCAGATCTTCAATTATCCCAGTTTTTATATTTTTCCGTTTATGTAGTCATTAATCCCTAATTCTGTACCAAATTTCAGCTTTGTGAGTTTATGGGAAGTAGGTACTAGTTCTATTTTGATGATCATGAGTGAGTGAGTGAGTGTCGAAAATGCGAAACTTTGCTTTCGTTTAACTTCGGTACTAAATGACCTGCTGATTTGAAATTTTGTATTTTAAGTATGTAATTATAGCTTACTAGATGACAAAAATTTCAGCGTTCTGGTCTTGTCCAGAAGTGCTCAAATAGGTGCCTGAAAACGCGGCGAAATGGATCCAGTAAAGGATGGTACGGCAGTGCTAGCTTCGCGCTCGACTTGGTGGAGGCACGGCCGTGCCCCCGACCATCAACTTCTGCAGCATTTTGAAGTTTTACAATATCTGTGTCGTTTTGGCCATCGAAGTACCCAAGGCCTTAAGTGATGCTGTGACCGCGCGCTCTCCGACCTATATCTCGAAAACGGTTCACCGTATAAAAAAAATTAGACGCAAAATTTGTAGAGAATTTTGTATTCTACAATATTGATAAGAAACACAAATAGCAAAAATCCATAGGAAATGAGATATTTACAAAAGAAGCGCAAAAAACAGATTTTTGTGACTTTTGATCTTGAAATTTAATAGTCGCTCACACCCTAGAATATGTAGGTTTTGAGACAACTTTTAGGGCCTCAATATGCAAATATTTACAAAACTTCCAGCTGGGTATCTCGAATTCCGAGGTGATTTCCTAACCTTATTAGACTACGCACGGAAAGAAACCGAGATCATAAAGAGACTTCATAAACAAAAGACTACGTAATTGGTCGATTTTTATTGCTCTATTGGATACTTAACACAATTATACAAATTAGGATAGAATTTTCACAAACTAAATAAATAAAAGTATTGTTGCTACAAATATTATGCTAGAAGTGGCCACAAAATGTGAAATAGTTATCGTTTTGTGTGCTCTGCCTACCCCGTTTGGGAATCCCAGGCGTGATTGTATGTATGTATGTAGTATTGTGTGATGTCAAGTGAGAGCGATAGTAGAAAGAAAAAAAAGTAAAGACAAAAACAAGATATACATTGACTCTACTTTTGTCAACTCGTATAGTTTGCCATGTATCTTTGTCATTCATTTTAGATAGTGTTGTGCCAAATTTTAAGTCAATCGGACCTACCGTTAAAGAGTTTTTTCCCGTGGAGATAGTCCTGACTTAGCCAACAGAATTATAGTATTGTCATCCGACTTGTTTACACAAGTATACAAAATTTCAGTTTAATCGGTAACCGACAAGTAGATCAAATCTAAGTTGCAAAATTTGCAAACAATAAACAAACATCGGGACAGGTGAAACTAAAGACTTGTAAAAAGATGAACATCTTTGTAACGATAATGCCGTGTTACGACGCTCTTCGTGCTCGTGCCATAATTACTGCGAGCAACATCTAAGCGAGGCATTGTGCCGCTTAGACACGTTTCATTGTTTATTTAACAGCCAATACTCGTTACAAGATGTTCTGTCCTTGAAAAAATACTCGCTTCAAATTCATGTTATTCAAATTGCCTTCAATCAAGCAGCCCGGAGAATGTTAGCTTCAGGATAGTTCCCTTGAGTAGAGAGGCTAGCGAGGCCGAGGTTTTCTGTTGCGACGTGTGTAGCTGCTGTGGCTGCCCGATTATCAATGAGTAGAATATCTGGACGTATGAAGAGCAGCAGGATCAAGGGTCATATTAAAGTAATGCACTACCAGCAATAAAGGGATCTACACGGTCAAAGTGCCAAAAATATGAACACAGACTCTTATGGTCTCAATATTAAGATCGTTTGTTTATATTTATAGCACTTTTTCCGTGTCAATATCCATGTTGCTGACTGTACCCCGTGTACCATCATCCACATCCACAGAGACCGATACTCTAAAAAGGTTCTCTTAATAAATAACGATAATCAATCCATGAAATCTACAATTCCAAATACCCAGATACTCAATATTCACACTTTAATGATTCGCATCACCAATGAGAGTATCAATATGCCTCGGAGCGCATTCAGCCTTCACCTTATTGCCCCTCATCACCTTGGAGTTTGCGGAGAACCTAGTTGTTGACGGTTTCAGCTCATTAATATTTCATGAAGTCCGCGACAGCCGACATGCGACAGCTCATTAGTCGCATGCAACACGCGACTCCGACAAAATCGCGAGATAATATCCTTCGCAGAACAAACTTTGTCAATTAAATCTCTTGTGCCCAAGTGGGGTGAGTTATCACGCCTGTATTCCCAAATGGGGTAGGCAGAGCACATGAGAAGCTAGACAAAACCATGACTATTTCACGTTTCGTGACCAATTCTAGCTCTTACATTTTAAGTGATGACGAGAGTGATGAATGTAATTGAAGCGAGAGAAGTATGTCAAAATAGATGCGAATGGCGCTCTGTTGTCTCTGCCTACCCCGCAGGGAATATGGCGTGACGGTTATGTATGTATGAATTTTAAGTTGGGAGGTCTAATAGTGTCAGGTTGCTAGCCTGTCGCTTAAAATATACCTATTTCCTTAGTCGCCTCTTATGACATCCACGGAAGAAACGGAGAAGTGTTATTCTAAACCCGATACAAGACTGAAAATGAAATGCAACATTTTTCAATGATTACCGAGTTATCGACTGATACGAACACCAAAGGTCGCTGTAGGTAGTGCAGGTTGGTTTAACTTCCTCGCCGAAACTGGAAGTAACAAGCTTGTTAGTGCATGAAACCGTCGCATGTTCTCAGATAATTATGAATAAGCTGGGCGACCAAATCGAAAGCTTTTTGTCGCGCGACCTCCCTCAAGGCGCGGACCTCGCGCCTTGTTGGTCGCCCGTGGGCCGCGAGGCGACGCGACAGAATTCGCGGCGTGGGCTCGATTCCTGTTCATCGTGTTGAGTAATCGATTTTAAGAATCGAGTCATAATATCGTCATCAGCGGAATTGATTTCATTGTTTTGCGGCACTTCCTGCGATTCCGACTTCAACAAAAAAACCTTAGTCTGTCTTTGATTTCTTTGATCTTTGATTTAAAGAAGGAGACGATTTATATTGCTACATTTTTTTTTGCATCGCTACCCAAATTCACATAGTAGTTAGGATTACTCGTGCTCTTGACATATGACTAGAGATCGGCGATCGGAAGCATTTTATGTCAAATCGTTGACGAAATTATTACATGGACAAGACTATTTCTCGACAAAAAAATATTACCTGCTTAAAGTTTATTAACAACGAAATATCAGTTTACGAATATGCACCTCTCACATTTTGTTGACGTAGAAAAAAAATAATGATTATTTACTATAGCAAATTAAATTAAGTTATTTTTTAATAAAAGTGGTTTTTATTTTAAGTAACACTGACTTATCCATATTAGTCATTAGTCATTACTATGCATGGTGTCAAACGTCCAAGTGACATAAAATGCATCCGATCGCCGATCACTGCATATGACACAAGATTTTTTTTCGGCTGTCGCAACGTTGAGACTTAAAATGACCAGACTATTCAAGAACAAATTGCAAACGTTGCAAGAACAGTGAACATAACGCTTCACCCTAACTGGTATGCAAGTGTAGTAGAAAAGACAGGCTCCGATGATGTTGGAGGGAGATAGGAAAAACTAAAAAAAAAGACGCTTCACATTAGAATAACTATAGTAGGTCTGTACTCATAATGATTTTGCTTCTAATCCGCACTTCGATTAGACATGTCTACGAACTACAGTCGATCCCAAAGTCGATATCACGGCTCGAATGCCAGCTCTTTACACAACTCGGCCATTCTGTGCACGACTTTTGCTTCACGGATATTATGTTTCGGATGGTATTTTAACAAAAGCGTCAACAATTCCATTTTAGATTCGTTGTTCTTAAATATGGTTTTGAATATTGTTTCTTGTTACAGATACACGAGCGATAATTCACCTTGCCAGTCAACTGAAACAAAAGGGTATGTGTTATTACCTACTCACGCAGAATAACAGTGGTTATATTTACTTTATTTTGTAAAACGGAGCTACTAGTAGTTAACGATTTGATATAAATTAATTCGGGCGTTTGAACCGCTGTCATTATTTTCAACACTTTTTTTATCAGATACTGTTGGAAATGTGAATACTGTGTGAAATCTAATACAAAGAGTGTTGAGAATAATGACAGCGGTTTAAACGCCCAAATGTTTGCCCTTAAACACATATTTATCACACATACATCATGCGGTACTTCCAAATGGGGTAGGCAGAGCACACAAAATGCTTGATATATACGTGGCTTTGCCTATCGTAGCCACTTTTTGCATACTATTTTGTTTTAAATTAAGAGGTACTGACTGGCTGTTAGTATAAAACTAAGCTGTGTTCTATAAAAAGCATCATAGTAATTTCTAAAATGTGTCCAAAAAACCTGAAAAAGCACAAATCCGTTAAAATATCGCAATGGCCACCGCCGCAACATCGCGGATACCCGTTTCGCCCAATATTTTAATGGCGGCAAAACGAGCTCGGAATTTTAATAAACCGACTTCGTTTGGCAATAATTCAGCTGCATACGAATGGGAACAAACCTGCTTCAGATTTAGCAACATGTTATGTGCATTTACATAATCTTTTAAACATGGCGGTCGCAATTTAAAGTAGAAACAAAACTTGCGAATATCCTCTTATGGTGATAAGTATCGCCACATCTTGACCATCTCACAACATTCTACATACAGGGTGGAAGTCGACGGGGGATCTTCCCGGAACTATAGCGTTAATTAAGAGGTACACAGTCGATCTGTGATGGTTATAATCATAAATTAAGTAAAAAAAAAACCAACTTCACACATTTTTCATGGTTGTGACAACCCTACCTACCGTTTGCGACTCGACTATGTAAGGCGGGAAAACTCGGAAATTTTGTTTATTTTCGAACGTTGACGTTACCATAGTGATATGGTGATAGATAACTTAATGATGCAAAGACGTTAAATAATCCACGAACAAAACGATTTTAAAATAAGTTTTATTATTTACACAATTCACATCAGTTTACACATTCAGTTTCACAGTTCGTTACCCTCACATTCGGTGTTCAAAAGTCCCTCCGCGTCTTATTAGCCCGTGCTCGAGTATGTCGGTGTACTTTAGATAAAATGTGCTCTTCATTATTTTTTCTCCGGAGATCGTTAAAAGCATCAGTTATTCGTAGCCGCATCTCGTCCGCAGTATCACATTCAGTTTTGTACACGACGTCTTTTACAGAGCCCCACAGGAAGAAATCTAAACACGCGAGGTCCGTAGATCTCGGTGGCCAACGGTGCGGTCCGAACCTGCCTCTTCAGCGATCACCAAACTCGTTGTTTAATTTCATTCGCTCTTCGTGTACAGAATTAGCTGGTGCAACATCTTGTTCGAACCAAGTGACTCTTCTTTCAGTGATATGTTTCTCGATATCGACGCAAAGCTTACACTTGCGTCTTCTATTTCGATATTAAATCTGTGATTGGGACCAATCGTTCTCAATTATAAATGTATGGACCCATATACATACACCCTGCAGCGGCCAGTGTGGTGGCTGTGTGGTACAGTAGTAGAACAAGGACGCGGCCTTATACGGTGCGCCGGCGCCGACTAGCTTGCAGATAACAGCCGCATTTGAGAAGTACGGTCAGCCAAGAAAGTGGTCTAATATTTTTGACTGCAGTTTCTGTGAGATCAAATTATCACAGGTTGATATGGTACATGACGTGACGTAAATACAATAATGATAAAGGAGCTAACGTTTCTATCATAATATTATGGCAAGGGGAAATCGACCTTGTTGTTTCATGAGGTTTGAATAAACATCGATCTTATGGGGGAAAACAATTTCTTGCCCGACTATACCGTTTGAAGATCATGAAATTTCGACGTCAGTCTAGTAAATAAAGTTTTCGTTCGGTAGCGGTTGAAAATTGAGAAACGATAGTAATGACACTTAGAGATTAATCAGGGAACGAGTATACCTTTAACAAGTCTGTGTATAATGCGCTTTTGACTATGCAACTGTTGCTAACCATAGCCGTATCATTGCTGTTCCGTCAAACCAATTGATTCCTAACCCACCTTAGACCCTATTCACAGTGAACGTTATATTTCTAACAATATTTCAGTAATATTTCTACCGACTTGCCTCGCTAATTGTTTTGTGAGACCTTTAAGTGATTTTAATTTTGATACTATTTCCACCTTTGACGATAGGTACATACGCCTGGTTACACGACAACAAACGTAAGAATATTGAACATTCAATTACCGTGAGACTCACTCATCTTGAAAAATATACGGATAACTCACAAAATCGTGCATCGCGAAATCGTGATGTCGCGCGAATAGAGCGGTGGCACGCAGTGCGCTTTTGACAGCAGCAGCCGTCGCGGCTCCTAGATGAGGGCTTCGAATTAGCCCGAAACAATGTCGAGCTTAGCTCGATTTAAAAGAGGAGTTATTCGTATATTTTTCAAGATGAACGTAAGAATAAATTGAGTGTAAATCACACAGCCGTGTGAGCTCGTAGATGTGTAATCAGCAAGCTATAAATTAATTTGAATCATAGATCAGGGTACGCAGCGAGAGATAACAGGCCCCTGGGATCTACTGAGAAAAGCTCATACTTATTTATCTCCGTGCACCCAATTACGCAGCCTCGGCGATAAAGAATCCGCGCAGCATAAACAACACACTTTTTTTGCTTTTGACACTGCGACGGGCGGCGGCGCATCGGCGCGCGTCAGCCGGGCAGCCCGCGGCACTCCCGCGCAGCAGCCATCCAAAGTAAAGCCAAAGCCACAAACTTACATCGAAATACATGACCCAAATGTATGTACGTCCCAAAAGGGAGAGCAATGCTCTTCCTTTGACGCCATTTCGTTTAGTCTTGTACTACTTAGGTTAGGTTTAACTTCCTAGAGACAGGACAACTTGAATAAGGCGGCATCACCTTTGAACCGCTTTCACTCGGACTGTCAATTCCCATCATTAAAGCGCTACAGTTACAGTAGGTAGAGAAAAAGTGGCACGCTTGGTTTTCATACAAATGCAGGAACTCGCGGTATCTATTTCGATATAAGTCTGTGGCCAAAGCCAAATCCATACTTTTCTATGAAAGTGTAGGAACGAAGGCTTTGTAGGTATAGTTCGATTCTGTTCACATTCATCTTTCGTTTTTGGATAAAAATCAGTCACTGTGCTAGAGTTACGTGCATAAACATGGGGTAGGCACATGGCACATGAAACATTACGTAGACAAACCATGGCAAACGTGTTACTTGTAACTTGTAGGTTGTAGCCATTTTCTGCGTCATTTTAGGTTGAAACAGATGAAAGTGGTTAATAGTGTCAGGTCTTTGGTCTGTCGCCTAAAGCACGCCTAAACCTGTTTCTTTAGTTGCCTTCTACGAAACTTACAAAAGAAATGGATAGGTGTTTTTCTAAGCCCGACAATATACAACCCAAACGTTGATGACACCGGTGTACAGGGACCAGCAAGCACAGTGTAGTCCCCCTCACTCGCGCCTGTCACTTTCTGGCCAATGACCGCAAAAACTCTGTGACCGATGACCGCAAAAACTCTAATACCTATTGTACCTACTCTGGATTTCTTATTTACCAAAAGAACGCCCTATATTGAACTTGAGCCACCATTTCCCACGCTCCACTGACCAGTACCTACACATCATGCAATGCATCATAGAGCGTGCAGTATCCTCAATATTCCAACATAGAATTCCATGATAGGTTTTTTTTCGCCCCGGCCGACTGGATTTGATCCCCAATGGATAATTATACCCGTAGTACTTTTATCCATTCTTTGGGATCTCCACCTGTCGACCAAGGCTGGTGACTTCCCTTTATTCCAGATATCAATTTCTGAAGTTTTTATCTAATACAGCCTAAGTCTAAGGGTTAGTGTGGTCCAGGGTTTCTCCTTTGTTCTGTTATCCCTGGACCTTTTTTTTTTCAAAACAATTTTACATAGGTGATTCATGATAGGTTTTTTTTATCACCTGTCTACCTCTGACATAATCAGAGTCTATTCTAATCTAATCGCATTCATTCCAGTTCCCGCTATTATTCTGCTCGTACTTTCATGCTTCATACAGTTCTTTCTTACATCCATCATCTTTCGTTCCTTTCGGGTGTGATTCCCATCGAACTATTCTAATCTAGCTATGTTAATTTCTTTATTAATTATGCATTGTTTCGGGAAAATAATTATACCTACAGGCAATGCTTTATTATTTTGAGCGATTCTTGTGCTCGCATTTTTGACAATTTCTTTTTCATTATTTGTTTACAATTTGTAATACTTATTTAACTTATTTATTACTAGTTTTCCGCCCGCGGCTTCGCCCGCGTGGAACTCGGTTATATTGCGGTATAAAGCTAGGGATTGCAATCCAGCAGCGTTTTCAATCCAGCTGGATTTTTGCTGGATTGACCTTAATCCAGCTGGATCCAGCGCGGATCCAGCAAAACGCGGAACGAAGGAAAAAGACGACATTTTTTCTCTTAATTTCTACTTCTTACGATAATTTATGAAATCTTACACTAAATTGGTATTATACAAGGTGTTACAAAAGACCGGGTAAAACCGAAAGAGGGTTAAATGGCCCATTATGAGGAGTCAATTTACAATATTTGCAAACCGTAGAATCGCAGTTTGACTTATCACCAAAATCAATAAAAAAAATATTTTTTTCATTAATGTACCAACCCTATTACCTACCATGTTACTAAAGATTAAATAACACAGAATGTACATTTTTACTTAAAAGCCGCGGAACAACTAAGAGTCAATAGCAAAATGTACAGAAGCCGCTCAGATCGATATTATCAAGTTAAGAAAATGTTATGAGACCTACATAGGTACTTTACGGTAAGTATTTTAACCTTAAGTAACACATATTTTTCATAGCAAATAACAAATTTACAGAAACGACTCAAAGTATCATCTATCTTGCTTTATGCACAACCTCGCTCGCCGGAATGTGGTTTGATAGCCATTTTTTTTTCACTTAAGAAATAATGTCCGAAAAAACCGAAATAATTGTAAGATATCGATTTGAAAATATGAAATTGACAGCCCAATGTTTCTTTTTTTCATGAGGAGTGCGCTGTATCGTGGGATTAATTTAACAGAGTCCACTAACGTTGGTTCGACTGTACCTGCAAATCTATCGTTCATCTGTCTCTAATACTTCATCCTCTTCGCAAACCTGTCACTTTCATCTATTGCTGCTTGTTTTACTTCCTTATGAGGCTTTTTCTTGTATAGCACGCCTACCACAGCCAACTGGATACCATGAGATTAGCACAAATGTTTTTAAAATGGCGGCAACTCAAAACTAAACATGAAATTTGCGTTTGCGGATCCGCATCGCTGGATCCAGCATGCTTAAAAAGGCGCTGGATCCAGCTGGATTGCTGGATGCTGGATCCAGCAATTGCAATCCCTTTATAAAGCACAACTGTAAGAAAACTTCTCGTTTCAAACGACACACAGCGCCATCGATCTATCATCTATCGATCGGTCATCGATTGATATCGATCTATCATCGATCGAAATCGATCTATCAAGCAAACTATATTTTTGTTTTCCCTCGGGAACATCAATTTTTTCCGGGATAAAAAGTAGCCTATTATTTAATCCGGACTTCTATCTTTACGTCTGCAAAATTTTAAAGCAATCAGTTCAGTTGTTACGGCGTGAAAGCGGAACAAACAAACAAACTCACTTTCTGACTTATAATATTAGTAAGGATTATTTATTTTGCTTGTTTATCTTACATTTATTTGCTCTTATAACTAATTTATAATTATTACCAAATCCATGATAGGTTATCCATGTACCGAAATGCTTGTTCAATAATTGTGTGGAAGCACCTGCGAGCGCAAGTTGAGCGGCCTGATGTATGCGCGCGCGCAAATTAGCGGCACCAGCCGAGCTCGTAAATCCGCATCGGATCCGCTGCCCACGTGTAGGCGTGATTTGCACCAGACCTTGCACATCGTAGATACAGGGTGATAATGGAATCCGTAACGAAATTTTACATACCTGTTTGTTAATAAAACTTAAAAATATAATTTGAGTAGTTTCTCATTTTGTTTTGTAAATAAGAAGTTATGCATCATCAAAGTTTTCCGAAAAAGTACTAACATTATGGACACCGCGCGGTCAAGTAAATACAAGCGCGTTGGGGGTTGTCTACCGCACTCGCGACTCGTAGGTACTTAGTGCCAGAAATTAATACGGCTTATTCAGTACCTACAAATTTTTTACATAAGTTGCAATTTTCCCTTGCTACTTTTACGGGCTTAGGACCGTCGAAATGCAGAAGTTTTATAAAAATCAGTTACTTGAAAACTTGTAGGTTAGCTAAGGTAGATTAAAAATAAAATTAGGTTTGCATTAATTCGGCATTCGGGCGTATGCTATTTATCTAAACTAAGCGTACCTTAATAAGTGTTAAAAATGGAGTCCATTTTTCTCCAAACAGAGTCTTGCACGTTACAAAACGTTCTCATTCACTCTCCTTAGCACTTCAGTGTCACTTTTCACTTCAGAAAATGCACTCACAATCTTGTCTTTCAGATCCTGTACATTTTGTGGTTCGTTCATGTACACACGGCGCTTGATTTCGCCCCAAAGACGACATTTTAACTCGCACAATTCGCGCTTACGTATCGTACGAACGGAGTGATTAGCTCGCGTCGACTGCGCGCTTGAGATTTCATTTTTTATTTAGGGTAGGTATGCCCTTGATTGTGGCAAATGTAAAACTACCGTCCACTAAACAGTTAAGCCAGGGATACACATGCTAGTAAATCAGCTGGTATGTAAGTTACTGGCATGTACGAGTAACTGGCACACTGCGGATACATTTGCAAGTAACACTGGCATGCATAATGTGCCCTTGCATGCCAGTATTACCATCGTAGCATGGGCAGTTCGTGAGAGTATTTCTTACCTACAACATGGATAAAAATCGAAGTTGTTAGGAAGAATTGGGGATACTCACATGCGAAATGCCATCCCGGCAATAACCAAATTGGAAATAACACTAAGATTTTGAGCTACAGGTCATTCATTTGTACTGTCTACTGGCATGCCCGTAGCTTTCGCGGCAGTTCACACTTGCCAAATTAGCAGCCCCCTGCGACCCCTCTTTTAGCGGGCATGCAAGGAAATCAAATGTTGTGTCAGCTACTTGCAACTAGCTAGCTTCCAGTTACAGGCATGCCAGTTAGTGATAAACATGACTGTACTTGCAAGGAACTGGTATGCTAGTGTGCAAGCTACGGGCATGTGTATCCCCGGCTTTACATTTACTGCACTTTGACTGGTCCCATCTGGTCATTCGCACGACACGCCTTCAATTTTAGCCCTTAGCGCGCCGCGGTTTGTAGTATGCCCACAATCAATATTTTTTTGGGAATTTCCCGATGAAAAAAAAAGAAAAAAAAAATGCTTTTTTTATTTTACCATTGTATTGTGTTAATGATTCTGAGTATCAGGAATTTTTTTCGTTACGGATTTCATTATCACCCTGTATGTTAGGGGGGAATGGGTGGGTTACTAAAGGAAATTGTAATGCATTTTGTCATTTTTATAATATACTACAAGATGCTAAATGAAAAAATGAATTAAAAATTGAACAGATTGTATATTAAATAATGTAAATTTTGACTATTTAATAATTTACTAAACCTAATAATAAAACATCATACTGACATTATAATATTTACATAAAATAATTAGAAGTAATAATTTCCGGAAGCTGCCAGATCTTGGGTTCCCAGTTGTTTCTATCAGACATACATACATATTCTCACGGCTGTGTTCCCAAGAGGGGTAGGCAGAGCACATGAATTTAAAAATCCAGTGCCACGTTTAGAAATTTCAGTGTAACCAGATGGTTTAACCGTGATAGTGATATTGCAGTGACAGGTTGCTAGTCCATCGCCCACAATACACTAACCCTTTCCTACAGTCGACTCTTACGACACCCACGGGAAGAAAGGGGGAGGTGATATTCTAACCCAGCACCACACTGGGTACACTATCAGACGCTTAGAGATAAGTACCCAAGTACCTAACATCTATAATTTCAAAAAAATAGGTGCAGCATCAAACAAACCTGCACAGTATTGCAGTCCAATTTAAGTGCTACCAATTGTATCAAAACCAATGACTAAATTATCACAATAAGGCTTCATTAGGTGTAACTGTCACTTCGCCCACGCGTGACGTCACCGCGCTGACGTCACGCCTCGGGCTGTGGGAGGCGACACCTTCGAGACTAATGAGCGGGTGAGGAAGGCGACAAAAAGTGGTTGATGCATGATATAATATATTAATAATACAGCATAAATACTGCCCACTACTGGGCACAGGCCGCAGTATGAGAAGGCTTGGTAGTTCCCACGCGGGCCCTATGCGGGTTGGGAACGTCACACAGCATTGGATTACTTCATCGCTGTATCCAGTTTTCCTCACGAGGTTTTTGAAATTGCTACAAATAGCAAACGTCCTTTTGCCATTGAAAGCCACAGTGGTACATAACTACAAAAGCTAATGATCTATTGAGATTTCGACTGAGCTCTGTGGTCAAGTGATATGACGTCATGCTTTCGAACTTTTGCGAAACATTTTATAAATAGGTCTCAGATACTATTTCTTTTCTTGTCAACTTAATCATAAGTTGGAGAGACCATTAATTGCAATGTTCTATAATGAAACAGATTTTAAGTATATTTTAGGCGATTTACATCCAAAATTATGTACCTAAAAGTGGCTACGAACGTGTAAAAACATGGTTTTTCCTAGGCAATGTTTTGTACTCTGCGTACCCCATTAGGAAATACAGGCATGAAGTGTATGTACGCTCTATGCATAGCTCTATTCATAGTTTTGTTCAGCAAAAAAAAAAAAAACAAATGACGATCACAAAATACTTAAACAACAAAAACCTGTACTGGATAAGGCGCAGCGCAGACGACAGACTTATGTGCGAGTCTGCGGAGCAATAAATTCTCTGAATGGCGCGCAGACAGATTCCATTCAGAGTTTTTATTGCTCCGCAGACTCGATCGCACAAAAGTCTGTCGTCTGCGCTGCCCCTAAACCGACAATGACGTGGACCTTGGGTCCTAAGGACCACAGGATGTCATCATCAGGTATTGACCCCATCACCAGCGCTCGTCGTTCCTGCTTTACACATCAGTTGCCCAACGGCAGCGTGGTCATGATGTAGCAACGTCTGGTGATTGCCGGATTCTGTCGCTGGTGGTTTTTGCGGATTTCGCGGTGACCTTTACTAATTGGTCAAGTTTTCGGTGACCTTTTCTCGCTTCCTGCTTCTAGTGACAACTTGACATGTCGCGATGACGACATTGACAAATTAACTTGTAAAATTAAAAATTTTGTTTTATTTATCAACTCAATTCAGTACAAATGAAAACCTGCCTGTGTGGTCGTAGAAGGTGACTAAGGAAACAAGTTTGGGTATGCTTTTATAAGTCTCGTTTCAATCAACACAAAAGCGTGGCACTGTTTCACGAGCTAACCCGCCAATCATGCAACTGAACGTATCAACAAAGGTAGATTTATCTTATGAAAACAAACAGCAAATGCCAAAATACTCCTGCGTGGCCTTTGGTGCCGCGTGATGAACGTCCGATACATCGAATAGGATTAACTCTTTATGTTAAGTCTTATTCGATTGCCTTTAAGTCTCGCATCATGCTTCGCAGCCGGAAGATTTGCCATTCAAGTGGCCAATCAATAACAGAAGGTTTTTTATCGACCTCACAAAATCTCGAACAGTCAAGATCAAGGTGTTGTCATTGACAATTTTAACGCTTCAGTAGTCATCGGTCCCAACAGAAGACGGGAAGAATCAACAAGAGGCAAATAAAATTTTGAATACTTAAGTAGTTGAACAATTTCGTTTATGTATAGCTTAGCTACTATAATGTAACAGTTGATAATATGGAACCTAACAAAGGACCAACATTGGCAAGTGAACGTAGTGGGATTGAACTCCTGTAGGCAGTGAATTACCTTCTACCAATAAACTTCGGCAAAATCGTGATACCGTGAGAGCGTGAACATTAATTATGGTTCGACTTTTGCGAAACACGACTATCAAATTTTAACCACATGTTTACTCCACAAATTAAGAAAAAAGAATGTTCATTTAATGCAATTAGTACATTCATGCTTATTAACTTAAACTCGTGTATTTAAAAAGCAAATAATGAACGCTTCAGTGTCCGAGTACTAGGAAGCCAGAAGCGCCGAGGATGCTAAGGCCGCGGCGGCGCCTTGGCGTGTTGCTTCCTACGCCACCCACCGCTGCTACTTTATATTGGCATTTCGAATTAAAACTGATATGAGTCACGATTTCAGACTTACCTCTGAACAAAAGAAACAGCAAACAAATAAATATGTATCCGTTAACTTACATACACTTAAAAGGCCTGTGTCATAACATGATTAATAAATTTGAATAAATGATTGATTTACAATGTCGTAAAATAGCAGTGGACAGAGTCGTCAAGTCATTATAATTTATTACGAAATATGGCACTAATTTTCCAGAAATATTGCTTCCAGGTCAGCGTAGGGAAACAACGTAAATATACTAAATAGCTGATGTCGTTTAGTTATTTGCGTCCAATATTATGGCGGCGGTCACGACAAGCTGTACTCGTATTTACTAAACAGAATCTACCGCTTTTATTGGGTCGTATTTATTTACGACTGCAAATGCCAGCCCATGCTGCTATTGCTGCTCTACTGCCTTACCTCTTAAAGTACTGACTTTTGTATGACGTAACTTTTATATTTAGAACCTTTTTTAATATAAATATGGTTTAATTCATACCGTCACGTCTCTTTCTCACAGGGGTAGGTCGAGACCAATGTGCTCCTCTGGCTACGATTTGAGATAACTTTTTTACTTCATCCACATGCATTAATCTCTTCATACCTTTTTCTAAAAACGTCCCTAATTTGATCACGGATCCCTTCTTAGCCTTCTCTGAGTCTAAGCCTTCCCCTCCCAACACAACTATCCGCACTCCCCGTATAAATGTTTTGTAAATCTTCTTTCATTCATCTTTTCTACATGACCAAACCAATTACGCACACTTTTTCCATTAGATACGGAAATCCCACATCGATTCCACTTGAAATCAGAATTGACACAACCCCATTCTAGTATAAAGAGTGTGAAAGTTTTCCATGTTATAAATGAGACGACTGAAGCTAAGCGGGAATTGAAATTTGTACGACCCAACTTCAATCCTTGCGCATCTTCATTGGAAATAATAAGTATCACACAAACAATATCCGCCTCATCTCGTCACCTCGCCGATGGGAAATCACCTTCACATCAGCATACGCTATGTTTACCTACAAACGATTCCTTAACTGTTATCAACTCTCATCTCATTAAAATTGCTTTCACAATTACGCGACTGAACCAAGTCTTGGTATGCTTGAGGGCACTCATTACCAGCATCACCACGTCGATCTAGTGTATGTAGACGCAACCGGCAACTAGGAATGTTGTTTCTCTGACCATTGCGGCTTCTGCAAGGTGTACACTGAGCGGCGAGTGTTTCAAATACGCAATGGATGGAGGTGACCGTCGGAATGCAGCGAGCACCTACGCGCCGGTGACATAACGATCAATTGGTCCGTTACAACATGTTCTAAGTGATCGGCGTTAGTGGCTATTGGCACACCGGCTATCTCAAAGCCCAGTTGTATTTCTTGTTTCTCTGTTGTTATGTTTGTTGTTTTCTATCTAATCTTGAGGCACTTAAGTGACTCCCTAATAGACTTTGTTTAGTGATTTGAATGAACGTGAGTTCTGGTGAATTATCATTAACGTAGTTTTGAAACTAGATAGTTATAGTTAAATTAGATCTCAATATGGTTCAGCTAGAGACAAAAAACTTAAGTAAAATAGATCGAAAATCTAAGAACATTTATCGATCGTCAATCGTGTAGATTCCCAACATTAATATTACACTAATATTATAAATGCAAAAGTATGTGAGTGTGTATAATTGTTATTTCTTCACAAGTTCACACCCAGAGAGATAGACCGGAAATCCGGTATGTAGGAAGGTGACACATAAGATTAACACAAAAGATACTTTTTATACCGGAAAATGCATAGTTTTCGCAGGATTGAAGTTACCTACTGAAGACAAAAGGCTAGTTCACACCATAAGGAAGCAATCGAACAAATGGGTCACTTGAAGAAATGCGATCACCACCGTTTGACAGGTTGCATATGCGTTGCCAGCTAAAAAGCCGAGGAGTAATGCTTCATGTATGACAGTATAGCACCGGCTCTGTTACTCTCCGAGCCGGACCACAACTGTGCGGTCCAGCAATTTCTCTCGTGCTTTTTTTTTTATTAAACCATGCCAAAACCTTGAACAGTCGAAAAATTCAAATACTTTCGTTTCGCAAACCGCACTTGCAGTTCTAATGAATCGGATTGATACAGAACCGCTTGGCCGTATGTCGCAACGCCCGCCGGCGCCGGCGCAGCACGACGCGCTATCTGATGGACCTTTACGTCACTGTCTTAAACTCTTGGACATCCTTTATAGTGCTTTCTTTTGTGTTGATGCTCCTGACATTCAATCTGTCGACCGTTGGGCTAATGGTTATTTAAGACAGATATTGTTTTTCTTGGCATCGGCATTGGCTAGACACGAAAAAGATTACATTTCCCATCAGAGAAAAAACAGTGACGATTGAACGGAAGCTGGAGCTGGTCAAAAACCGCACATCCCAATAATTTAACTATCAACGGTTTAGCTGGAGAAGACCGTAATTTTCTTATCTCTAATTTCATAAAATGTCTGCAAGATAAGAAGTAGCTGAACAATTCAATAAAGTTTTTTGAAGAGATGCTAACTGTCTTTTCTCTATAGTCGACATCTCAATAATCAAGGAAAAATCGTTACACAAGCAAGCGTCGTGCGTATGGCTAGCTAAGAAAACCAAGAAAGTACGTCACACCTCTTCAAAAAACTTTATTTAGCCAATTAGATAATCATAAATACTTATACGAAGACATTTCATTTAAATTTCTGTGTATTGTTTCAGGATGCGACTGAAGCGTCCGCGACCGGCGTAGCGACCGCGCCTGATGTCACCCACCACGTAGACAGGTACACACACACACACACACGTAGACAGGTACACACACACACACACACACACGCGGGGCAAGCAGTTCAAGTGAGAAGTGATGTCACCCACCACGTAGACAGGTACACACACACACACACACACAACACACGCGGGGCAAGCAGTTCAAGTGAGAAGTGATGTCACCCACCACGTAGACAGGTACACACACACACACACACACTCACGCGGGGCAAGCAGTTCAAGTGAGAAGTGATGTCACCCACCACGTAGACAGGTACACACACACACACACACAACACACGCGGGGCAAGCAGTTCAAGTGAGAAGTGATGTCACCCACCACGTAGACAGGTACACACACACACACACACACACGCGCGGGGCAAGCAGTTCAAGTGAGAGGTGATGTCATCCGCGACCACTTGTATCGGCAAAAAAATACTTAATGGCACTATTACATTGTCATTATGAGTGTTAACATTGACATACCGTCGGATCGTCTAGAGACGTTCGCAGGCATTATGAAGATGCGTCAATTTCGAATTTCTGATATTTCGGAAAGGGAGAGAACGCGACAGGACTATTTCTGGGATGTGTTAAGGGCGGCCACATACACTCGGAATTCTGAAACGAAATGGTTTAGTGAGAAAAATGATAATGTAATGGTGATTTGAAAGTAAGAAATAATTTGGTCACGAGTGAAAATAATTAAGTCCCGTTTAGTTTCCATGCAAACCGCGAATAACTCTTTCAAGTCTTGTTTTTGGCTCACGTTCTTATGAAATATGTAAATGCGACGGCGCTCAGATGCATTCGTTTTTCGCTCGTGACCCTAAATACAATGCGAATTCTTTACAATGCCACAAATCATGAAGCAGATTCAAGTTGCAGTCTAACTACGTGTATAACCTTACATAATACTCAATACTATAGCTTTTTGTGTAGAATTCAGAAATACAGTGTTAAAGAAACTCAGATATCAGTTGTAGTTGTGTTAATTACCTGTAGCTTGTCCTGTGCTGTCGACTTAAGCCAGCCACTGTTCGCAGATAATACCGATGATACCGAAACCACACTAAAGAGACCGATACCGTGGTACCGCTCGGTGCCGATAAACCAATGACCGATGAAACTGGTGCCACAGACAAAACCGAAGATGGCGATAACGTAAAAAAAAACGAAAACGAAACAAAGGAACCGAAAAGAACTGTTTCATTTAACAGAGACGTACACGTGAAACGATTCGGTGAGTCCCGCGACTCTTCCTCGGTTACCGACGGGGTGGGAGACCACATAGTGAGGGCTAAGAATACCAAACAAAATTGGAAACGAAAGTTAACAAAGTGTACAGACGGCACTGTCCAAAAAAATAGAGAACGAAAGTGCAACTATCAAGTAGCAACTTTGGGATAGTCAGATCACTTAAAGAAACATCTAACAATGTTAAAAAAATAATTTAATCTGCAAAATTCAGAATCAGGCAAAACCATAAAGATCTTGAACATGTCACATGTGACTAACATCACAAATAGAGCAATCATACTTTTCTCATTTCATTTGCTCTCACTACCTTTTCACTTTACTATAAACTACATATTACAGCCTTACTCAAAGTCTAGTTTTTGTATAGTCAACAGTTCACGATTCTTCAGTTCAGAAGCTTTTCTTCTGTAAATAATAAAGTGTGGAGAATTAGTTGCATCTGAAATGACAAAGCTATAGATTTCGCTGTCAGTTGCTCTAATAGCAAAATGTTCCGCTCGCCCAGCCCTCACTATGTCGTCTCCGCCCGCCGGCAACTCGTCTATCCATTAACCACTCACACTTACTGAAAGTGACAAGGACGGGGATGCATAAATTGTTAACACACTAATTTTCAATTAACGTACGTCTAATTGGTATTTCTGTGAACTCTGCAGCTTCTAATAACTTGTTATCAACACTATTTGTGTCTTTTTGTCTTCTATATTGTCGTTACTTAGGTTCATGACTGATTTTTATTAGTATGCAACTGTTATCGTCAATCACTCTACATTATGACCTTTAAATTCCAAAACAACTCGACATCGTGTAACCTGATACTGGTTTAAAAAAAGAACATTTAGAATCAGTGCTAAAAGGATTTTCTTGTTTGCATTCGCAAAATTGTACCTATACTCTAAACGTCTGCGATCTGACTTGCAATTCGAATCCTCGTATTTGAGCAAATCATTATCATCTTGCCAACTCACACAAAACAAAGGAACTGATCAATTCAAAAATAGATCCTGTTAATTGTTAGCGGCGAACAATACGTGCATTATCACAGCAGGCCTATGCATCAGAGATTAATGAGGGACGAAACAACCAATAGGATCATTTAAATTTCCTATACCTCGCTGTATACAGTTGTCTTATTGGTGGATGGTTTTGCCGCACAGCTCCGGTTGTTTGGTGATATCGTTGCGGATACGGAGAATTGGGCCAGGCAGGCGGTGTGCGATGGTGATGCGGATAAGGATAACATTGTTACGGAGCAAGGTCACGCGGTGGACTGCACTCCGGCCCAACAAGACGGTGGCTTTTTTGTCGGAGTCGAGTCGACATTGAATTCACTTTCCGTGGAAGTTGTTAGGTAGCTGATGCAGGCTTGGAGGTATATGCTGGCGTTGAGGCTAACGCTTGAAAGGCGGTGTTGATAGTTTAAAATAATTGTCACAAAAAAATACAAAAATAAAACCATATACATATAATGACATAACAATAACAATACAAAAAAGAACATACTTAAATGTCTATTTAAATATATAGCTAGTGATCATAAAGTACCAACAAGTTTCTTTTCGAGTTGTAACAAAGACCATGATTTAAGAGGCCGATTTGGCCTTAGCAGCTAATTTTATACAAAAATCGTTTCTTACTCAATTTAACAAGGCAGTGAAAAATAACGTTTTTAGCGTACCTTGAAACCATTCTTGTAGGCAATTAAAATGAAAAATTCTCTCAAGTATCGCGATTTAGCGTGGCGCTGAAGTACCGAATTACAATCAATTTAAGTAACATTACAAAACAAATATGGTACTTAAACCGACTATTGCATCGATTAATCACGTTGTCAAAGTGAGTAATCTCCTGTACTTCTATATGTTACATTACAAGCTTTTATTTAGCTTCATTTGTCCTGATGTTTGTCTGTAATCAAATCTTACAAGTTACTTTGATCCACTTCCCGGTTACCAATTGAGCTGAAAATTTGTACGCTTATCTAAATCGGATGACAATACAATATTCCGGTAGTGGACTTCTGGTGACCCAGCCTGGACGGTCTCCGATGGACGGAAATCTAGTGCACATAATCTAGGATGGATGACAAGGAAGTACAGGGAAAAAGTCAGCAAAAAAAACCTTTTATCGAAAATGAAATTTATGTTGGTTAGGTTATTGTTTATAACATAACAATCTTAAAGTGAATCCGCGAGGTAACTTCAAGAGTTGGCCTGTGCAGCGAAGCGTTTGCGCAGCCTACTTCGCCGCAAAAAACGATAACAAATTCAAATACTCAATTGTTCGCACAAAAACATGGCGGCTGGGAACAATGCAAAAACTGCGTACGCCCGCAATAAAACATAATTTACGACATGTACAGTAACTACAAAAAAGGTGTATAAATTCTCATAATGATTTCGTTGATAGCCAGTTGATAGATAGATCATGCGGCGGCAAAAAGTCAAACGCAGGGAATTTATGATTTTGCGCTTCTAAAATTTTGCTTCTATGGCTCAATATACTCATAATAATAGTGAAAACTCCTGTTTTTTTTTTGTTGAAATACATTCAATGCCTATGCCGATTGATAAAACTTAATATGACTCAATGAACAGCAAGTTTACTGGTTTATTCTCTCACAGTCACCATTGTTCTTCTGGACAGATCCAAGCCAAAATTCTCGCTTGCAACATGGTAGAAAAATATTAATGAATCTTCTTCCGATGCCTCTTCTATTACTGAAGGTTGGCCAACTCTGCAAATTTTATCGAGTTCTCCAGGAAGTTCAGCTGATTCCGACTGGTGATTCCATTCCACTCTGGAATCGTCCTCAATTAGAACTCTTCGTCAACGTTCTAGGACATTCGTCATCCACTACTGAGATTGCATGTCGTCCACTCTCGTCCAGCGACACTCCCGCGCCGCGATACGATCGCCAGTTGACGAGTTTTTGCGCGTCTGCGCCGGCGTCATGTGAATCTGCCACAATGGAGAAATGACGGACAGAAGGTCAAGGTGTGTTAGCTCCATAACTGGTTGTTTGAAGTTTTTCTGCACGTTTCGCTGTGGTAACAATTGTAATGTCTCGCTCACGTCATTGTCAAGCTCAAAAATATTTTCGTGTGTTGTATATCGCGTGTTTTCTTTAGTTATCGGTTCGTGAATACTTTGTCTCGATTGTTAATTTGTTTTGTTGATACTTTTGTATAAATACAAGGTACAGGATATAATGAAGTGCTTGTCATTACTTAGTTAATTCCTAAACTGTTACTGTAGGTTAGATACTGATTAAATGGGAATTGTTGACACACACACGAGACGTAGGTATCAAAATTGGTGTATGTATCGCTATAAGAAACAGATCATCAATGGCATTCGCATCACCGTTATCATCATCATTCGTAGGTCCTCAGTTCAAGTACCTAATTCTACGCGGCTAACTAGTTCTAGTAACCAGAACAACTCCAATGGAATTCACTTTTACGCTCTCATGGTTCCACAAGCTTACGAGAGCATCGTGAACTTTAGCAAAAGCTTTTCCGTGTCAAGAGTCAGCTCCGGTTATGTCACGTGTTGCGTCAGGGCGCCGGCGGCCGCATGCCACATGCCGACCGTTTGCTGACGCATGGTTGTTACGAGCCCAATTAGATCGAAGAAAAGTTGTGCCAAATCACCCAAACGTATCATTATACTGTGAATATGGATCTAATTTTTGCATACCTTTGGGTCGTTAACGGCGGGCTATGTTGTGCCCGATGGCAATGTATCACCTATCTTTACGCATTTCGTGGCAAGCCGATTTAATTTTAGCATTATACACAGACCACAAATTCAAAACGAGCTTTCATTACTTTTATTCGTTACATTTAATTAAAGATGCTTCTAAACCAATAGTAATTCATTTGTTGAAGAATACTTCTACATATAACTGGAACTTGAATTTATACCGGCTGTAAGTAGCGGGCACATCAGACCCAAACAGCTACCGCGTGCTTCAAACCAGCACACAATCAGACGAACTAATCACTTCAATAACTGATTGATCGACTAATCCCACTACCGACAGTTCAAAAAAGAGGTTCAACTTTTTACCGGCAGCCAACCGTTTACCATAAGTGGTCGTTCCTGTGTGGTAATGAAGACATGTCTTAATCGGCATCAGATATGTCAGTTTGAACACGATTGGTAGAGGCCAATTTTTTTCAATGACTTCTTTAACGTCACTAGTCAATTGAGATGTCATTCACAATTATGACATCATTTGACAGCTGCGGAGAAGCACGCTTCAATATTCGTCGTAATGTAAATACTAATCACTACATTTATCAATGTATTTTGCTTTTTGTTTGTTAGTAATCTTATAATCGACGGTTAAAATGTGATGTTTGAATAGATGGAAATATTTTTAATTGGATTCATTTGTAGTCACAAACCGTAAATTACATTTATTAAAACCTAATGTAATCCGTAAACCGCAGCATTAGACCAAATTGAACCCAGTCAATAATAGTATTTAATAGTCATAATTCCGTTTCATTACATCGTGTATCGTGTAATCGTTGTTATAAATCACTTGCGATTGCGAGCGCTAAGCGCATTAGAATATTTCAATGACCCAAAAACTTTGCCAAACGAAGTTCCATGTGAATTTAATTGAAATCTTAAAGATAGCAATCAAATTTGTTAGCATAATAAATGATTGTTAATCACTCGGATCTGTCCGAGGCTTTTGCAAGCGATGACCACAAAAGGAATCTTGCGCGGGTCAATGCCGCCGCGTGCGCTGGCGCAGCGTCGCGACAATTTTGGAGACGCGATCAACCGTCTAGTGTTATCAAAACGGTCACGAAACGATGACGATTTCGTTTGCGAATTCGCGCGGAATTGTATGGATACCGCGTCAACCGCGACAGTTGTCCAAACGTGCCGTTTGGTGGCGCTATCTCAATTTCTTTACAATTTCGCGTTAATTCGCAAACGAAATCGCTGTCGAATCCATGATCGTTGTGAATACACTAGATGTTCTGACTCAGGACGACGCCGCCTCCGCGGTGACTTTTTGAGTAAAAGTGCCGCAGGGCAGTGCCCTTGGACCTTTTTTATTTAAGTTAAGCGCGACCGCATTTGTCTTATTGCAATGATGTGGGTTTCGAGTTTTTGTTTTTGCGAAATTAAGACCAGTCATTCAAGTTGTATTAATTAAGAAATGCTACTGCACCCTATATTTATTATTTGTGCATAAGATTCACTATAGACCCAGAGCGTTAAGAAAAACCGTTCACCCTGATCAAATATCGTATAATGTTGCATGCGATTATTTTTTGAGTCAAATTTGTGACAAAAATGTATTGAAATATTAGGCAAGGTGTATATTTTTTTTGTGAAAACGTCTATTAACAAACTCCGTATGAATATACCTATCTATTTAAAATTAAATAATTCTGACAATTGTAAATGCTACTTTTGTTCGAATACTTGCGACGCCGCAAGGTTTTGTATATGATTAAAAGTAATTGTTACAATTAAGTTCTTTAAGGCTCATAAACTCAAGTCTTCATTATTGTTTCAATTAGCGTTGTGTGGTGCTCCCGCGTGCGCCCGCGCAGCGCCCTTCGCATTCTGCGCGGCGTTTGGGAGCACGTGGGCGCAGGATTATTTACCGAGCGGGTTGCTAGGGTCACGCAGGCAGCGCCGCGGACCGCGACTTTATAGATGTTTCATCATTGATCATTAAATCAAGTCGAAATTAGTCTACCTGTCACTTTCTGACGTCTCTAGTTAGAGAGTGACCGGTATAGTCTGTCGCGCGTATTTCTGCACGCGCCCTGTCCTGCTAAGAGTCAATACATATGTCAATATGTCAATAATTATGTAAATTCCAGCGACTTCCTACGCATTCCAGCGGCTTCTCGAGCAGTCGCAGGAATCCTCGCGCATTCTCCACGGAGCGGGTCGCTGCGCTACGCCGCGCTGCGCTGCTCTTCTGGTGTGAATTGAGCCTAACTGTCGTTTTCTGACCTCTCCAGTTAGGTATAGGTGCAGCGCAGACGACAGACTTTTTGTGCGATCGAGTCGGCGGCGCGCAAAAAGTGTGCGAGGATTGTATGCATTTTCGCCGGAATTTTTGGCCGTCGTGTGCGTTACTGCATATAATTCCATAGATTCTATTTTCACAGACTAAAAAGTCTGTCGCGGATAGTCTGTCGTCCACGCAGGGCCATAGTCTATCTCGCGCGCACTTTACTCGCACCTTGCTAAGCGGCACATTATTCCTGCGAGTACTCTTCACAGCCGCGCTGTGGGTGCGTGTGATATAAATTATTAATGACTGCCAAGGTCAAGAATAAGGCTCAGTTCTTGGCCTATTAGTAGATGCCAATAGGGTCTTTGACAACAGTAAAAATAAACTATAATTTGTGGCCATCCTAACAGATTATAGGAAAATTAAACATATTTCACTTTCTTTTGTTCAAAATATTACGCATTTTTAGAGTATTTTGTTCTATTAATTTCTAATATTCGTTAATAATGTATCTGTGACTGAAACGCTTGCGATGGATTGATGACGTCACATAACATGAAAGGTATCTGTGGTCAAAGTGGACATTGATAATTTGACATGACAATTTTGACAGCTTCTTTGTGTGGTGCCTTTGTTTACTTGCATTTGACGTCAAACACCGTTTTTTGCGTGAGTTTGAGAATTTGAACTTTAATATTTATTTTCTTTGTTAATACAGACAAGAATCCGGAAATACTAATATATCGTGTTTATTACATAATGAAGAATTTATTAAAAATACATACATACATATTCTCACGCCTGTATTCCCATGAGGGGTAGGCAGAGCACATGGATTTATAAATCCAGTGCCACGTCTAGCAAATTCAGGGTGACCAGATGGTTAAACGTGATATTGCGGTGACAGGTTGCTAGCCCATCGCCCACAATACACTAACCCTTTCCCAGAGTCGACTCTTACGACACTCACGGGAAGAAAGGGGGAGGTGCTATTCTAACCCGGCACCACACGGGCAAAAAAATATAATAAATATTAAAAATATATTTCAAAAATGTTCAAAAACCCTATTCTATGTACTTTTAATTCAGTCAGTTGCATTTGAAATGATTTCATTTAGCTTGATTAGAATGCGAATTACACGTACAGTCAAGGAAATTGATACCTGCGCCATTTTGAACCTTTTCATCATGGGTTTCATATTACTTTGATTAGTAGATAGTATGCTATGTCACAGTGACATCTCTTAAAAGGTACAAAGTGGCACATTTAACAAATTCTTTGACTGTATGTATGTACAATCAGGAATCGGTGCCAATGAAACAGATTATATTTGCAAAGATAGAGCACTAATAGCAAGAGTTCATTTTGTATTCATTGTCACTTTTCGTTAGGAGCGAAATAGGTACATGCTATACATATAGGTAAGTAATTAATAGTATAGTATACTACACCGAGTAAACACGTAGAAAGATCCTTATTAAGCAATCGAAATGGAGCTTAAATATGACAGTTATCTAAACACTCTGTTGGTCATCAAAGTCGCTTGTCATTTCTTGGATGGACTTCATTAATGTTCATCAATGAACCGTTGCGAAATCCACCTACACTCGCCATTTTGGCTGCGTGGCATTTGCTTACCCTTCGGCGCGAGCAGGAAGCGGCCAAGGCTTGCGCCCGCGCCGAATCTGTAGCGCAATAACTTAAGTTCCTCGCGAAGTAAAGGTACGTCTGTACAATAGAACATACATAATATTATTATGTTCGTATGTATGTACCATCACGAACAAGGATTGTTGAGCCACTTACTACTGTATGTGTATGATGTGTATTTAGGCGCTGCGCAGACGACAGACTTTTGTGCGATCGAGTCTGCGGAGCAATAAAAATTCTGAATGGAAACTATCTGCGCGCCATTCACAGTTTTTATTGCTCCGCAGACTCGATCGCAAAAAAGTCTGTCGTCTGCGCAGCGCCTTAGACGTGTAATCAATGACCGATGTGACCGACTAGATGTCAGCTATTGGATTAGTATTACACGACCAGGTTACAAACATAGGTAAGTGGCTCAACAATCCCTGTTCGCTATGGTACAATGACACCTATGTTCCCGAATAGGATAGGCAGAGCACATGAAACGCGATTTAGACATAAACCATGACTATTTCAATTTAGTCAAAAACTATAACAGCATTGGTATTCGCTAATTGTATTTCTCTCCTCGCTTTACTTATGAGTAAGTAGGTATATTTACAGTTCTCGGTACGAGTGATTATGTTCCTGATGACAGCACTTGTCACTGACTATTAAGTTATATAGACACAGGTGTTCACACATATTTATATGTTCAAGAACATAATAAATTATGTTTCAAGGCGACATTAAATTGCTTCGACAGAGAAGCCACAAAACAATCATGTGTCTTTATAGACAACTAGCTGTGCCCGCGACTCCGTTCGCGTGGAAAAGTGACTAAATTTCCCCGTTTTTTTCCACATTTTCCAATTTTTCTTCGGTCCTATTAGTTGCAGCGTGATGTTATATAGCCTAAAGCCTTTCTCGATAATTGGTCTATCTAACGCAAAAAGATTTTTTCAATTCGAACCAGTAGTTCCTGAGATTAGCGCGTTCAAACAAACAAACAAACAAACAAACAAACAAACAAACAAACAAACAAACAAACAAACAAACAAACAAATAAACAAATAAACAAACAAACAAGCTCTTCATCTTTATTATATTAGTATAGACTAGTACGTTTTACTGATCGGTTTTTATTTCATGGTATAGGTACAATACTATACTACTTACTTACTATGTACTTTCTTCCCGTGGGTGTCGTAAGAGTCGACTTTGAGAAAGGGTTAGTGTATTGCGGGCGATGGCCTAGCAATCTATCACTACAATATCACGTTTAACCATCTGGTTACCCTGAAATTACTAAACGTGGCACTGAATTTTTGAATTCATGTTCTCCGCCTACCCCTCTTGGGAATACAGGCGTGAGAATATGTATGGTACTATACTATCTTGTTAGGGTTCCGTAGCCAAATGGCAAAAAACGGAACCCTTATAGATTCGTCATGTCTGTCCGTCTGTCCGTCTGTCCGTCTGT
>BHDV01021277.1:108301-139873 GCA_005406045.1 Adoxophyes honmai
AAAAAATAGTCCAATCACTAACACTTTTGATACTATAGCTCGTTGAAAAAATCCTAGCGACTGTACCCTCCTTGACCCTACATAAAATTGCAAGTATGTCACGTCAAAGTACCCACTTTTAGGACAGTTTTAGGTTTCTAACTACACAAAAGTCAGTCAAATAACAACATGTTACTATGTAGTCTATGGCATAAGGCATACCTTAACCTCAAAAATTATCAGTCGTCTCTTACGACACCCACAGAAGAAATGGAGAAGCTCTAAACGCGATACCTTGTACAGGTACAATTATTATTGTCTATTTTAAAAGGGACATCGATGCCCCCAAAATTCTTTTGTCGGCTCCAAAACTCGTTATTGATCATGTTTGCTGTTTGTTCGGCAAATAATAGGAAGCGCCGGCACTCTAGTCTTAATTCCTCGCGCAAATATTAAAATTCTAGGCCACGAACGGTTCTGGCTCGTCCGAACATGATGGGGTAAGAATTATTAAAATAAACAGAAGTGACACGCCTTAACAGAGTCTACAATAGGTTGACCCAGCGTAATGCTTCTTGATTAGATATTTTATGTAGAATTTGGGTTGTTTCTTTATTTGAAACCCCTTTTTTTTTAAGGTCAATGTAGTTTGAACTTGAAATTTGGATAGCTAAAAAAAACAATTAGAAAATAGCGATTTTATAAACATAATTAAAACTGATATTATTGAAGCATTTCATTTACCTCGACACCAATGAAAACAATTCTTTAGTTATCTATTAAAAAAACTGGCACTCTAACAAAATAATCAAAAACGTCACCAAAATCTGCACCCGATTCGACCATGTAACCAAATGAAGGAGCCGGTTGAAACGAAAGAATTATCACCCAAATATCTACTTGAATAAAACTTGAATTAAAGAAAGATCGTCTTCCTCACAGTGATTTGCTTATAGCTAAGATTAAGGACTCCCAGATCGTAGCAGGACTTATGTTCAGAGCATCTCGTGCAATCAAAACGGTCATCGATTCGATAACGATTAATGCGAATTCATATGGAGACGTGTCGACCGCGGCAGTTGTGCAAACGTTCTGTTTGGAGGAGCTGTCTCAGTTTCCATACGATTTCGCGTTAATTCGCAAACGACATCGTTATCGAGTCCACGACCACTTTGATTACATTAAACCCTCAGACCACTGGCCGCATCATACATGATAATTTGATTAGAACGTCGGTGGTCATCGGACGCCATCTTGTTTCTGGTTTAGTCATAGGTCCTTAAACTTGTGTTTATGCTTACGGTAGCCAATTTATGGATACTTTTGAATATTCAAAAGGCGAAAGTCTTGTTGGAAAACTTTAGTAATTAATTTCGAAATTAACGGACCTCGTTCTGTTATCTATTTGATCCAAATTATGTAACAGTTATCTCAAAAAAACATTAGTAAAAGTCATCCTGCTGCAAAGTATATTTATGATAATTCGTACAGGAAGTCGTTTGACTCCGCTAACCCGCTGATTTCTTGATCGGACCAATAAAGCGCTTCAATAATGTTACGATTTTTAATGTAAGTTAAGGTAAACGTCCCTGTACTCGACACTGACCCAATACATGGCACTTGCAACCTTATGTCATAACGAGACAGGTGACAGATGGGTGTCATGTATTGGGCGTTGAGGCGTCGAGCTTTTGTACATACATTTACCTTACTTATGTTTTCTGTAAGTGTCTACTAATATTATAAAAATGCGACAGTCGAAGATAACTGTCTGTTATCTTTTCACGCTTTAAAACTGAACCGATCGTGGCGAAATAGAATATGGAGATAGTTTTAGAACTGAGAAAAAAGGATATGGGCTACTTTTTATCCCATACAAACGCACAGTTCTCATATCAAGCTACCGTTTCTTCAAAGTTTCCGATAGCACGCAAGTAAGGTCAACTGGCAGCAGCGATTTTAAAAACGGAAAATCTCTACCTTTTTTTGTCCTCTAAAGCGCTTACTTCGAACAATGCCGCGTACGCAGGTTGTGTCCGGATTCGAGTGCGCATGAGCCGCCCACGCGTGTTGATCACCCCGCCGAAAAACGGCGTTGCGCGAACGGGTTCTAATCTAACGTACATATTTTATCTACATACATACCATGAAGTCCTTGCTACATGTTCAGACGCAACAAGCAAATGATTTATATAATGTAGAACTGTAAACGACCTACGAGTATACTAAGAGTATATCTCGTGCTAGCATTACAATGTTTACATTTTAAAATCTATCTCGATACTATAAATATTATGGTGCTAATTACCGTTATAACTATGTCGCTGTTTTTTGATAATACTTGGCCAGTTTTTATATACGTGTACAATGCATATTGTGGTTGCTATTATACGGAATATTTTTTATTACCTGAGTACTTTAATTTTTTAGAAAAAGAAAAATCTTCGTGCCAAGTTTCTTGGCAGTCGTGATCTTTACGAAGCACTTGTACCTACACTTGCAAGACGTACAAAAGAACCCCTTCATGTCTTATATTATTTACTTAGTTTATTTTTTGTGGAATTAAGTAGGCATCCACATACAAATTCGTACGTCCTAAAAAAATTATACACACATATTCTCACGCCTGTATTCCCAAGAGGGATAGGCAGAGCACATGAATTCAAAAATCCAGTGCCACGTTTAGCAAATTCATAGTAACCAGATGGTTAAACGTGATATCGCGGTAAAACTTTTATAGATGAGTAAATATGTAGAAAACCTCACTATGGGTCCCCAAACATCCGAAATCGCTAGCAGTCAATGAACGGCGTGAATCAGCGCGCGCAGCGAGGGCGGCGCTGCGCATCAATCACGCGCACAATGACGACTGTTTTTAAGTCAAATTGAAAATAAACCATTTATCAAATGGTTCCCAAAGTTTAATTAGTATAGATCCCACAAACTACAGACTACAAGGTTCAATCTGGCTCTTTCTCTTTCAAAGAGAGAAAGAGAAGCAGAGAATTGAGAAAAATCATTCACCTAATTGAAATCTGCGTTCAACGGTTGGTCCGATTGACTTGAAATGTTGTGCACTTACCAGGATAAATGCAAATAAAATACAATTGGTGAAAAGACTTTGTACCTGTCGTTTAGTTTTAATTAGGTTATTTAACTATACTTCCACGTGTAAAGCTCGCCTCGTGCAGTGCCCACGGTTCCGCTTTTTCCGCCACTTTTTCTCTCATCTTGTTTACGCGCCCAGTTAGCCGCCCATTAACAAAAGCCTTCGTTTCTTCGAAGCAACGGAAGTAGCAATTGATTTTGTATGCCTCATAAACGCACTCAACGCTTTGCTGTTGGCAATAGGCACTGTTTTAGCGCGGCTAGCGCGGGTGCTGGCTTCTGTTATGGTGTCGATTGTTAATTGATTTTCCTCCAATTAAATCAATTCGATGTGGAAAGGCTTTAAATCAGACCTCTAAGGTGATTAATGGCTATATCGATATTCGTTAATAACCTAATATAGCAGCTAGAAGAATGTGTTGTGTAAGTATGCAAAACGCGTTCGATCCTAAAAAAATTATGTAACTTTCTGGTTTTGTGTCTTGATCTAAATGCAACTGACGTGATTAATGCAAACTTAACCAGTCCAATTTAGATTGATAAGCTGAGTGACAACGGATTTATCACTTTGATAGCTCTTTTCCAAGTATGATGTCGGGTTTAAAATTACTCCTCTACCTACAATGCTTCTGGATGTCGTAAGTGGCGACTAAGGATTTTTACTATCTAACTTTTAACCTTAGAAAGGGGAGGCCTTTGCCCAGCAGTGGGATACACAAGGCTAATAAAATAAAATAAAATACTTTTAACCTAAAATTGTGCTACAAGCATCTTCATCATAGTTTTGTCTAAGTGACATTTCATGTTGCTTCCCTACCCCTTTTAGGAATACAGGCGCAACGTTTGCGTATGGGCTCTTGCACAGAACTGCGATGCGATGCAATGCGAGGCCGTATAACAGGAACGAGCGATGCGAATGCGATATGATGATTTGAATGTTAAGAATGTTTCGCAACAATTCTCATCGTTAGTTCCTGCCATGCATCGCAACGCATCGCATCACGGCTTTGTGTGAGAATAGTTAGGGAACTTTAAAGTTTCTGTAAGTTACGACATTTAACGTACAATCAAAATAATTATCGACCCTTTAGTAATTAAAAACAAGAAACCTTTAATTAAGAATACAGTTGTTTAAAAAACTCGATATCGAATCAAATCGAATCGTGATCGGCTCATTAAGAATCGGACCCTAAACTCAAATTAAAAATTCAAGTTTATCAAGAACTCGAACACCGACATCCTAAATAACGTCCCAGACGGGATCTAATCTTTGAAAAAGAAAAATAAAGAAAATAAAATCAAATCTTCAAACCAAATTCGAACCACCCAAGGCAAAGTTATATTCAAATGTAAACTGAAATTGTGTCCCATGTGGAGTCGGGTATAGAATATTATTTATCCATGGTTCAGTCTTAGAATAAATCACTTTTACCCGCTTGTTTCGTATGAAAGATTAATATACCTAGGTACTCGCGGAAAAATGATGACTTACCTACTAATTATTATTACAAATTTTTATTCTCCTGTGGTTGAATGCGCTATAAGGAATAAGCGTCAAGCTAGCAACTGTCACTATTTGTACTTGTTTTATCTAAATTGAAACCTAAAAGTACGCTATAAGTGTGGCTTGGCTACACAACCTGAAACCATTATGGTTTAGTGTACCTACCTATGTTGCGTGTTGTATGCACTGCATACTCCATCCATACTTTGTAATGTTTATACCATCTTACTGTAAAAGTTGGTGATTATGTAAATAAAGAAATGGAAGAGATAATTTCATTTATAAAACATAGTCTTTTGCCATTTCCATTATTTGTTCTCAAAAACGTATCTTTAGAAAATTTTGCTATGTTGCTAACTTCTCAAATTTATAATCGTTTCAAGAGTGTACTTAATTTGTGAAATGGAACGTAAATACTGTGTTCACAAGACTTTATCAACGAATACGCTTAAAATTAACATCAACATACTTAAAAGTAATAAAAACATTCCAGTTTTTCATACCGAAGAACTTGTGTACTTTTAACAGGTTACCTTACGACTTAGCCTCCAATACCCGAAATACCTCGAAGGAATGACCTCATAAATGCTCTCAAAAGGCGACGCGGGCGCAGAACACTAACATTTACAACAAACTGCCAGTCATACTGCGGAAATATTATTCAAAACCAGAGTAAAACTGGTGGCAAGTGCCAAAACAAATGCCAAACGCTCCAAAGTGTGCTTCTGCGCTATTACTTGGCCTTAGCGTTACTGAAAAGTCGCAGATTTGGGCTCGTTGTCGTTGCCAAGGTCAAAATAAAAATACAACATGGAGCAATGTTGTCAGTGTAAACTTGGGATTGTTCGAAGTCTTCTACTCAGAAAATGCAAAAAATGTAACGGAACCAATTTAAAAGTAACAAAAACTAAATTCGATTTTAAAGCTAGGATTAAATGCAAACACGTTTATACTTATATTATAAACTATTAAACTACGAGAATTAGCAAATAAATTACTTGCATGCATCACAAAAACAAACAAACCCACTTCGTATTTTGTTATCAGGATGTGGTCAAAAAACGTTGATTTGACAGACTGATTAATGTTCACGGAGACTAATCCGACGAGTGTTGCCAACTGCCCGAACAAGCGCTTGTGGTGCTAGCTTCGTATAATCTCCACATAATTAGTACAGGAACAATTTAGTTTAAAATTTGACCGCCGGCACAGTTAAAATTGTTGCGTTATCCATAGAATTCCTAATAAGTTTTTTTAATAAAACCTTTTTTGGAATTTGTTGATTAGCGGAACCAAATTAATTATCTATTTTACGACTACGCTTCATTTCGCTAATGTAATTTTGTAGTTACTTTTTTGTTCTTCAGCAACGTGTTTAGTTTACAAAACGTGCATGAAAAGAGCTATAAATAACATTACTTTCCTAATTTACAATCTGTCAAGAACTAATGAAACTTCATCAATATTAATATTTATCTCCTAACCTACGTAACCTGCTCAAAGTGATGTGTAAGTACACTTCGACAGTTTACTTACTTAAGTTCGCAAATCGACTTCCACGGTCATTTTAAAATCATCTTTGCTTAGTACCATAACAAAATTGAAATTCCCAACACGTGCATGATCAAAATACGAGCTTGAAAAGGTAAATTGTCGATATAGCACATCGCTTGTGTGATTGTGTGGTCACGACCAACAAGAAATTTATTATTCGCGTGCCTACAATTATGTAACCGCGATTATGTCTTCTTACAATAAGTCATTTATAAATTTATCATTCAAAGTTGTAATTTGAGACATACCTTCACATTGAAACACACAAAGCGCCCTCTATACATCTCTTTGAGCACGACTACTAATCCTAATTAACAGCAAATAATGTTAATCTCTTTCAGGTAAACCCCGCGAGCGGGGCGCCTCGAAGGAACCCTCTCCTTCTACTCGGAAGGAGCCATTCACCCATCTGTCAGAGCAAGAACTAATCAACGAGGCCAACAAAGTGCTGGCACAAGCCGACAGCGTCACTTGCACGTCCGACAACCCTGAGAAGTTCTACTCCCTCCCACACAGGCGCAAGAAAGAGGACAGAGGGAGAAGGAACAGCAATGAGAACAGTGACAAGACCAAATCGCCTTTGGAACGCTCTACTAGTGACGTAGGCTCTAAGAAGAAGGAACGCACGTCTCTCTCAACGTTATTTCGAAGAGCTCAGAGGAATAAGAGCCCCGACGCGCCGATTGTCGTCGCGACCAAACCTGCTGTAGTAGTCAAGAGGAGCAAAAGTGACGTGTCTGATCTAAAATCAAACGCAAACTTAAACACCCAGCCGAAACCGATCCGTAAAAGATCCGGCAGCGAGACTGAAGAGTTTTTAAAGTCATTAAGAAACAAGAAGTGTCAGCTATCACCGATTATTGAAAGTTCGCCAAGAGAAGATTACTTCAAAAAAACTCCGCCGCTTGAGGTATTCCAAAAACAGAAACTAGCTCAAAAAGATAGCGTTAAATCCGAAGAACAGACATCTAGTGAGAGCTCTAAAATCAACCCGATAGAGAAACCTCCGAGATACAAGACACCTGATAAAAAAGAGCCCAAGCCACCTGCCAGAAGCAAAAGAGCCAAGTCTTCAGATGAGGATAAAGAAAAATCACCATCTATAAAAGATACACCAAAACGAAAAACCGAAGTTAAAAAGACTCTTTTAGTTGATGAAATTGATTGCATTAAAGCAAAAGACATCAACCCCGTTGAAGTCAAAGACAGAATCAAGGAGAGCATCAGAAAGATCGAAGAAAACATCTATGCTGATAAAGATATGATACACAGTAGTCAGCAGCCTCCGGATAAGCCTCCGCTGACCAGAGGGAACACAGTCGATCATATGGTAAAGTTCTTGAAGGAGGATCAGCATGCTCCTCCTCCCAAAACACATCTCATAGCTCCGCCTAACGGCACGAATATAAACCAGCCATTCTCTTACACTAAGCCTAGCGTAAGTCCTGATCCAAATTTGTTTGTAAGAAACACTAGTCCTGATAGAGTCCCCTCGCCCGTCAACAAGATGGCTGACCGCGGGGTTGTGTACGCGCACGTGGTGAGGGACCTCGGCGACACGCGGTCCAACAACGTTACCAAACAAACGGTTCACAAAACCTTCACGCCTCCCAGAGACAGGCACGGCCACTTCTCTGACGAAGACGAAGGCCTTGGATATGAAGAAAGGTACAAATTTACAAAGAAACCTTCGTACGACTACGATCACAAGAATAATAACGTCAAAAGTAAAAAAGAAGGATACACGATTATGGATTCACCCATAAGACCTAGGTTCAGAGAGTACAAGCTGACTAGTTTCGATGATATCGAGCCCACTTACGCCAATGAGTATCCAGTAAAAGAAGATAAGTCACGAGACTTCATTGAGTCCTCCAGAGGACGCGCGGACGGTATGGATACGAAGAAAAAACCATTCGAAATGGATAATAAGGTCGATTTAGACTTTAATGAACTTAGTCATAGGCGACAACTATTAGAATCAAGGTTGAACGCGCGAAGGATAGATCGCGAGAGAGGCAATGTAGGAGAAACAATAACTAAGTATATTGTTGAAACAGATCCAATTTATGAAGCTGAAAAGCGAAGGCTAGCCACTGAGAAGTACGTCAACGAGACGGCGAAGTATTACCGGCACACAGTTGAACGAGACGATTTCGCTGAGAGCAGCGTTACAGAAGACTACAACAAATACGAATCGGATAACCGTAACATGAAATATAACACAGAATCTAGAACATTCCACAAAGTCTCTAAAAATGAGTTGGATAGACGCGAGTTCAACGAGTCTAAAAAGAAACTCGCTAATAACCGAAACGGTTTCCCTCCTGAGCCTGAATATGAACCTCCTAGTTTGGAATTTAACGCCGGGAAACCAGTGCTCACGCCCGAAGAGTATAAAGAGCAGAAATATAGAATTAAAAAGCATTTGACTTCTAGTCACGACGTTCTACAAAGCGGACATAAATATAGGAAAGATGATGGGTTTGGAAAAAGAAAAGGTCATTATGCTTCTAATCCAGAGATAGCCCAAGAAAGAGAAGAAGAATACGCAAATATTCGCTACGACGCCAAACATGCGGAGTCCTACCACAACTCCTTGCGCCGAGCGAAAAACAAAGACAAATACTATAAAGAAGATTACAAAATCCGTCGCCACGACTCGGGAGATAGTCGGGACTACTATGGCGAAGAAACTCCTCGTCGATTCGATATTGATAACCGTCTAGTCGATTCTGGAATTGAAAATGATTTTCGTAAAGATTCCAGTGGAGAAATACATAGGTCTAGAAGAAGGCATGAAAGCGTGGATGATGTGCGGAATACTTCGCTCTTTTTAGCTAGTGAAAGACAGCATACAGAAGACAATTATCCTAGTGAACAGATATACGCTAATGGTGAATACATGGCCCGGTTTGAGGATTACAGGCCAGACGGGCACAGGAAAGAGTACGTGCCCCGGGAGAGGAGTGCCGACGACGGGTCGCACTTTGAGCCCCGGGCAGAGAGATACGAGAAGAGTCCAAGCCATGAAGACAAAGTCAGTGCGAAACCACCTAAAGTTACCAAAAAACTATCTGGGCTGGAAAAGGTAATTATCTTTTTATAATTTTACCAAGTTAATGATGTACAGTCGCAACCCGGGATTGTTGAGCCACTTGCCACTGTTCGCAATTTAGACGTGTAATCAATGACCGATGCGATGTGACCGACTGATGTTAGCTATTAGATTAGTATTACACGACCAAGTTACAAACATAGGTAAGTGGCTCAACAATCCCGGTTCGCGATGGTACAGTCACCAGTACTAATATCTGCCACAATGGAGCGTGCAAAAATATCTTACACATCCTACTGCCCCTAGTAATAGAGTCGTATCAGATGATTTTGCAGCCTAATTGTAACAGATATTGGTGCTGGTGACTGTTACAACACTTTTGACATTGTTATAACTAGGCTTAGGACTTTTGGATGCTCGCCGTGGTTCTAGAATCCATGGAGTCGCCATTTATGTTAAAATTCTAATAAGATTTTTTTCTAAGTCTAAAAAATAGTCTTGTAAAATATGTATTAGCCTAAACATAATAATTTACTTTAATTAATTAAAACTGAAATATCTTTTCGCAGCTAATAGGTATGTTTTATTCGGCACTATTGAAACTCCGATGAGGTACTGTAACTTGTGTAGAGTTATGATAAAATTAATTTGTTACTGATATATCCGCATAAATTATGACACTCATTTTTACACTTTGATTTGATGTTGTTAAAAAAATATTTGTGATATTGGCGACTCCTTGGATTCTTGAACCACGGCGAGCATCCAAAAGTCCTAAGCCTAGTTTTAACCTCCATTTCGTTTGGTCTTCACTTAATTAGACAGTTTCTTACAATGTAGGTACTTTTTAGTAAACCACATTGGATTTTGCACATAAATTCCTTAGTCTATTTTTAGTTAATCTTAATCATTTGCTTAGTTGGTTATGTTGACCCTCTGTTGTAGATGAAACAGTTGTTCTCTCGCGACTCTTCCAAGAAGAGCAAGAAGGAGAAGGAGGTCCAGCCGAAGGCGCGCACCAGGGTGCTCAAGAGCCCGGAACATCTTGTGGGAGACGACTCCGACTACAGAAGGTACCTCCATCTTTAACTTGTTCTTCCCCTCACACTCAACCAACAATAAGGGGTAGCAAAGACGACAGACTTTTTGTGCGATCACATCTGCGGCGCACAAAAAGTCTGCGTGGATTGTATGTATTGTGCGCCGGACTTTTTGCGCGTCGTGTGCGTTACTGCATAATTATTATAATTCTATAGGTTCTATTTTCACAGACTAAAAAGTCTGTCGTCTGCGCGGGGCCTAATGGCTACAATTGGGCAGGTAGACAATTAAAGAAAACTATTTAGTCCGTCAGATAAGATTACCAAAAGATATTGAACGCATCGCATATTTTTACTTTTATTTAGCTACAAGCTACAAGCAAGAAATGACGAAAATACGGTGCTCTGAAGTTTCGAGTGACGTCACGCCTTGGACCAATTTTTACCAAGGCGTGACGTCACGAGCCCCACTCCGGAAATTGATGATCTATACCTTTGAATTACTTATTTGTCCACGTTTCTTTCAGGTACACAGACCCTGAACCGAGTGATATCGAGGTCAGGAAGAGAGACTATGAGCCCAAAGAAGAGAGAAGATACGAACCTAAGGAAGAAAGGCGATATGAGAAGGAGGAGAGGAGATACAGGGGATCCCGGGAGAGCCTGGACCAATACCGGCCTTCAGAACTAAGAGATAGCGACCCTGAGAGAAAATACAGGGAAACTGAACTGGAGCGAAGGTAGGGCACCTCACATTGTCGTAATTAAGGGTAACCTTCTTAATTGGCTTAGTAATTTATGTACCTAGTTGTTTTGCACAAAACTTTTATTTCTTGTCTGTTGTTTCTTGTAACAAACCGCAGGCTTCCTTGAGGAAGTGAATACGCTTCCAGAGAATCCAGAGCATATAAAATTTCACACAATAATCACATCTTTTTAGGACTTAGATTACCTTTGGCTTTATTTATACTTTCCGTCTAGTGACCTAAGAGTAAAACCACTTTGAAGTTTCTTATAGAATTTCAAAGCCCATTATGTTGCTGTCTTGATTTGACTGTCCCAAATTCAGCAGCAAAATACGATTTTATTAATTATTTAGTGATATTATGGTTTTGTATGGATGATAGTTACATGCTTTACCACCTATGACCTCAGAAACTAAAGCGGTCCAATAGTATTCAGGGTTCACAAGGTTTCCCATTATAGCAGGTACGAAAGGACGATGAAGGAAGAGCGCAAGTACCAGGAGCGCAGAGAGGCGAGGCGGCATTCTTCGGACCGCGACAGCGAATTGCGTCCGTCGGATGAGGAGCGTCGCCGCGCCGCGGCCCGCAGCCAGCCGCGCGCTGTTCCCGACTCGCCAGCACTGGTGAGTACCATTGATGGACTTATAGCAGTCAGTGCCACAGGCCCATGTGGTCTCTGTTGGGTTAACTTCAGTTATATTACAAAATTTAGGGCATTTGGGTTCATCTGACTTCCTGCCGCAACACGACTCTCCTTGAACTCGAAACTCGACTATTCCATACAACTACAAACTACATAGCGAAAAATATTGTAAAGCCTAGTAAGCTGTTACTGAACAGAACTGAAGTTATCATTGATTATTTAACAAAGTGTATTCTTTGATGGATTTTCAATTTTTGATTCAAAAAGGTTTGCAAAGTCAATAAGAGGAATTAATGGCATTTTTCTTTTTTCTTTTTCACTCCTTATAATGGGCCAAATTAACCACCTTTTTGCCTTACTCTTATTTTAGTAACGCGTTGTATAAAATTTTGATTCTTTGGGTTTAGTTGACTTTTTGCTGCAAAAAGACTTTCGTATCCCTCTGTCTCAACCATTCTATGCAATCCGTCCACGATTCCGTTTGCTTGTGCTATAGCAGTGGTACTTCGATGCACGAGAGAAGTATAATGAAAGCAACAATATTAGCTTTGGTAAAACCAGAAGACACGTCAATCTTCGTCTTCTTGTGATGCTTCTCTAATTAGGTTGGCGATCAGCTCGGCAAAGTTCGCTTTTTGCCCGAGAAGACGAAAATTCAATGATGCTATCTATCCAGCTATCAACTGAACAGTACTTTTAAATGTTTCTTAATATTATAAGATGGTACATTACGTGAGTCTCGAGAGGCTCTTAGCGACCTTAAATTTAGGGAATTTACAGTATAAGAACACTTGAAGAAGCACATAAAGTTAAAATAAGAAACAATGTAAGTAATCCCGCTACTCAAATAATTTAAATGTGACTTCCTAATCAAATGCACGGATGCAGCTTGTCCACCAAAAGCGCAACGTCATGTCCAAATGTTGAAGTCATGTTTCGGTGATTTGGACGAGTTCTGGGAACCCTTGTCACGTCTCGACTGTCATCCGATGGTCGACAACGTCACCTTCCTCAAGTGTTCGTACGTGACAGTCAGTTTTGCCGTCAGCTGCTACTTGAATTAACATGAACGTGTCAAGATCTTCAGAAGCTGTGTTGCGTAACTTGCGTATCGATTTCCGTCTTTTGTTTTACAAATCATGTGGATAAATTTTTGAATTTTGAATTTTGAATTGAATTTTGACCTCCCCCTTTCTTCCCGTGGGTGTCGTAAGAGCCGACTCTGGGAAAGGGTTAGTGTATTGTGGGCGATGGGCTAGCAACTTGTCACCGCAATATCACGTTTAACCGTCTGGTTACCCTGAATTTGCTAGACGTGGCACTGGATTTTTGAATCTAAGTGCTCTGCCTATCCCTTATGGGTATACAGGCGTGAGAATATGAATGTGTATGGGTGTGAGCTATGATCATAGATTTTTTGTTATAAAAACAACCATTTCAAATTTAAGCGTTTAAATGAGTAATCAACCTTTATGTTCCCAAGAAGTTTTTATTAGCAGTTGCATAAACAAAAACAAAACTCTAGTATAGATTTTGCGCCAATCTAAAGACATTTTCATAGAAAAAGACCTTTTTCTCTGACGAATTAGAATGTCCCCTGTTGTAACCCGCTGCGTTCGCGCACACAATTCTAAGTATTCAAAAGCATTATATAAACTTCCATTACATAATTAATTGATGACGGGAGATTTATTTATTTTCTTGGAAACTAAATAAGCAGTAAAACTATTACTTAGGGAAAGACCTTTGCCCTTTTTACAAGTTTTTAGTTACATACCTAATGTTTATTACCTATACCTTATCGGTTTAGGTAGTTAAAACAATATAAACAATCTTGACATGTCTTTTTATTGAAATACACAGTTTAAAAATGAAAATCGTTACACTATACAATTCAATTACGAAAGTAAATGATTTTTTCATACCTAAATTGTAAAATGTAAAGATTTCGATTTATAAAGTGTACGTTTAAATAAAAAGACACGTCAAGATTGTTTACATTGTTTTAACTACCTAAACCGATAAGGTATAGTTGAGGTTGATTCTTCTTTTACGAACAACTTTCAGTTGGATTGACTTGTTTAGTTGAGGTTAGTTGGGTATAGGTCTATTGTGACGTAAGTACGGTCAAAGAACTATAGTAATATAATAACTTTGAACACCCGTGACCTTAAAAAATTAAAGAAAAGAAGATCACGCGAGTTCTATAAATGGATTTCCGCAATGTAACGTCTGATTCAACAAACTATTTAAGAACAATAACAAAAGTTACAGTTACCCAATATTTTGTAGATAGTGGAAGGGTATGTTAATGTGAATAATTTTGCGGAAACGGAATCATGCCCTGTTCAGAGAGACAGCGGGAAATGACAATTTTAAACATATACAGTCGCGAACCGGGTTCGTTGAGCCACTTACCAATGTTTGTAACTTGGTCGTGTAATACTAATCCAATGGCCAACATCTAGTCGGTCACATCGGTCAATGATTACACGTCTAAATTGCGAACAGTGGCAATGTGGCTCAACAGTCCCAGTTCGCGACTGTACCTAACTATTTCAAGTGTTTCGCTGTTGTCTGCTTGAAATGACAGCCTTTTAAGTCTTTATCGGTCACGTTGTTAACCGATAAACACAATCGTATTGAGACAAGACCATGTAAGCTTTGTTATCAGGGCCGACGTCTATTTTTCTGTTATTTTCCTTACACATTTTCTTATGGCAACGCAATCAATTATTAAAAAAAAGTAACTCTTCGACATTAAACAGCTAACATTTGAGAAAAAAAACAGGCCAATTATTTTAATTGTGTAATAACCTTTAGTCATGACCACCAATTTTTGGGTAAGTACACTTATCTTGTTTAGAAGGGTCCACTTGTTTCGTTAGAGACGCATTTTTCCAGAAAAAGTGCACTTTTTCAAATAGAACAATTTTAATGGTCCATTCTTCCAAATGAGGCTTATGATTAACTCTTAACCTAAAACTCTTAACTTAACCTACCCCTCATGGGAATACAGGCGTGAGAATATGTATGTATGTATGTTAACCTAAAACATAATTATGCTAGAAGTGCTCTGCCTACTTTACTTCGGAATACAGGCGTGTAAGTACAATTTTAGAGAAAGTAATGTGTATGCATTAGAGAAAGTACATACACATTTCGGGAAAGTGAGTTCCTTGCGCCTTAGCCATTCCTGTCGGGGAGGACGTCCGCTAAGCGCCCGCGTAGGGCTTAAAAGCTACTGGATTCCGATACGCTCGTGTATTAAGTCGATAGAAAGCTAGAAACCTCAGCCCATTGGCCCTTGCGCACTTTCACTGCTTATTGGTCGGACAGTGCGCAGAAGCAAGATCATTTACACGCGTTTTGTCAATGAATCAAAATTAATGAAACCTGTAAGAAAACGCCGGTCATCGATAGCCAGGCAGCAAGATTATGAACACATAGAAAGTAAACTACCGTGAGACTCACTGATGTTGAAAAATTATCGGAAAACTCACGTTTAATAAATCGAGTTTAGCTCGACATCATCATCATTATCATCATGATAATACTGAGTTGATATTTATTGTGACTATACTATACCGTATGGTAAAATCAATACATCGATCGGTTGTCGCGGCAAGTACATGAATCGTACTGAACAGCTTTTAAAAAGGATTCTAGTACATACGAAAGCTTTCGATCCCCGACTCTACGAGGGCTGCACTGAAAGTTTCGGGAAACTAATATTTAAATAACATTTTTTATCACGTATTATACCTTTTTACAATCGTCAAAGTTTCTATATCTTAAAACACTGGCCACATAGAAAAAAAAAACAATGGTTCGGTTTCAATTGTTTTTTGAACTTGATGAGTCGCTGCTCAACATGGAATTGTCACGTGAAAATTTAAGAGCTATGATTTACTACGACTTTAAAAGTGGATTAACACAAAAATAATGTGGACACCGGATGATTGCTGCTTTTAATAATGAAGCCCCTTCGATGACCACAATATACAGGTGGTTTTCGGAATTTCAACGTGGCCGTGTTTCCCTCATGGACAATGTGCGTGAAGGTCGACCAAAATCGGCAGTCACCCAAGAAAACATCAATGTTGTGCGTCAACTGATTACGGAAGACCGACATGTGACATATCGGGAAATTCTGGAGTCTCTGGGCATTGGAATGAGTCAAATACAAATTATTCTACAGCAAGAGTTAGGCGTGCAAAAATTATTTTCCCGGTGGATACCTCATCAGTTGTTCGACGAACGGAAAACGACTTGTGTCGATTAGTGCCCCGAAACTTTAAATAAAATCAACAGAGGAAGCTCAAATGCAGTTTTTAGTATTGTATTGGGTAATGAGTCATGGATATACGCCTATGAGGCTGAAACTAAAAACCAATTTCGAGTATGGGTCTATGAAGGCGAGATTAAGCCGACAAAAGTGGTTCGCTCTCGCAGCACGGCCAAAAAGATGGTGGCTAGTTTTGTCTCCAAATCGGGTCACGTGGCTACAATTCCTCTTGATGACCGTAGAACAGTCAATGCCGATTGGTATGCAACCATTTGTTTGCCGAGTGTGTTTGGTGAACTGAGAAAAAAAAACCTCAATCGTCGCATGATCCTTCACCATGACAATGTCAGCTCCCATACGGCTCGGTTAACAAAGGACTATCTAGACGGTGAAAAATTCGAATTACTGAACCATCCTCCATACAGCCCTGACTTAAGCCCCAATGACTCTTTCACATTCCCCAAAATCAAAGATAAGTTACGTGGTAAGCAGTTTCAGGCGCCAGAAGATGCCGTAGAGGCGTACAAAACGGCCATTTTGTCGACCCCACCTTCAGCGTTCAATGAGTGCTTCAAAAACTGGTTTGAACGTATGTAAAAGTACATTTAATATAAGGGAGAATACTTTCAAAATCAATAAAATTACTTTTGATCATTTTAACTGGATATTTTTTTCTATTCCCGAAACTTTCAGTTTGACCCTCGTATTAGTACCCACTTTTGGCAGAAATAATGTTAATGATATACATTTATGTCTTCTTCCTTGACCCAGAGCCATCCGCAGGTTTACCGTCAGTGTCATAATCGGAACCCACGCGATTCTCGAACGTGCTTTTATATTGTTTTGCCGTCAGGATGAGGTAAACGGGAGCCGGTGGGCGGCAGTGGGCCAGCGCTGCTGCCTTGATGCTGTTAGCTCTTTGTAATAATTGTAGCCGAAAATGAGATTTATATACAACTAGCTTTCCGCCCGCGGCTCCGCCATCGTGGAACTCGGTTATATTGCGGTATAAAGCACAACTATAAGAAAACTTCTCGTTTCAAACGACACACGGCGTCATCGATCTATCATCTATCGATCGGTTATCGATTGATACCGATCTATCGTCGATCGATATCGATCTATCAAGCAAACTACATTTTTATTTTCCCTCGGGAACATCAATTTTTTCCGGGATAAAAAGTAGCCTATGTCACTCTCCGTGCCCTAAACTATCTCTACCTAAAAAATCACGTCAATCCATCGCTCCGTTTAGCCGTGAAAGACGGACAAACGAACAAACAAACAAACAAACAAACACACTTTCACATTTATATATTGGTACGGATCACACCTATATGGAGTAGGCAGAGCACACGAAGCGTAACAGACAAAACCATGATCATGACTATCACGCTTCGCAGCTACTTCTAGCGTAATTTTAGGTTTGAAAACAAATGGAAGAGGTATAATAGTGACAAGTTGCTAGCCCGTCGTCTAAAGCACACCTAAACCTAATTCCTTAATCGCCTCTTACGACATCCACGGAAGAAATGGACAAGCGTTATTCTATCCCGACACCAAAAATAAAAACGACGAAGATTTAGGCAATCTGCATATTACCTTTGTACCTTTATAATTTTTTATTTGAATTTCATACGGACGATAAAAACTTGTTTTAGCGAATGCAATAAATGCGCCAGTCGCTTCGTGCAGGCTTAATTCTCGAATACTTAATACTTCGTGTCGAATGTTAAATCGTATTGCACTCATGTTTTTATTTAGCGGTAAATGGAGGTAGATATCGCATCGACGTGCTCTACTTGCTTAGCACGGGAAAACGAGTAGACTAGGTATATCTGTCACTGGGTAACTAGAGACGTCAAAAAATGACAGTTAGTCGTCTTGTGAGTGTTGCCGTTATAAGCCTACATGTGTTTTTTTCGTATAAAAGAACTCGCGAGTCAAGAATGGCTGGTTCCACGATTTTTTTTTCTTTTGGTAGCATGCATGCACTCTGAGAGTAGGTGACTACTTCTATTACTTATACTCAAATGTTCCAAGATAAATAAAAATATTGCCAGGGACTTAATAAACATGCAGACGTGCAAAAAATACGACTCTCCCAATCTGTAAGCGAGCGAAGCAAACGACGGCGAAAAACATCATCAAATCACTATCATTATAAAACAGCGCAGATTTCCCACGGCGATGGCTGCATTGTCGACGCGTGTTTGCGCCCGTAATGTTAATGATGACAAATGTATTCAAATTAAGTTGTTAAATGGTACGCGTGGCGCACCTAATACAAAAGACATAACTGCTTGTAATCTCCGAAGGAGATACGTCTTTTTTAAGCTCAGCTGAACTTGAAGCTAACGCAGACGAGGCAGCGGACTTAGATTGCTCGTCGTTTCCTGTTAAATAATATCTGAAGATGGCAATAATTACGGTAAACCTCAAATTATTGTTTTTTTGATCAAGACCCTGTGGCTGCATGGACCTTGTTCCTTTACCTTAAAATATTAGAAAAAAAAAGAACAATCTCCACTAATACGCTGATATCAACCGATCGCAATCGAGTTAGAAGAGTTTCAAGTAGTTAAACATAAAGCATGCCGTACCTAATTACAAAAGGAATAAATTTTTGTGACTCATCTAGACATGAGACTACTTATTGCAGTTTTACGCAGTCACGTAACATCCCGCTGCTGGTACCACTACCATGAGTAATAACGCGTATCGAATATTTGGCTGTGCAACCTGTCGATGACATCTGTCATAGTTGTGACTCATGGTGATGTTCTACGATAGCAAAACGTTAGTCATTAGCGTTTAGATTCGACAGGTAATTACCGTTAGTAGACGCATACTACTGATATTTAAGTGAACACCAAAGACCTCCTTCTGGTTTAGTGGTGGTTAAAATTTCTGTGAGCTTTTTCGGGAGTGAAACGAAAACCATACAAATGTGTAGCAAAAATTTATCATGTCACAATAGAAAAAAGAGCAGTTATTTTCAGTTGCAACTTGCTGGATAAAATTATAGATTGTACTTGACATCAGCATGTTCTTTTGTTAATTTTATTATAATTTCTCTCTTTTGCGCGCCAATTGCTGGTGACATGCGTGAGCCTTTATTAAAAATAACCATCTATTGTGTTACAACATTTATGCAAAATGAAGGAATTTAATTTGATTGGGTCCGCACCCATTTATCTGCACAATCGTTGCATTAAAATTCTCATTTATCATTGTTCACGCTGTCGCTAGCGAATACGGCCACCACAAACTCATGGTAATGGCAATCACAAATAAGTCGTTACCGTGCGTCGATCAATTCTAATGATATGGTACTTGGAGCCATTAGTAGGCACTAAGTGAAGAGTAAACCCATGATCATATCAACGGACAATGGGAGACAGGCAGTACACGTACACAAACATGTGTCCGCAAAGTTGTGTCCTCAAGCGGACACTCGCGGCGGAATAATACTGTGATTGGTAAAAAGTGGTTTTATAGTCGTTGTTAATGTATTCCAGATTTACTGAATACTAAGTAAGGAGTTGGCGCGGCCTTTGAATTAGGTACCTTGATGTGATAACTGTTAAATAGTCCTATTTTACATATAAGCTAGACACAGATCCGATTTATGTTTCATTGTGTAGACTTGCAAACATTTCGAGTATGAGTACCTACATGTATAGGGGTTTATAAATTTCCTAATGATTTTCAGGCAATTTTACTATTTTAGAATTTAGTAAATTAATGATTACCAATAGGCTGAACACGGCAACACGCGCTGAATAACTCGCGCGCGGTAGGTACATTACCTGTTATTTTCTGACGTCTCAAATTAATTAGACTGCTAAGCCGGCAGTCAAAAAAAAAATCTAGCAAACTCCCTGCGAAATTAACAGCATTTAAGTAGGTATTATTATCTTTTAAAAGTCCAAATAAAAAAGCTAATTAACAAAATTCGGTGAATTTTGTTTCGATTATTACCGTCGCACCGCATCCGACTGTACCAATCGATTGAGATTCGATCGGCGCCCATCGATCACGACGCGGACGCGACGCGAGAGGGTGCTGCGATCGCATTCGCTGATCAACGATTGATCGAACGATTTTGCGACGCGCAGTGGTAGGAGATACAACGTGATTTGATTATCTAAATTGGAGCTACCAGCAAATAATACTTTGCTACGATTTTTTTTGTAAAGAAGCAAGACATACATTATACATACGCCAGTATTACCTAATGGGGTAAGCAGAGCACACGAAACGTTTGTCTGAACTATGATTATTTCAGTTTCATAGCCCTATTGAACCGTGAGACTCACTCGTAGCCTTATATAGTATTTGTTTGGCGAAGGCTAGACGTTCAATAAAATATTGTCAACCTTCAATATTTATCTCATATTGATCGTGTCTAGTCTTGCTATATTGATGGAAAATACACTGAATTCATGAACAGATTGTGATCCATCAGTATTCTCATATTGAAGGATCACAATATTTATTGAACGTGTAGCCTGCGCCTTAAGTTTAAACACGAATGGAAGAAGTATCACAGTGACTGGTTGCTAGCCTGTCGCCTAAAACATTCCCCAACCTACCTACCCGATACCACACAGGGGCTTGTAAAGAAATCCTGACATTAACTTACCTAGAAATTAACAAGACACCTGTTTAGATGAAGGGCAGCGTTTCCCAAACTATGCGTCGCGACCCGGGACCGGGTCATCAAAATATTATTCTTTATTTTTATTTTGCCTTATTTAACCAAAATATTGGCTTTAAAAGCATAAAGTGGGTGTATTGACTGCACTACTTGATACGTGACGATATTCGAAACGTCGAGTCCGAAAATTATCGAGAATAAAATATAAAATATTTCCCAATTGGCCGTAACGAAACCAGCTCGCCATATTTTAAGGCCTCATAAAGTGCAATCGAGTGCAACGCGCCGTGCGTTATGGACGGCCATTTTCGTTTTAACTTTTAATCAGCAGGTTTGGGTGATCTCACCTGGGTGGAGAATCGAGGAGTTATGATGACGTGTTCTGTTCTGTTTAATTAAATTTTTATCTTGCTCATTAAGTTCTGCAATTCAGCCTGTATTACGACCCGTAGATAATCCGAAATTCGGTATAAGAAGACTCTGACACACACCTAGCACGGTTTGGAAACTTCGAAAATGAATGCAACGTGCAACCGTGTGGAGATTTCGATGCTTAATTTTACTGAATTACACTCACTTAATTTCTATTGTCATGTTGGCATATAAGTTAGATGTGCGTGTCGGTATTTGAAATCACGACACGACCTACTTGACAAACTATAAGTCCAACCACAACAGCTTTTGCATTTGCTATATTTGAGTGTGATTGGATCATATAATTCCAAAAATGCACTTTTATAGCGATAAAATAGTGTCAACAATCTTACCTTTGTTCTCAACCATACCAATGCTCAAAATAAATAAAGCCTTTGCCGGGCGTGACGTCACGGCGCGGGCGCAGCGCGCCAAACAAGTGCGCTGACGTCACGCGGCCGTTCACCCCGCGCCTGCGCCTTGCCGCTGCTGCCTTTGGGCTCGATTGGCAATCAGCGTTTAGTATTAGGACGATTTCAAAATATGGACAGACAAAGTTTTTGCTGCTTGTATTGGAATAGTCACCCATTTCGTTAAGTCACATTGTCAAGTTAATCCAACCGCTGGAACTGGGTCAAATTTATTTCTTTTTATGTAAGAGGACCTTAGGTTTTCGAAAATCATGCCAATAACCAAATCTGAGCACTGAAAAAAAACGTTAAATGTTATAGTCGAACTAATTGATTTTTAACCCACTGCAAGACGATGTAACAGTAAAAGTTTTCCTTTGTAGATCAATGCAATGTCACTATGACGATAATTGTAAATAGGTTCTATTGTGGGTCTGGAATCAATTAGTATAATCTTCCTTAATTCATGATTACATCCGTATGCCAGGAATGAAAAAACAAAAATTTTAACGATGATATAGTGCAAAAAAAAGGGTGTCTGAAAATGCTGATCGTGCAAGCTCAAACGACACTTTTCTATAACTCTAACACACTCACGCGCAAAATGTACATACATACATTGTCTTCTACCTGTTCCTATTCTACAGTTTAAGTTTTCAAAGTAGCTCGTTCACGTAAGGACTGCGATTAGCAGCTGTGGCTGAAACTGGCTTGGAACATTCGAGAGTGTTTAATGTATTGAAAACGATCACGAATTCGACAACGATTTCGTTTGCGACTTAAAGCGAAATTGTATGGAAAGGGACACTGAGACAGCGTCTCCAAGCGGCACGTTTGTACAACTGCCACGGTCAACACGTCTCCATACATTCTGCGCGTTAATTCGAAAACGAAATCGTTATCGATTCCCGACCATTTTAGAGGCATCTAGACGCTATGGTTACTCAATCGATGACCAGCGGTCGACAAATTAGATGTCAGCCTCCAGTTCCCAAACTCCCACGCAGTTTTTTAATTGCCTGTAAACAGCAACGGGGCCGCAGCGTCCCCGCCGGCGTTAGCGGGTGCCGGCTAATTGGCGGGACCACTACACATTCTGGGACAGTTCTGAACTGTGCTTTTACCATGGGTGACAGTGACCGTGCTCGCTAGCTATAGATTAACACATTGTAGCTAATTTACATGTCAGTTAAGTACATGTCGTCAAATTGTAAATAATTGCTAAATAAAAGTAAAAATATGAACAAATTAATGACAACAATGTCAGGAAATTAAAACAATTTCATAAAATTACAGTTAAAAACAAATGATATCACAAACATGTGAAAGATGTAGGTACAAGTCATAAAACAGAATATAAAATAAAAAAACAATCATAATAAATAAATAGTTCCGAAAGTTATGTCATATAAAAGCAATTCACAAAAGGATTGCCAAAGCGTAAATAAAAGTAAAGGATTTGTACTCGTATGGAGAATTCGACTTCCATAAGTAACCTCAGGGTAATGGTACGGATCTTAGAGGGCAGGAAGGTCGACTCGAGTAGCAATTTAAATAATGTACCAAAAAACTCAAAGAACTGGTAAGTCAAGTTACAACGACAACCTGTCGTTACAAAAACTATTGCGTATGGTTTCGTCAACCCCATAATCATGAATTTACGAGCGGAAGTCGTAGAAACTAAAATACAACGATTTGCTCTAGAGCAGACAGCGTATAATTTTAACTTAGTTAAAAACGATTTTTCGCAAATTGAACACAAACAATTTTTTTTAATAAAGTCTCCTTCGAGAAAAATGGTCTATTTTAAATATTTACAGTAGGTATGTTTGCTTCATATTCCAAAGTTTTGAAAAGCCTTGTGTATAGAGAATTTTACAGCGCCTCTGGCTGTCACCTATGTCTGTAATATGATACCCAACAGTAAAGTACAAATGGTACCTAAACGCTAGCGATTAACGTTTGTAGGGTATAGGTCAATTTCAACATTGGTAGGTGTCATAAGTCACAAATATGACAGATGTCTTCGACAAGTTCATTGGAAAACTATTCGGAGCGCGTTTATTCGCTATCGATCGTGGTAAATGCGGTTTACGAAAATAGTCAATGATTTACTTTAGTATTCATACTATGATAGTGGTACAGAACTACATTAACTTTCTGTTTGGTTTCATTAGTTATCAGAGTTAAGAAAATGACAGCCAGACTTTGTCTTCAAACTATAGTATTCTGTTGTTTTCTGTAATACGATTGTACACTAGGTAAGACTATTATTGAGAACTTCCATTCTGTTTTTACTAGGTAATTGTACTGTTGTTGAAAAAGGAAACAAGAATTTGTTTACTACTTGCATGCCGACAGGGACATATTTGACGTGCCTTTCATTTTGTTTACAAAAACTGATACTTGTCGACACTGTAGCGGATAAAATGGTGTCATTTAACTTCCTGTCGGTTTGATCAGATTGGCTGCTGTCGAAATAAACGTTGCCGATTGCGAACAAGTTGATGAGACTTAAGAGGAAATATGCCGGTCGAAGGAATTGAAAAATAGGTATTTGCTAAATCTATTGCTGTCGCGCCGTGACCTGCCCAGACGACGTCGAGTGCGATAAGAACAACTACAGCTCGGACCAAAAATACCTATGAAAATTATTAAAAAACAACGTTTCGTAGTCCCCTGATTTCTTCTCCAAAACTTAACCGATTAAATATGTTTTTTCATGAAATGTTTAAGAAATGTCATAGCTGTGTTTCTATGTTCTTATATTTTGATATAATTGTGTTAAAATTGGTTTCTAGAGGTTTGAACACAACGGAAAAAACTTGCCAATTTTTCATGTTTTTGAAGGTTAATATCTCCTTTAATAATTCAATAAAGAAAAAAAAGAAAACATAGGAACATGCTAATATATCATTAGATTGTTGATGTAAAAAATCATTGTTCTACGGGTAATATCCAGCGAGGAATCAGGGGACTACGTTTCCATACAAAATGTGACCGCTCCATTTCCTCTTAAGCAAGTAGGCGCCGACGACCGCGGCAAATTGGATGGCAAACGAATGCAAAAACTTTGAAAAATTCAATTCACATATAAAATAGAAAGAAAATGAATGTTGTAGCTCTTTAGCACCACCTATCGTCGATTACTAGAACTTCTAATGTCAAAATGGTATATTACATCGCACTAATGAAGTTTCGACATTGAATTGCATAAAGACAACTTCTAACTTTCTCTCTATGGGCTTCGGTTCCCAGGTATAACATCTGCCTGGAGAGAAATCTCTCTATTGTAGTCTTTCTCACAACTTTTTTTAGACTATAAACTAAAGGTTATCCTGACCGCTCAACTTCCTATTTAATGAGCTAAAACAAAGAAATCAGATGTTAACTCATACTTTTACACACACGCCTTGAACTAAATTCGAATCAAACTGCGAAAAGTAAAAGGGTGGCGAATTCGTCACCGCCGTCATTACTACGGGCAGGTTTGGCGCGGCGCCGGCGCTGCGCGAGCCGCCTTATATGGCCGTGCCGTGACAAGCCCAAAAGGAGAATCATTCTCAAAAAAAATACTGGCAACACAGCGACAATAGTACATTGAGTATCTAGGGGAGGAAATGGAACATTATTAACGAGAGGCTGTTAGAAGCCCGACGCCGCAGGCGGAGGGCTTTTATGACTCGAGTTTATAATGTCCTTTACTCCCCGTGTTACACACAATGTTTTTCATCACATTTGCGAGGAAAAACTAAAAATTAAAGAAAATGAATGACATCACGTCACCGCACCGCGCTAATTCTGCTTGCGCTGTCACTGCTGTCAGTGCGTTTAGGTCTATTGTCACTTTTTTTAATCATATACCACAGACAAGAACTATGTTTCGCACAGAATGCGAATGGTCAACAGCCAGATTCTGCCAAAAAGGTTCAAACAAATTTACGAAAAAAGCATATTAAAAAACGCGTTGACATACATCCAAAGTATTAAATTAATACAGTTTCATAATGCATACATTAATTTTGCATTTAAAAACTGGCCCTTAAGTTTTAATAGCAGAATTTTTATTTTTACATTTGTAACCTCCTTAGTCTGAACTAATGTACCTATACTAACTTTTGCAATTTTTAAAACTAAACTTTACCTCCCATAGGATGTAATGATAACTCCCGCGGTTACAATTTAGGCCTTTGTACTAAAGGAGACGCTCTTGTAATAACACCATTGACGAGCAAGTGTGATGAAAAGGTTCTTTCAAGTAGGTAAAAATACCTACTTGAAAAACTTCAAGAACCTTCTAAGCGAGGAAGGCTATGACAACAATGTGTGGACGACATTCAGTGGTTCTTATACTCGCGTAAAAAGTACAAAGTTGGTGGCGAATATGGCTACACATTGCTGTGAAAATGTTGTTGAAAATACGAGGGGCACACCGAAATGATCGGGAATCGAGTACTTCCTAATAAGTTACAATAAAACATTTTATTATAATTTATTACAATTTTTATCGAGGGTTATTTCTAGATAAATGTCACGAGGAGCTTTTTTCGATTTATAATAGGGAAGTACCTAGTCAAACGATCATATATCGTTGGTATTGGGAGTTTCGACGGGGTCGTGCTTCTATCGCCACCGTCACTTCTACAGGTCGACCAAAAACGGCGGTAATGAAAACATCGCTGCTGTCCAAAAAATAATACAAGATGATCGACATGTAACATACGAACAGATCCGGGCACTCTTAGGCATTAGAATGACTGCAATTTAAATAATTTTGCATTGCGAGTTGGATGTGAGAAAACTTGTTTCCCGATAGCTACCCTAAAATTTGCCAGAAGACCAAAAGGGGGCTCACGTTGATTGGTGCCGGTCTGCTCAGAAACGTTTCGACGGAGGAAAGTCAAAAGCCATGTATAATATTGTTTTGGGTGACGAATCATAGATTTATTCTTATAAGCTAGAAAGAAAACATCAATCGGCAATTTTGGGTCCTTGAAGACGAAGTTAAGCCAACGAAACTTGTGCGTTCCCGTAGAGTTCAAAAAAATGGTCGCTACGTTTGTTTAAAAAAAAAGGACATGTTGCCACAAATCTATTACAGGAATGTAGAGCAGTTACCGTTGATTGGTACAGTTCCATTTATTTATCAAAAATGATAGCTGCACTCCGTAAAGAGAGCCCGACACGTCGACTCATCTTACATCGTGATAATGCGAGCTCCCAAACCGCTCGACGAAAAAAATTTTTTTTTTACCAGAAAACATCGAATTGATGTCTCATCCTCCGTGCAGCCCCGACCTGATTCCTAACGATTTTTTCACAATCCACAGAATAAAAGATTTATTGCGTTGACAGCGGCTTGAAGACCCAGAAGCAGCGGTAGAAGCTTACAAATCAGCCATTTGGCAGCATCATCTTCAGACTAGAATTACTTATTTATTGACTGTTTCGAAAGAATGCAAAAGTGCATTAATTGCAAGGGAGAATATTTAGAAAAACAATAAATTATAGTTTACGTTTTCCTCGCTAATAGTTTTTTTTATTCCCGATCATTTCGGTGTGCCCTTCGTATGTAAACATTACGCCTATATAATTTTATTGTATGTTACTAAACTGGGTAAGCTGAGACTCAGAGACAGAAAGCGTTTTGCCTGGCGATACAGACTTGACCCTTCAAAAGTTCATAGTTATGGTTTTGTCTATGTAGCATTCTTTCGGTTCTGCAAATGGGGTAACCCATTTGAGAATACAGGCGTGATATATGTATAAAAAAGTTTTGGAAATACACAAGCATAATATTTACATATTCATTATATTTATGTAACTTACTGTCAATTAAACGTCATTAAAGGGATGGTAGGACTCCCATCACCATATCCTTGCCAATGCTGATGAAAGTGTCAAATGAATGCACAGATGACGTCCCAAGAAGAAGCGCCTCGAAGGCGCAGCGCGGGCGCAAGGCCGGCGGCCATATGGCGGCTGACCTTTGCGCGCGCCGCTGCCCGACCCTATAAGCGTACTCTACAATATACTTTATGTATTTTATATTGTTAAACACTGAAACGGTTCATTGTTAATGACCTAGTTGTAGATCATTTATAACTACAATAACATATTTTCTGCAGTAGCTAGCAACCTGTAACTATACTTCTCATTTATGATTAAACCTAAAAGTGGCTACAGAACGTGAAATAAAGGCTGTCCCAGAAGTAAAGAGACAAATTTGAAATTTCGAACTGGCTCAAAATATTTTTACATTTTTAAGAAAAATAACTGTCATGGCCGCCATTGGCTTTAGATCTGTCAGATTACGCGGGAATTACGAAAGTATTTTGTAAGTTTTTATAATGAAGAGAGCTGAACACGAAGTATTTGCAAAGAGAGTTATTCAGTTTTATAAAAGTAATGGAAAAACTGACACGATACGGCATTTTTCTCCAGAGGGAGTTAGAAAAAGTACTTTATATCGAATTATAAAGCGTTTTGAAGAAACGAACAAAGATATTTATAAGGACATACCCGGAAGAAAACGCATTGTTTCATCAACTAAAAACATAAAGAAAGTAAAAAAAGTTTATAAAGACAACCCATCAATGTCTGTAAGAAACGCTGCAGATAAATTGAAAATATCGAAGTCAAGTATAGCTCGAATGAAAACACATGACCTCAAGCTTAAAGCATTCGTAAAATTATCTGCTCCTAAATACATCAAAGACCAGGCAGCGCGTGCTAAAAGTGGATGCCGAAGAGTGTATGAAAAATCACTGAGAAAAATTCTCATAATTGATGACGAGACCTACGTGCCCGTGGACCCGACGGATGTTCCTGGGAAGCAATACTATCACGCGAATAGTCGGAATGCAGTTGATTATTCCCAAAAAATCGTACCAAAGGCGAAATTTTTCAATAAATACCTTGTTTGGCAAGCCATAGACCAGAACGGTAATACGTCTGAACCATACATTTGCACAGGCTCTATGAACGCACGCATTTACCTGAGAGAATGTATAATAAAGCGATTGATTCCCTTCATTGATAAATATTATCACAGGGAAGAAATTATATTCTGGCCAGATATGGCATCATGCCATTACGCGACGGATGTCACCAAACATTTAGAGGCTGCGGGGATAGACTTTATACGAAAACAAAATAACGCACCAAATGTTCCCCAAGCTCGAGGTATTGAAACATTTTGGTCTTTATGCAAGAGAGAATATAAAAAACAATCAGAAAAACCTAAATCTTTGACGGAATTTAAACATCGATGGACCAGACTAGCTAAAATTGTTGCAACTAGGTCCGGAAAAGCCATAATGAGGCGAGCAGCAATAAACTTGAGAAAAATTGGTTATAAAGGCATTGCACAAGGGAATTTAATATAAAATAACAAATAAGACAATATTTTTAATTGGAGTTATTGTAAATGTTAGCATTTTATTGTATTTTTTCATTAAATATTTTAATTTCAATTTTGTCTCTTTACTTATGGGACAGCCCAGTAGTCATGGTTTAGACTAATTATGCAACATTTAGTGTGCTCCGCCTACCCCATTTAGGAATAATACCTGATGAATGCATATAAAAATTACGTCAACATGCTATACTCATTTAAAATCCCAAAATAGCAGCCTCTTGCATACAGTAGCAAGATGAAAAAAAAATGTAAAAGAAATAATTTACGACAATCCTCAATGTGCCTTTGTAGTATAATTATGGTATCCTTACTAATATTATAAGTCAGAAAGCGAGTTTGTTTGTTTGTTTGTTTGTTTGTTCCGCTTTCACGCCGTAACTACTGAACCGATTGCTTTGAAATTTTGCAGACATAAAGATAGAAGTCCGGATTAAATAATAGGGTACTTTTTATCCCGGAAAAATTGATGTTCCCGAGGGAAAACAAAAATATAGTTTGCTTGATAGATCGATATAAATCGATGATAGATCGATATCGATCGATAGATGTTAGATCGATAGATGATAGATCGATAGCGCTGTGTGTCGTTTGAAACGAGAAGTTTTCTTATAGTTGTGCTTTATACCGCAATATAACCGAGTTCCACGCGGGCGAAGCCGCTGGCGGAAAGCTAGTTTTTCTATAGTTTACAATTCCGCGAACTATTCTAACCTAGGCGTGAACTGTCGTTGTGCGCATGAACTCTTTTATATGTTCTAAAACGAGGATCCTTGACTGCATGCCGTCGCGGGCGCACATCCTGCTCCGCGTGTGTATTCTACGTGTTTGTATAAGGTTAATGTCTTGTTCAACACATTGTGACAATATCGCACGTCTTGACTAAAATCTAGTGCAGCGATCCCCAAACTTTGGGCCGCGACCTGGTACCGGGTCGTTGAAGTATAATATCAGATCGCGTTTCCGTTTTTACTATTAAGGGGCCATCCATAAAGTACGTCACACAAAATTTGGGGAATTTCAGCCCCCCCCCCCTCCTCCCTCCTATGTCACACATTTAACTATGAAAATTACAGAAATTTTATTCAAGTGTCACAAAAGACTGACCACCCTCCCCCTCCCCTGAAAGTATGACATACTGTATGGATGACCCCTAAGTAGTGTAATTAAGCTACAGTTAGCAGCACTATCAATTACCTATTGTTGTTATTATTAATTAAGTATTAGGCAGTCACCTTTCTTATCTAACCTGGAACCGAAAACGTATTCTAAAAGTGACCATGAAGTGTGAAATATCCGGGGTTCTCTCTATGAAGCCTTTGTTTGCTCTGTCTACTCCATTTGGGAATACAGGCGTTATAATTTGTTGGCAACTGTGCTAAAAAAAAGTCGTGGTAGCCCAGCGGTTCGACCTGTGGCCTCTCAAGCAGAGGGTCGTGGGTTCAAACCCCGGGATCGCACCTCAGAATTTTTCGGAATTTATGTGCGATATCGAATTTGATATTTATCACGAGCTATTCGGTGAAGGAAAACATCGTGAGGAAACCTACACACAACGACGAAGTAATTCAAAGTTCCCAATCCGCACTGGGCCCGCGTGGGAACTATAGCCCAAGCCCTCTCATACTGAGAGGAGGCCTGTGCCCTGCAGTGGGACGTATATAGGCTGATGATGGATGATGCTAGAAGTGGCCACGAAACCTGAAATAGTCAAGGTTCCATGTGCTATACCTACCTACCCCATTTGGTGATATATCTAACTATCAATTACTCTTAGGCAATAGATATCGACTTCCGACGAACGACGAGCGATGTATTATACAACGCTAATTGTAATATAACGGTGGTCGTGTAATTAATATGTAATGGCGGGCACAATGGGCTGTAAGTCACACCGAGAGCCGCCGCTGTCCATTAGCGGACGCCGCTTTGGATAAGGCCACGCTTCACACGCAGCGGGCAAGCAGTGCTTTATCGTAAACGATGGTGGAATTACGCCCTAGTCTAAGCCCAATGCGGCACCTGTTCTTTCACTGGTATAAGGAAGTTTCAAAAAAAAAATAGTGTATATTTTTTCCTATTGTGTAAAAGATAAAAAAAATGTCTTGAATAGTCTACGCGTTTTTTGTTGATACACTGTATAAAGTGAACAATTTGAGTGAAATAATGGGCTTTTTATCTTTTATTTTGAGCAGAAAGCAAAAATCCAAGTTTGTAGTATAAATTCTATACCTACTTACAGGTTTTTTGGAATGATAGGATTTGGTAGTTTCACATTCAAATAATAACAATAGGTTTTTTTTTATTCATTAGTTGATTCATCTGGTATAAAGTGTCCGAGCTATATAAGTAGATGACACATTGCCACTTTTCCTTCATTGTGGTATACGTATTAAACGTTTTTTCTTCTCTCCACCCGCTCGTCTCCGAGCACGTCCTAAACTTACCAAAAACTCTTTTTTGCGCGACCGACGAGTTGTTTATTAACTTTTTCTTGTTTTTTACAAGTAATTGTACACTCGCGCCGAAATAGGATCCCACCGCGCAGGCAGGCGCGCAAAAACTCCTAATATTGCTTGCTTCAATTATTATTTGCAGGGTTCTGCTATTACCATTTTTCAATCCACTAATCTGTATCTAATTAAATGTTACCCGCTCCCTCTTCCTCTAAATTCTACCTATAAGTTCTATTCGGTACTTACCTTTTTAGAGGAACTTTGGAAGTACTTTGGAGATAGTTTGGAGGTA
>BHDV01021299.1:12688-24193 GCA_005406045.1 Adoxophyes honmai
TCGGCCCGCCATATAACGTCGTGGCGTTACGGGCACTGATTTGCGATGACGTGAAATGACGGCTTTGGCGGTCAAAAGGTTAAGAAAAAAAACTTAATTTTATTATTTATTCTTACCTCTCCATAATTGTACTTAAAAATAACGCACTTATTTTAATGAATCTATTTTACGTTTTAATTAAGTACTACGCACTTTTACGATATAGAGGTCTATTTTTTTATTCTGTCTATTTTAGTTTTATCATTAAGGATGTTACATTCTTGAAATAAAATAATTATAAGAAAATGTAAAAAAAAAATAAAAATAAAAATTATTAAAAAAAACACAAGTCGTTTACTTTGACACTGTATATATCTGAGAGGAAATACTTATTTATATTATAACTAGCTGCTACTCGCGACGTCGTCTTCCTAAAACTTGCTTATACAAGGTGACTTTTTATTGATGTACGGGTATCTTTTTTCAGTAAGTACCTACTACCAAAATATAACAAAACTAAAATGCCTGATAAATTAAAAATCGCTAAGTAAATACAATCTAGGCCCGGAATACCTTTTTACACCACTAGCTTTTGCCCGCGGCTCCGCTCGCGCTAAATTCGGGGTATCACAGAAGAGATAGCACACATACCAATTTTATAGCTTTCTACTTTAAAAACTTCCACTCCTCACTTTAGGGAAATGGGGGGTTTTGAAGAGACAACATGTAGCCTATGTCACTCTCCATGCCCTAAACTATCTCTACCTAAAAAATCACGTCAATCCATCGCTCCGTTTAGCCGTGAAAGACGGACAAACAAACAAACACACTTTCACATTTATATATTGGTACGGATTTTGGGTCAAAACCTTAGGCCCGTGGTGCCCCAGCGCCCTCGACTTTATAAAATAGATCTCCAAGCGCCTGGCTGATACAACTGGGGACCGAAGAGCTGGCAGCTTCTTCTCTCAACGCAGCGTTAGAAAGAACTACAACACAGAAAGGTTGTTAGTTTACCGCCTATACTCTGTCGGTTTAGGTACTTAACTAAAAGTAAACAAACTTCATGTCAGATTTGACAGGTTGAGAAGGTTTTTTTACTACCGACATTATACCGGATGTTCAAATAATTTAGGAAAGGAATCTTACTTCACATTTATTGATCTGATAAACTTTAGTGTTCTAATTACGATTTTTTCGGGTAAGAATACCTAAACTTAAGCACCAACAGAACATTTTGTATTGTCTCCTAACTTTGCTAAACTATTTGAGCATCCGATAAAATGTGGGTAGTAACAAAATTATGCTAGAAGTGGCTGCAAAACGAGAAATAGTCATAATCATGGTTTTGTCTATGTCACGTTTCGCCTACCCATTTGGGAACATAGGCGTGATATTGTGACAATTAATGATTCGACACCTCGGATCACCCTGTGTAAATACACGGTAGTTAAAAATTAAATTAAGCATTGTATTAATTAATTAACTTTATTGAACCGTGAAATACAATACAATGTAATATTCTTTAGTAAACACAAAAAAAAACAATTTAGATGACATTAATTGAAATTTACGGAGACAATAGGGTAGCTTTGAATGAAATATTTTTATTTTTAATAGTTAATGAAATTATTATTACATGACGCATGTAGTGGTAGTCATTGTTTATGGTTATTTTTAAACTAAGAATTTTATTATGATTTGTATCCAGAAAAACAAGTATGTCCCGTCTGGTGCCGGGTTAGAATAGCACCTCCCCCTTTCTTCCCGTTCGTAACAGTCGACTCTGGGAAAGGGTTAGTGTATTGTGGGCGATGGGCTAGCAACCTGTCACTACAATATCACGTAACCATCTGGTTATCCTGAAATCGCTAAACGTGGCACTGGATTTTTGAACTCATTTGCTCTGCCTACCCCTCTTGGGAAAACAGGCGTGAGAATGTGTATGTATGTAGGTATGTAAACAATTATTTTATTACTTGTATTCATTTCATAGATACATACATACATCGCCTAACATAATTAAGTCGCCGTGATAGCCCAGCGGTTCAAACTGTGTCCTGTCAAGCAGAGGGTCGTGGGTTCAAGCCCCGGGGCTCGCACCTCTGAATTTTTCGGAATTTATGTGCGATATCAAATTTAATATTTATCACGAGCTATTCGGTGAAGGAAAACATCGTGAGGAAACCTACACACAGCGACGAAGTAATTCAGCGTTGAGTGTGAAGTTCCCAATCCGCACTGGGCCCGCGTGGGAACTATCGCCCAAGCCCTCTCATATTGAGAGGAGGCCTGTGCCCTGCAGTGGGACGTATATAGGCTGATGATGATGATGATGATACATACATCACGAATGTGTTATTTCTTCCGTGAATGTTGTAAGAGGCGACTAAGGACATAGATTAAGATTTATTTTAGGCGACGGGCTAGCAATCTGTCATTATTATACTTTTTTCATCTGTTTTTGAACCTAAAACTATGCGAGAAGTGGTTGTGAAGCGTGAAATAACCACGGTTTTAACAATGTAAAGTTTCGTATGCTCTGCCTACCCTGTATGTAATTTCTGGAAAAAAAGGTGTCCCATATATGAGTGCGGCCCTTTTGGTGCTATTTGGCACGGAAATGTGAACCTTTTTTTTCTTTTTTTTTACGTGCATAGGTAATTGTTAAGTTGTTGTTTATTTGTTTATATAGGCTAAATACATACATACATACATATTCTCACGCCTGTATTCCCAGGAGGGGTAGGCAGAGCACATGAATTCAAAAATCCAGTGCCACGTTTAGCAAATTCAGGGTAACCAGATGGTCAAACGTGGTATTGTGGTGACAGGTTGCTAGCCCATCGCCCACAATACACCAACCCTTTCCCAGAGTCGACTCCCACGACACCCACGGGAAGAAAGGGGGAGGTGCTATTCTAACCCGGCACCACACGGGTAAAATCTATAGGCTAAAATCTGTGTCAAATTTTGTACTAATAAATGTCTTTCTTTCTTCTTTCTTTCTTACATATGAATGGCTAGACACAGTCATTAGGCTACGGAACTCTAAAAAAACACCTGTGTTTAAACAAATTTAAATCAAAATACAGCCTTTTGTATTTTCATTAGAGCGTGTTAATCAATTGGCTACATAATTTATTGTAATTCAAACATACTTATCGTTAGCACATCATACATACTACAATTATTGTTTATGTACACAAACACTAATGAATAAATAAGTAGAGCTGGTAGATGGTATGACAGATTTTAAAGTAAAAGGCAGCAGTATTAATATACGAGGTAACTATGGCTTTGTACTCCACCATTTCATTTGTATAACATTTTATTTTGTATAGCTGTGCGCGCGACTCCGTCCGCGTGGAATAGTGACTAATTTCCCCCGTTTTTTCCACATTTTCCAATATTTCTTCGCTCCTATTAGTCGCAGCGTGATGTTTGATAGCCTAAAGCCTTCCTCGATAAATGGTCTATCCAACACAAAAAGAATTTTTCAATTCGAACCAATAGTTTCTGAGATTAGCGCGTTCAAACAAACAAACAAACAAACAAACAAACAAACAAACAAACAAACAAACTCTTCAGCTTTATTATATTAGTATAGATTCCGTGTCTTTTTTGTATAAAACAGTCTTTACAGTATTACCAAACAAAGAATACTCCACGATGTACCGGCGCATTAAACCAGTTTTGTGGCGCGGGAAACTTCGATCTACCAATGATAAAAGAGATTTTAACTCTTGCCTTGTGATTGGTTACTGATTGATAGATGTATAGCACCCCAGCGCCAGATGCGTTGAGTAGCCGAACTAAACGCAGCTAGGAATAGTCGAGCTAAGAATGCATAGCAAGCAAAATTGTGCCCCATGCGTTTGTAAATAAAGTTCAATATAAATAAATTATACGTTCGGCCACTTTCGGATATCGTCTGCGCTTCTCGGGGCAGACGGAAACAGCCGATGTGACTTAATTTCTTGGGAATACTGTAACTTGATTTGGGTGTTGGAACGATGGTAAAAGATGCTAAAAAGTTCAAATTATCTATTATTGGAAGAGTGACGTAATACTGTAACTTGATTTGGGTGTTGGAACGATGGTAAAAGATGCTAAAAAGTTCAAATTATCTATTATTGGAAGAGTGACGTCTCATACTTTATGTTTAGTACTTATATTAATACCTACTAGGACGCCTCAATCACTTTATGGGAATTGTACTGTAACTGTATTGTTTATTAATTGTATAATTTTATTCTCGTCCTCGTGGGTTCCCGTGTGGTGCCGGGTTAGAATAGCACCTCCCCCTTTCTTCCCGACGGTGTCGTAAGAGTCGACTCTGGGAAAGTGTTAGTGTATTGTGGGCGATGGGCTAGCAACCTGTCACTGCAATGTCACGTTTGGCCATCTGGTTGCCCTGAAGTTGCTAAGCGTGGCACTGGATTTTGAATTCGTGTGCTCTGCACCCCTCTTGAGAATGTGGGCGTGAGAATTATGTATGTACTAGGTTTTGCCCGCGGCTCCGCTCGCGTTTAATTCGGGGTATCACAGAAGAGATAGCACACATACCAATTTATAGCTTTCTACATTGAAAATTTCCACCCCTCACTTTATGGAAATGGGGGGTTTTGAAGAGACAAAAAGTAGCCTATGTCACTCTTCATGCCCTAAACTATCTCTACCTAAAAAATCACGTCAATCCATTGCTCCGTTTAGCCGTGAAAGACGGACAAACAAACAAACAAACAAATAAACAAACACACTTTCACATTATATTGGTACGGATGTATCTATGTATTTTATTCTACAATCACCTGTACTTTTTTGAATCAATAAGCGATTATTTGTTTCAGAATGACGCCTCAGGTTACTCAAAAAGACTTGATTCTAGAAGAGAACGAGAAGGCTTTCGCCAAACTGGTGGCTCCCCAAGCTGACTCCTGGAAATTCAAGATATCATACCTAAATCTATCTTTCTTGAGTGTCATGCATACGTGTGCTGTGTATGGGATCTATTTGTGCACACAAGTCCACTGGGGGACTTTAGTTTTCTGTAAGTTGTTTAATACTAAGGCTCTGCGCAGACGACAGACTATCCGCAACGGACTTTTTAGTCTGTGAAAATAGAACCTATAGAATTATATGCAGTAACGCACACGACGCGCAAAAAGTCCGGCGCACAATGCATACAACCCTAGCAGACTTTATGTGCGACGCAGACTCGATCGCACAAAAAGTCTGTCCTCTGAGCTGCCCCTAAGGCTAATCCAGAGTACTCAAATTGAGCTATAGAACTAAAATAAATCTTTTTTTCAGCTTATCTTCTCTACGTAGCCTCATTAATGGGAATAATGGCTGGAGGCCACAGACTCTGGGCTCACCAGAGCTACAAAGCCAAGCTACCACTCCAGATCCTCCTAATCATCTTCAACACCATTGGTGGCCAGTTCTCGGCCTACAACTGGATCAGAGACCACCGACTCCACCATAAATACAGCGACACGGATGCAGATCCTCATAATGCTGCTAGAGGCTTCTTCTTCTCACATATCGGGTGGATTATGGTCTACAAACATCCTGAAATAAAGAGCCGAGGGAAGAGCATTAACATGAAAGATATATTGAGTAACCGGGTCGTGATGTTCCAGAGAAAGTGAGTTGGTTTTGGAATTTAGTCTTACCACTGTGTTAGTATAGATTTTTTAAGTAAGTGACTATTATCCCCTTTTGGCCAAAATAAAATCGAAAACAGGGTTCAAATTTTTTGAATTTGACCCTCACTATGGTAACAGCTCGGTTTTAAAGGGCGAAAGTATAAAGAGCTCGAAAGAAGAAGAAATTACAAATAAGACAGTAAAGTAGGCACAAACACGGGTTTATCCCATTTGGAGGTGTGCGCGAGATAGACTATTTCTGTCACTGTCTAACTAGAAACGTCAGAAAAGGACAGTCTAACCCGCTTCGATACGCGCGTACTGAGCGTCTAGTGCAAAGAAGTCGGTCAAAAAACGCCTAGATTTCATTTGCGTACTAACGCAAAGAATTGTATGGAAACTGAGACAGCGCCTCCAAGCGGCACTTTTGTACAACTGCCGCGGTCGACACGGTTTCCATACAATTCTTTGCGTTAGTACGAAAACGAAATCGACGCGTTGCAGCTGTGCTATGCTTACCTCATTCGTGAACACCAGCGTAGTGCTCATGTGTCTAAAAACGAACATTTCTTTCCAGGTACATATTCCCCATGATCCTCACCTTCTGCTACGTTCTCCCCACCATCATACCAACGCTCTGGGGCGAACCTCTACTAAATTCATTCCACATCAACGCTCTACGCTTCGTCCTGGTCCTTAACTCCGTATCCTTGATCAACAGTGCAGCCCACGCCTTCGGGAACAGACCTTATGACAAATACATCTTGTCCACCGAGAACCCTGGGGTAACCCTGGCCACTCTTGGTGAAGGTTTCCATAACTACCACCACGTTTTCCCTTGGGATTACCGTGCAGCTGAATTGGGGAATCACAGTTTCAATTGGACGAAGTATTTCATTGACTTCTTCGCGTGGGTTGGTTGGGCTTATGATTTGAAGACGGTGGACCATGAATCGGTTGTAAGAAGAGTCGGGAAAACTGGAGACGGGACTTATGAAGATGTTGTGGATAATGATGAAGCTACGTCTTGAGTGGAGGTTTTCGCTGCGATGGATCTAGACTAATTGTTAGATAGTACAGTCACCATCACCAATATCTGATACAATAAGGCTGCAAAAACATCTGATACGACTCTATTACCAGGGGCAGTAGACCTTATCAGATATTTTTGCACGCTCCGTCGTGGCAGATATTAATGCTGGTGACTGTACATCAGATCATAAAATGAACGGTGCATCGGAATTTGTACTTGAGTAGCCATTTAAGCCATTGTTAAAGATGGATAAGCATAAGGTAATCGTCCTAATGTTCGTCGCTGCACATACATACAATACATACAATATTGCCATGCAAACGAAATATTTTCAGTTAAGGTGTCGAGCATTGGACGTTTACCTTATTTAGAGCAAAATTTGTTCCGAGTTTTAGTTCGAAATAGTTTTTATACAAAGCAATAACTAAAACAAGACTTTCATTAAGAATGAACATTTCGTTACTTTGTAATTAAATGAAAACATTAATAAAATTTTATGTATTTAAGTAGTCCGTACGGAGTTCTTTTGCCCATTTTTTTGTACCACGCTTCGTACGATGTTCCAGGGCTTCCTTTGTACGCTCCAGCGCTTCCTTTGTACGCTCCAGCGCTTCCTTCGTACGCTCCAGCGCTTCCTTCGTACGTTCCAGCGCTTCTTTTGTACGTTCTAGCACTTTCTTTGTACGTACCAGCGCTTCGCAAAGATTGTTTTCAAGAAGCATGTACCACAAGAAACTTGACGTCTTTGAAACAATGTTCGTTTCACCAAAAAGTATTAGCAGTGGGTTTATTTTATTAAACAATAAATAAGAAAACTTAACCTATTCTTTTTACTCAAAACCCTCTTTTTTACTCCATAGAACACTCGGGAAGATATCTGACGTCTCATCAGCTATTACCGTGTGGTGTCGGGTTTAGAGTTACACCTCTCCATTTTTTCCGTGGATGTCGTAGGAGGGGACTGGGGAAAAATGACGCCACTGTTCAAATAAAATTACTCAAACCCTATTGTTAAGGAAATTTCCTTGCGACGATTTCGACATTGGTTAAAAAACAAAATGATTTATATTTGGGGGGAGGTGCTATTCTAACCCGGGACCACACGGGACCCCCTTTCTTCCCGTGTGTGTCGTAAGAGTCGACTCTGGGAAAGGGTTAGTGTATTGTGGGCGATGGGCTAGCAACCTGTCACTGCAATATTACGTTTATCCATCTGTTTACCCTGAAATCGCTAAACGTGGCACTGGATTTTTGAATTCATGTGCTCTGCCTACCCCTCGTGATGATTATGTATGTATGTATGTATGATATATGTTAAATTGTATAAATTCGTTTTCTTATTTACATTTTTTACTGTAACCTTGAACAAACATTCGCTAGGCAATTCATTTAAAATACTTTGCCGCTTGGACTGCTCCCAACTGTTCCAAAATATCATGCGAGCACACTTTGAATGTAGATAGACTTCTGTACCAATGCTCGACGCCTCATCGCCCAGTAGATGACGCCCATCTGTCACCTGTCTTACCATGACATTAGGTTGCAAGTGCCATGTATTGGGTCAGTGGGACGTTTACCTTACCTGTCTCACTAGACAGTCCGACTCGCACTTGGCCGGTTTTTTTAGTGTTAGATCACTATCTAACACTAAAAAAACCGGCCAAGTGCGAGTCGGACTCACGCACTGAGGGTTCCATACAAACCGATTACAACGCCATCTAGTGACAGATTTTCGAACTAATGATAAATTTTAATTTTATTTATTAAAAAAAAACTACTTAGTAGACTTTGTTCAAACCAATTTTCGTTGATAGTTTTTATGGTAATGTACATCATATTTTTTTTTTTGAATTAACACTCTTTTATTTTAGAAGTTAGAGGGGGGGGGGACACAACTTTTTCAACTTTGGAAGCGTCTGTCGCGCAAACTATTCACTTTAGAAAAGTATGATGTTAGAAACCTTAATATCATTTTTGAAGAGTTATCTATAGATACCCCACACGTATGGGTTTGATGAAAAAAAAATTGAGTTTCAGTTCCATGTATGGGGGAACCCTAAAAAAATATTGCTTTTTTTTAATTTTGTGTCACAATCACAGAACACATCTACTCACCAAATTTCATTAGCATAGTTCTTATAGGTTCGGAAAAAAGTGGCTGTGACATACGGACGGACGGACAGACGGACAGACAGACAGACATGACGAATCTATAAGGGTTCCGTTTTTTTGCCATTTGGCTACGGAACCCTAAAAAGTAAGAATAACCAAATTTTCCCACGCAACGATTGAACGTGACTTTGTTGAGAAATGGTGTGAACTTGACATATTGAAATACATAACGTTATCAGCTGCTATGCTATTTGATTGATGATAGGTACTCGTTACATGATTATTACGAGTAAATATAGTTTGTCGATTTATTTCTTAATTAAAAGTTAGCTTGAAATGTGTTTGCGAAAAAGATACAGAAATATAAGCCTCCAAACTTAATTAATTTATACGGAATCTCTTTTCAAAAAAACTACTGTAAGACTAATTCATAGTGAAATAAAACAGATACATGCATACATACATACATCCATCACGCCTGCACTTCTAAATTGGGTAGGCAGAGCACATAAACCGCTACATAGATAAAACCATGACTGCTTCAGATTTCGTGGCGACTACTCAGCATATTTTTAGGCCGGCAACATACATTCGGAATTTTTCCGTTCGGAATCCCGAATCGGAAAATCGAACGCAGTCAATCCATACAAAGTCTATGGACCGCCACACACATTCGCAAGCTTTCCGTTCGGAATTCCGAACGGAATTTTTCCGAATGTGTGTGGCGGTCCATTGATTTTGTATGGATTGACTGCGTTCGGAAAGTCCGATTCGGGATTCCGAACGGAAAAATTCCGAATGTATGTGGCCGGCCGTAGGTTATTAATCTAAAGTATACACACACACATACATATTCTCACGCCTGTATTCCCAAGAGGGGTAGGCAGAGCACATGAATTCAAAAATCCAGTGTCATTTATCTGAAGTAGCTAAAGTACCTTAACCTATTTCTAAGTGGCCTCCTATGATATCCGCGGAAGAAATGGAGAGATGTTGTTCTAAATCTGACACCACACAGCATACGGCATAGATACAATCACGACTTAAGGCGCTGCGCAGACGACAGAGTTTTGTGCGAGCAGCAATAAATTCTCGCCATTCACGCTGACAGTTTCTACGAAACTCTGAATGGAAATTCCTGGAAGCCGTCACCGCGCCATTCAGACAATTTATTGCTGCGCAGACTCGATCGCTCAAAACACTGTCGTCTGCGCAGCGCCTTATACCTATCCAGATTAGTTCGGCATGTTTCAGGCCAATTCGTGGTCCATAGCACACTATAGATGCGCGCGCTGTACTCTGCTGCAACTGCCGTGGTGCGTTACTTCTGATTATGGGTCACGAAATTGCCTGAAGCATGTTGAGAAATTTTTTTTGTTACTCAGCTTTTTAATAATGCAATAATCCGATAAGACCAATAAACGAACGTTTATGTTAATTTTTATATTGGTCTTATAAAAAAAAAACACTAACGAAAAAAAAACGAACCTAAAAGCTAAACTATATAATATATGTATGTAGGAAAAGACACCTTCGAAGCTTGGTCCTAAAGATGGTGCTGATGTATTGAGCGAGGAAGCTGCCGGCTCTTCGATCTCCAGTTGTACAACATACATGGTGCTCGTGAGCATTGCGAGAGATTTCAACCACGAATTCCAGAGGCTATAAGAAGTAATAAATGTTATAGTAATCTTTTAGTAAATAAATAGTTTACAAATAAAGTGTATTTGTAAACTATTTATTTACTAAAAGATTAGTATTATCACTTTATTTCTGATAAAATGTGGAAAAAAAATGCGTCACCAAAACTATATTTTTTCTGTGTTGATATTCACCCAGATGTGAGAGGTGCATATTCGTAAACTGATATTTCGTTGTTAACAAACTTTAAGCAGGTAATATTTTTTTGTCGAGAATTTAAATAGTCTTGTCCATGTAATAATTTCGTCAACGATTTGACATAAAATGCTTCCGATCGCCGATCTCTACTTATAGGCCTATCGGTTTTTGTCTGGTGTCGAGCAATTATCACCTTAAAACTGACGAAACAACATTCTGACGTGTCATTAAACTTTACGCCAAACATGTAAATTCGGCTCCAAACAATGATATTTTAAAGTGACACAGTTGCCCAACTAAAAGTGTTTTGAAGAAATACATTTTATCAGCGCTTGAGGTTACATACCAATGACGGAATAATACCCGATAAACTTTAAGCAATGGCGACAATATAAATACAGCGTTGGTATATAAAGTACATGTATTCTATGTAAAGATTTTTGACTAAACGTCATCATGATAGCTCGAGTGATTTTCGCCGTGTGCCTCCAAGCCGTGATCCTACAGGTATTTAAACATTACTTAGGTACAGTTTCACCAGGATTAGTGGTACCATTTGTTTTTTATCTTTTTTTGTCAGTCGAATACAACATAGTACTTCGCTTTGAATCCGTACTAATATATAAATGTGAAAGTGTGTTTGTTTGTTTGTTTGTTTGTCCGTCTTTCACGGCTAAACGGAGCGATGGATTGACGTGATTTTTTAGGTAGAGATAGTTTAGGGCACGGAGAGTAACATAGGCTACTTTTTATCCCGGAAATAATCGATTTTCCCGAGGGAAAACAAAAATATGGTTTGCTTAATAGATCGATATCGATCGACGATAGATCGATTTAAATCGATAACCGATCGATAGATGATAGATCGATGGCGCCGTGTGTCGTTTG
>BHDV01021299.1:25291-43088 GCA_005406045.1 Adoxophyes honmai
TAGAAATGTTGCGATTTTACCTTAAATTTTAGTCAAAACTATGGTTTTTCCCTTAAGGGGATCATTATACCTCACCTTCCCCTAAGTACCAAAAAATCGTCACAACGAAATTAAAATGACATTAGGTAGATGTAATTTTTATTTGTGACTTATCTGCATTATAATGTCTGTTTGAAAAATGAAGACTTTTCTTTTTACTTCTTTCAGACAAATTCATTAAAGTTATAAGTAGTTCCAAATATCGAAGTGTACACTGACAAATTAAAATGACAATGAAACTAAACAATGATTCCAAAGATGGGCCCTTGGGTATGGTTCCCATCACGCGCTGTTCTCCCATTACTACAGCATTGGTAGCTACTATCGCTAGACTTCGACTGAGAAAGCTTTACGCGCGAGGGTCTCATGTTACTTAAATATGATCCATTTGCACATTGTCTCAAATTGTATCACGTTCAATGTGTCACTCCGTATTGTAATCAAATGTTGTCAGTTAAATTGTGATCTAATTCCTGAAATTACGTAGTTTTTCGTAAGTTGGATGACAATACAGTAATCAAGTATGTAGTAGAATTCTCGTGGCTTCGTCACCCTCTCCGCATGAGTGTAATCTTCAACGGTTACTCCGACTAACTTGAAATTTAGTATAGATATCTAGGATAGCTGACAATGAAGTACCATCGCGAACAGGGATTGTTGAGCCACTTAATTACGTTTGTAACTTAGTCGTTTAATACTAATCCAATAGCTAACATCTAGTCGGTCACATCGGTCGTTGATTACACGTCTAAATTGCGAACAGTGGCAAGTGTCTCAACAATCCTGGTTCGTGACTGTACAGACAATAAAATTGTTGATTACTTTCCAGACCACCTTTGCTCAAAACTGCGGATGCCGCCAACCCCAATCGAGCTGCGTAAACACCGATTACTACGGTTTCTCGAAGACCACCACGACCACTGGTGGCCCTGTGACAGTGACCTGCTACGGCCCCCTGGTCGCCAACGGCGTCTCGCTCCTGTCCGAGCTAGGGATGGAAGGCCAGGTCCAAGTGACTGGGTCCATGCCGTTCCTGAGCGCCGTGGCCTTGGAAGGCACCCTGCCAACATCAGGGTCCGCCGCCGTGAACTACGGCTGCGGGGATGGGAGCATCGTGATCCTCCAGGAGTCGGGGAACCCTAGTGGGAACAACGCCGCGTCCACCTCCGGCCTGACGCTGCAGCAGCTCGGCTGTGGCTGCAGGAAGTGAAAGAATAAACTTATACAATCTTAGTTTGCAGTTTTAATCACCCTTATGACCTGCGGCATAAAACTCTATTTACCCAACTGGGTGTGGTTTCAAAATGTTCGTAAAGTATTGGTTAGGTATGATTTAGACGCCAGGCTAACAACCTGTCACTTAAATACTACTTCTTTCATCAGTTTCTAAGCCTAAAATTATGCTAGAAGTGACTGGAGAGCGTGAAATAGTCATACTTAATCAGTTTTGTCCACATCACCTAAATAAATATGGCATAAGTGGCCACGAAACGCGAAACAGTCACGATTCTATGGCAGCGTTTCTTGTGCTCTGCCTACCCCATTTGGGAATACAGGCGTGATGATGGTGTCGGTCTATAGCACGTTTCGCGTGCCTTGCCTACCCCATTTGTTTTATAAAACACCAATTAATGGTTTGTCGAAGACCACCACGACCACTGGTGGCCCTGTGACAGTGACCTGCTACGGCCCCCTGGTCGCCAACGGCGTCTCGCTCCTGTCCGAGCTAGGGATGGAAGGCCAGGTCCAAGTGACTGGGTCCATGCCGTTCCTGAGCGCCGTGGCCTTGGAAGGCACCCTGCCAACATCAGGGTCCGCCGCCGTGAACTACGGGTGCGGGGATGGGAGCATCGTGATCCTCCAGGAGTCGGGGAACCCTAGTGGGAACAACGCCGCGTCCACCTCCGGCCTGACGCTGCAGCAGCTCGGCTGTGGCTGCATGAAGTGAAAATAAACTTATTTAAGATCTGAATTTGTGGTTTTTATTGACCTTTGGGTGGTTGCCTCAAAATATTTGAAATGTAGGTTTTAGGTATAAAGTAAAGGTCTCTGTGCTCGACACTGACCCGATAAGTAAATGGCACTTGTAACCTTATGTTATAGAAAGATAGGTGACAGAAGGGTGTCATCTATTGGGCGTTGAAGCGTGGGGCATTGGTACATTTGGCTTACTTTAGACGTTATGTTAGCAACCTGTCACTATTATACTACCTCTTTCAATTGTTTTAGAACCTAAAACTATGCTAGAAGTGACTGGAGAGCGTGAAATAGTCGTAATCATAGTTTTGTCAATGTCACCTAAATAAGTATGGTAGAAGTGGCCACGAAACGCAAAATAGTCATGATTCTATAGAAGCGTTTCGTGTGCTCTCCCTACCCTATTTGAAAACTTGGGCGTGATTGTATGTATGTATTGTTTTTATGAAAAAACCAATGGTTTCTCAAAGACCACCACAACCACTAGTGATCCTGTGACCGTCACTGAGTACTGTGTTTGTATACAGATTTAACACTCCTCCAATTCTTCCGTGGATGTCGTTAAAGGCGATTAAGGAAATAGGTTGCAGTGTATTTTAGGCAACAGCCTTTTTAAGACCTGATAAAATATGCTTCAAGTAACATTAAACTCCCGTGAGACTCACTCATCTTATAAAATACGGATAACTCACGTTATAAATCGAGTTTAGCTCGACATGTCAGTCGCGCGAAGAGAGCCGAGGCGCGTAGTTCGCGTTTGGTAGCAGCAGCTGCCGCGGCTCCTAGATGAAGGGCTACGAATTAGTCTGAAACATGTCGAGCTAAACTCGATTTATAACGTGAGTTATCCGTATTTTATAAGATATGCTTCAAGTGGTTACAAAACCTAAAACAGTCATGGTTTAGTATACAGATTTGAGTACATAGGCGTTATGTACCTACAATGTACTTATACATTTAATTTTCTACACCCGCTAATGTTTAATAAACTTTGTGATCTACATTTTAAAAGTCATTATGTCAGCATTAACGATTATGCTTACAAATCGTTCATACTTAATTATTGCAACTAATGATTATACAAGTGCATGTAGTTTTATTATCAACATCATCATTTAACCTAAATAGCAACACGTCCTACTTGGGTATAGGCCTCTTCTCAACGTGAGAGGGTCTGGGCTAGGCTCGACGTGAACTAGGGATATTACGCTTATTGACCTCTGACAATAAAAAAACCGGCCAAGTTCCGTATAAACTGATTACAACGCCATCTATGTTAGAGACCGATAGGTAAGTACTTAAAAGATGGTAAACAATCTTGACGTGTCTTTTTATTTAAACATACACTTTATAAATCAAAATCTTTACATTTTACAATTTAGGTATGAAAAAATCATTTACTTTCATAATTGAATTGTATATTGTAACGATTTTCATTTTTAGACTGTGTATTTCAATAAAAAGACATGTCAAGATTGTTTACCATCTTTTAAGTACCTATCGGTCTATAACATAGTGACAGATTTTCGAACTTATGATAATTTTAAATTTAAAAAAAGAACTACTTGGTAGATTTTGTTCAAACCAATTTTTGTTGATAGTTTTTATGGTAATGTACATCATGTTCTCTGAATTTGGTCCGCCGGCGGACCGTGACCGCTCGGCCGGGCGGTAGGTAATTATAGCGCGCAAGTACATGGAGTGACGGAGGCCTGGTGCATGCGTGTGACAGAGATAGATAGCAGCGGGTCAACGCCCGAATTTATTCGTGCTCCGCAACTGGCCTCTAAAAGAAAAAAAAGGACTTTGTTTATTTGTTTATGTGTAAATATAAAATTGTATCTATGTTTCCGGTTCAACAAACAAAGTCGAAAACGAAAATTACTTGAAAGGAAGTGTCACCTGTCAAAGAAAATATGTTAAATCTGCATTATTATTCCTCTTCTTGGAGTTTTTAGAACCAAAAACTGAGCCTGCGTAGGTATTTGTATAGCAATGTGAACGAACTTTAAATATTTTATATGGATAAAACGTTTGTTCCTCTGTTAGGGAGTAAGCTATATGCTATATTTTTTACATCAAACGGTGTTTAGAAAATAATGTAATCCCACCTAATTACAAGATTTTATGAACTGCTATTATAGGCGACAGGCTAGCAACCTGTCACTATTATATACCTCTTCCATCTGGTTGTCTGCCAACCTCATTTGGGAACATTCGCGTGGTTGTATGTATGTAAGAAACACCCATAACTCTTGCATTTTTCTTCGTCCCTTATTCTGACGATAATACAAACAACTTATTTCTAGAACGCTTGTAGTCGACAGTGGAACAAGGGCTTAAGAAAAGTATGTAAAAAAGTATGTAAAAAAAAAGTATGCACTCGTAAAGTATAAGAAACCTTCATTTCTTATGAGAGGATCGTTATACAGTAACTGTTAAGACCTGGATTGGTGATTGTGTCTTCAATAATTGAGGTACTAAGTATGTGCGTACTTTCATCAGTATTTTTGAGATTTATATTATTGTGGTCGTCTTTCTATATCAAAGGGTAATTTTCTGTCAGTTTTACCAAACCTGTCAATGTACTGTACGTTAACCAAGATAAACAGTTTTTTAGATGCACAGTGTTTTAAACACTTTTTTATTATTTTTAATTTGGATATCGTTATTTTGTATTTTCAAATAGGACACCATTTTGAAAAAATATCAAGTCTTTGTCTTGGATTTTTTCCTGTAATTTTAGAAGTATTTTTTAAATTTTAGTCGAATCCTAATGTAAAAAGTAAATACGAAAAAAATATTTCAATGTTTAATTTACACACATATTAATCACAGGACATTAATCTCACTTCACCTTATCTTACTTCAAGTCCCCTTACTTCAACTCACCTTACTACACCTTAATACACCCCACTTTACTTCCACTCATCTCATCCTCAGAAAAAAGCGGCGAATATCACAAAGATGCTTTGTCGTCAGGCCAGCCATGGTTCCCGATGCATCCAGAGAAGACGAGCTCATCGAGGACTCCATGACCTTAGTAGCTCCTCAAGCGGAACCATGGACCTTCCAGCTGTCTTACAGTACCATCCTCATCTTCGGATACCTCCACTTGAGCGGCATCTATGGGTTGTACCTTTGCTTCACTAGTGTGCAATGGGCTACCATTTTGTTTTGTAAGTATGCGAAAGTTTAAAAGTAGGTAGGACGAAATGGAATTCTGATTTTATGACCATGGATAATAAATTTCGTTTAACAGTTATTAGGTTTTCATCTTCAAATATATCCACAATGGTTCTCTTTATTATTCCTGATAACCTTATAGAATCTCATGTTTGGGTGCACTCAGCGCTTCAACTATGGTTGTTCTTTCAGCTTTTCTGACCCTTGTGGCCTCAATTCTTGGGGTGACAGCAGGGGCACACCGCCTCTGGGCCCACAGGAGCTACAAAGCCAACCTGCCTCTCCAGATAATCTTGATGCTGTTCCATTCCCTGTCTGGACAGTACACGGTCATCAACTGGGTGAAAGACCATAGGTATGAAAAAAGTTTGACAGGCTTTCATTTTGTTTCAATTTTCCATTTATTTATTTTTTGTTTTGCAACGAGGCATGATTTGCAAGGGTACGTGGCGTGGGCTACTATGCTTAGGTACCGTTATGCTTTCAAAACAGACGCATTTTTGTGGCAATGATAGCCCTTCTAAAGCGCTAGGTAGACCAAAAAATGACTTGTAAAAATTCGCTCTTAGGAGTGGAATTGCACTGAGTTTTGTAAATTTTGTTGGATTTTGCAAGTTAAATTTGATGCACTTCCTGACTACAGATTGAGCCGATATTTTGATTACTTGTATAAGTTGATTGTAACCTAGTATTAGAACTCTGGTGCCCCGGCCAAAACAGTAAACACATGTCAAGTTAATTTCGATAATGAGAATGAGACTTATATCTATCCGTTGTGTTATGTTTTAGTGTGCAAATCTTATAGTAGTTCTGTTTTGAGATAAAGACGACAAGGTCTCCAAGTAATCCCAATTCTAATTCTGCTGCAGACTCCACCACAAGCATGCCGACACGGATGCTGATCCTCATAACGCGACTCGTGGTCTCTTCTACTCCCATGTCGGGTGGCTCTTAGTGGTCAAGCACCCTGAGGTCAGGAAGAGAGGTCGAACCATAGACCTGTCAGATCTGTTGAAGAATCCAGTGCTCTCCTTTCAAAGGAAGTAAGTACATGCATATACATATTCTCACGCCTGTATTCCCAAGAGGGGTAGGCAGAGCACATGAATTCAAAAATCCAGTGCCACGTTTAGCATTTTCAGGGTAATCAGATGGTTAAACGTGATATTGCAGTGACAGGTTGCTAGCCCATCGCCCACAAGGAAGTACTTAAGTGCTTACACATTACCACTCTTGTCTTCCTAAATGTCATACAAAAAGCCACTTAGACAAAACCATGATTGTTCCACGATTTGTAACCACTTCTATAAATATTTTTTGCATTTACGACAACAAAATCAATAATAGTGACCGTTCTAGTCTGTCACCAAACATATCTAAGCCTATTTTGCATTGGTCATCTCTTGCGACTTCTAAGGACGCAATGGATTCTAAATCCGGCACAAAAATAGGCCAAATAAGAAACAGTAGATGACATGCTTGATAATGACAGGTCTGATGCCTAAAGTACACCTTAGTCACTTCTTACGGCTTTCATGGAAGAAATACAGAAGTGTTATTCGAAACTGCACACGGGGCTTTCTTTTTAATTCAAAATCCTCTGTTTCAGATACTCCATTCCGCTGGTAACATTCATCTGCTACATCATGCCAACAATCGTCCCCATGTACTTCTGGGGGGAAATCTTCAACAACGCATGGCACACCATGACCCTGCGCTTCTGTCTTTGCAACAATTTTATTTGGCTCGTCAACAGTGCAGCCCATGCCATTGGGAGTAAACCGTACGACCAGAACATATTAGCAACTCAGAATCTGGCTGTAATTCTAGCATCGTTGGGGGAAGGTTTCCATAACTACCACCACGTCTTCCCATTCGATTATAAGGCTGCTGAGCTAGGCAACAAGCTCAATTTGACAACCAAGTTTATTGACTTCTTCGCGTGGATTGGGTGGGCTTATGATTTGAAGACAGCGAGCCCAGAGTCGGTTGTGAGGAGAGCTGAGAGGACTGGAGATGGATCGTGGTTTGAATTGAAACGTGATGAAGATACTAAGGCGGATTCAGGGTGCAATCAACATGGTGAGAGTAAAATTTAGGTATTGGACTGAAACTGAAACACTCGCGAATAATGTTTCACAAAAAAGTGGGTAAGGGTGACTTATCAAAAGATTCAAGTTTTGCTCATGCATATTAAACTATACGACGTTATTTTGACGTCTTATTCACTTAGTGTTGCCACTCCATTCTTCATATTCAGATTACTAGTCGCCTAGTGCTCTTTTTACGTGCTTCGACTAGTAGAATCGCAGCAACTTGGCGTCTGTTATTGTCGCAAGTCGTCGCCGACGATTTTTGTACCTTTAACAATGAATTCCATTCGCATTTTAAACATAAAACTACCGTGAGACTCACTCATAGTGAAAAATAACGGAATTACTCACGTTGTTTATACCGAGATTAGCTCGACATGTTTCGTATCAATCCGTGACTCATCATCTGGAGCTACGCGCCACGGCAGCGGACAGACGCTCAGTGAGTAATTCCGTTATTTTTCCATTCGCATTGTTTACATAACTTTATTGAAATTAGTAATAAATAAAAACTAATCTATGATTAAACGTACTTTACATTTGCATAATAAAGCATTAATTGTTTGACATGGTTTTATTCACACCTCTTCCAATACCTGACTAACCTAACTTAAACACACAAAAAATACAATCGGGTCATTGTCAAGCCTGGCAATTTTTTTCGCCAAAAAATGAAACACGTGATTTATAAAAATCAAAGGTATATTACGACTCTTACTCTAACTTGCAACGGAACTGAGTATCATTCAGAGATCAATTATTCAAAAAAAACGATTTAAAACGAAATAACGATATTTCGGTTCCACCAAAAAGACTAATATGTCCACCGAGTGGACTAATTATGTTAATTAATAATAAATAAACAAAACAAAAAGCGGTAAACATCTTAAACAAAAATAACGTTCATGATATATTCTCATAATCATGAACAATCAGACACGTAAATACATTCAAAAAGTATATAAAAAATATTTTATGTCTGTCTACCGAAATGACAATTCTTTTCGGTGGACAGAATATACCTTCGTCCTCCGAAGACTAGGAAGCCTTTAAGTCTTCAAGAAGCATGTATGAAAGTGGGGGTTTGGTGGCTCTTCCTGATTTTAACGTTGACGTATCCGAACTTTCAGAATATACGTCCAAAAATTGTATACTTTCATGAACATTTTTTTCAATCAACAAACAGACTGCACTCTCTAATTTTTAATGGTTGCTGTATTCTGAAGTCATCAACTTCTTTCTAAGTAAGTAAGTTTCTTTGCTTTCAATATTCTTCTGTTTTTCACAGCAATACGTTCACCCATTTCATGGTACTAAAATAACTGGAATCGAAGGCGGTATTTTGCGTGCGATGTACTTTTAAGTTTCTTTTTGTATACTGATTTTTTTTCTGCATCGTCGTGCATCATTCCATTTTTCCTCCAAAGCTTATTTTGTATGTTTTTGTTAAATCTTCTACAGTTTTTTTACCTTTACAGAATTTACGTTTAAACATTCACTATTCAGTCACTATTCATTTATGGATAAAACAAAAAAGTAATCAGAAGCTAGTTTTTAAAGTTATAATAAAAATTAAACCAAAGTACAAGAAATCAATCAAAATACAATCATTTATCGTTTGGGTGTACAATAAGTCCACCAAAAAGACGTCCACCGAATGGACTTTTTCCGCAATATCATTCACAACACCAGCCATTTAAAGGATTATTCAAAAGGCAAGGCATATTTACAATGTTTGATTGCTTAACTAATTATTAAAAACGTTTGGTGGATTTATAGCGATGTACTTACAAAATACAGCAGTAACCGGAAAGACAACTCAACATTGACACCACCAAATATTCTTTTTAACACAACAATATCGTCTGCTGCGCACAAGTCACGGCAAAATGGCTGCTAACAGGGATAGTACGATAGTGAATGAGTTAAATTATATGTCCCGGTCTGTTTATTTGACATTTTCCTAATTTTTCTAGAATTTAAAGTAATGTCCACCAAAAAGACAAAAAATGTTGTGACAAGATTCAGTGATGCAAAAAATATGTTTTATTTCCATCTAATTTTTTAAATCCTATTAATGTTAAATGGAAATCATACATAGATAAGGAGAAAATGGCATTTTTGTACAATAATAAAAGAGATGTATTTTTTTAAAGCCACATTATATTAACAGGTGGAATCCGGACAGTCCACCGAAGTGGACTTTCAGTTACATTTGTGGCGATAAACAAAACAAATAATTACATTTATAGAAAATATGATATAGTATAGTCTAGTACGTTTCCTGTACTTTATAGTTATGATGTAAATTGAATGTAATTATTAAAAATGTCTTGTTTATTACAAATGGACATGTTTTTTTAGGGTTATGACAATGACCCAATCAAGATGGTGAAGAACTAGTTTTGAAAGATATTTATTTTGAGAACGACAACATTTTACTTCGTGGTGACGAATTCGTGTCATGAAATTAGCTAGATTGTATTTTTACTAATCACTGAGCAGCTGCTTTCCCAAAGGGGTAGGCAGAGACCACTTTATTCCACTTGCTGCGATCCTGACAAACCTTTTGTGACCAAACCAAACAAAAAATAACTTCTTAGTTACTATGTCTATTTCATTATTTTTTGTTCAATCTTTCATTAATATACTTTCTATACTTCTTTATGCCCTCATTTCTAGTACATTTATATGCTACTTTTATGCTTCGTTTGCAATACCCAACTTTCGCTAAAGTACAAATAGTGTTGGAATGAAGCAAAACAACGTTTGACCTTGTTTGTGGCAATTTAAAAGACATTTAAAATTGTGTTTTTAATTTTTGCTTACGCGCCCAACGGCGATCAATCTTCTTTTCGGGTTGAAAACAAGACATACATTTATTAGGTACATCACGCCAGTACTTATTCCTAAAATAGGAAAGGAGTTAGGAAAATGACGGGTTGCTTTACCTGTCTCCCTTTTTGATATGTGCGGAAAAAACTTCTAACCTTACAGCAGAGGATTAAAAAAAACAAAAACGTGTCAAAATAATCTGCTATATTTTGAAAACTAAAGTAAAATCGAATTTAGTTGCACGGGCAGGGCTTTGCGCAGCCGCACTGTCCGGAGATGGAGACGGAGCCGGAGGCGGGCACGGTGCCGCAGAAGTCGACGGCGCCGAGCACCGGCACGGAGCCGACGACGACGGTGTTGCCGGCGACGCCGATGTCGCCAGCCACGCCCACTTGACCCTCGCCGGTGCCGCCGTAGCTGCCGCACGACGCTGAGCTGACGGAGCTCAGAGCTGCGTTGCCCAGGCTGGACACGCCGATGGGAGCCAGGTTCAGACCAGGATTGCCTAGGTTTAGACCAGCATTGCCTAGGTTAAGACCAGCGTTGCCCAGGCTGAGCTGGGGAAACTGTCCGTAGCCGATCGGGCCACAGCTACCGCATTGCTGCTGGCTCATCACGGACTGGAAAAAAAAAGGTAATTACTATCTTCGAACAAATCCAGCAAGTCAGTCCTTATCCACTCCTAAATAAATGCTTCTTAGTTTTCCCAATTCCTGTACAATATTCCACCCGACATTGTGTTAAAACAACAAATAATAAACGTCTGAGAGTCATCATAGCCAATTCAGAAGAGATAGGGGAGAAATTAAAACAAGTAAAAAGGCTGTTAAAATTTTATTTGAGTCTTCCAGCGTTTTAGAAAGGCCGTGATTGTCAAAAATAATATGCCCCTTTAAAGTAAAGAATACATGTAAGTATAAGCACAGATAGTCATTGAGTTTTAATTTTAAAAACCTCAAAACGAAGGGGAAAGAGAGGTAGTGATGATAAAAATGCGTCCTATACTTTCCCCGACTTGCACCAGCACAGTGGTATGAGGGGCTCTCCCACTATGGTGGCAGGTATACCCACTACAATCCACACACGAGCTCCTTCATGGCCATTTGTGTAGACGATTCGGGAACCCTGACAACCCTTCAACGGCACCGACGGCACCGTTTAATGTGGGTTTGGAATTCCAAAAGTCAAATTACCTGGAGCAGGCAAGCCTCAGCGAACAGAGCGAGGACAACGAAGGGAGACATTGTTGGTATAATTCTTGTTTCTTTAAAGAAATTAGAATGTCTGTCTGACAGCTGTAAGCAACTTAAATACTAAACCTGGCAACTGTGAACAAATAGGTCACCATTATTACTAGTTAAATTGACAAAGACTTTCACTGTCATTGCGATAAGAAACAATTAGTTTATGTTTTTATCTTTCCAATGTCATAATTTTTAATAGCTTGTATTGATGTTTGTTTAATAGTTTTGTCAAAATTACTAAACTTGTGTGATAGTTGCAAGGATGTTGAGTATATAAACCAGTCGGGTGGTTAAACTTACATTCTGTGTTTGCTGACAAACATTAAAACTTCAAAATGATGACCAAAGCTGTTATTCTTTGCGTTTCTGCACTCCTGGTTCAGGTATGAACGATCTAAATTCACACTATTTATAAATGCAAAAGTTTTGTAAGTGTGTGTGTTTGTTACCTCTTTACGGCCAAACGGCGGAATCGATTTAAATAAAACTTAGTATACAGGAAGCAGATACCCTGCTTTAACGAATAGGCTACATTTTATCCTGAAAAAAAAAAAGATTCCGTGGGATTGCGAAGTAAACAACTTTGCAAATCGAGTTGCTGGAAACATCTAGTTGTTTACGTAATGAAACGCATTAATTACATGCACAAATATGACCTCAATTGAATAGTATGACGTTGTTAACGCTTGCTAACGTCACTGTTTACAGTGAGACCCATAGTCTAATAAGGTTAGGAAATCACCTCGGAATTCGAGATACCCAGCTGGAAATTTTGTAAATATTTGCATATTGAGGCCCTAAAAGTTGTCTCAAAACCTACATATTCTAGGGTGTGAGCGACTATTAAATTTCAAGGTCAAAAGTCACAAAAATCTGTTTTAAGCGCTTCTTTTGTAAATATCTCATTTCCTATGGATTTTTGCTATTTGTGTTTCTTATTGATATTGTAGAATACAAAATTCTCTACAAATTTTGCGTCTAATTTTTTTTATACGGTGAACCGTTTTCGAGATATAGGTCGGAGAGCGCGCGGTCACAGCATCACTTAAGGCCTTGGGTACTTCGATGGCCAAAACGACACAGATATTGTAAAACTTCAAAATGCTGCAGAAGTTGATGGTCGGGGGCACGGCCGTGCCCCCACCAAGTCGAGCGCGAAGCAAGCACTGCCGTACCATCCTTTACTGGATCCATTTCGTCGCGTTTTCAGGCACCTATTTGAGCACTTCTGGATAAGACCAGAACGCTGAATTTTTTGTCATCTAGTAAGCTATAATTACATACTTAAAATCCAAAATTTCAAATCAGCAGGTCATTTAGTACCGAAGTTAAACGAAAGCAAAGTTTCGCATTTTCGACACTCACTCACTCACTCATGATCATCAAAATAGAACTAGTACCTACTTCCCATAAACTCACAAAGCTGAAATTTGGTACAGAATTAGGGATTAATGACTACATAAAGGGAAAAATATAAAAACTGGGAAAATTGAAGATCTGGAGTACCTGGTGACCCTGATTAGAAAGCACTAGAGCCCAACCAAACTACTGTCGAAATCGACATACCTCCTTTACAAAAAATATTGAACTTAGTGGGTCACCTCATTTCACGTCAAAAATCGAAAACCAACTGGTCTGGTACATAGAAAAAAATCAACTATAATTGCAAAAATCCAGGGTAGAGGGACACATCTTCTAATTTACGCCAAAAAACGAAGACAGTCAGCAGCCAACCCAAAGCCACATTGATTTAATTAATCAAATATTTATAATCATTGATCTATCGATAGTTCATCAAGTATATGGCGCGTTTTCGATCGGAGACCGGTCGACCCAAAGTGATGTTATGACCGCGCGCTCTCCGCCCTCTATCTCAAAATCGGTTCACCGTATAAAAAAAATAAAAAACAAAACTTGTAGAGAATTTTGTATTCTACAATATCGATAAGAAACACAAATAGCAAAAATCCATAGGAAATGAGATATTTACAAAAGAAGCACAAAAAACAGATTTTTGTGACTTTTGACCTTGAAATTTAATAGTCGCTCACACCCTAGAATATGTAGGTTTTGAGACAACTTTTAGGGCCTCAATATGCAAATATTTACAAAACTTCCAGCTGGGTATCTCGCAATTCCGAGGTTCTTACCTTAATTAACCTTACTTTATTAGGCTACCAGTTAAAATTATAGTATTCGCCAATTCACAATAACTGCTAGGGTTATTGACATGACTGTATTTTTGAGTTTAGAGTACTTCTTTTCTTCCGTGAATGTAGTAAGAGGCGACTAATGAAATAGGTTATGGTACAGGTTTGTGACAACCTAGATATTCCATCGTGCCTGACTGTGATGATGTGTATAGCAGTTAACAGTGTCAGTCAATACTGCATAAAAAATCTCTAAATCCTATCTAATTTGGATTGTGTTTTGCAGTCCATCGCTGGCCAAAGCTGTGGCAGAGTGAGCATCCCGCAACCAGCTTGCGGCTGCAGCACCAGCGTCTCCAATAACGGCGGCGCCCTGCTCGTGACCAGCGTGGGCCCCGTCGCGCCCGCCGGCATCGCCGTGGCCACCGACCTGGGCCTCTGCGGGGACTTGGCCATCAACGGCGCCCTGCCGTTCCTGAGCGCCGTGTCCTTCGAGGGCTCCTACCCCACCAGCGGCTCGGCCGCCGTCTCCTACGGCTGCGGGGACGGGCTCGTCGCCATCACCCAGGAGCTCGGCAACCCCTCTGGCAGCAACGCCGTTTCCAACTCTGGTCTTTCCGTCGCCTCACTCGGCTGTGGCTGCAGAGGCCAATAAATCCACAGGTTTTCGTTCTAATAAACGACTATCATCCTCAATTTTCTTTTATTACTGCATCGAAAAACTCTAAAGCATGTCGTATGTATTTTCTCTTTAGCGCCACGTGGAATACCTTCAAGCGGCGTCAATTAATTAGAAGATCACGTAAATGCAATGTTCAATACATAAACATAAACAATACGCCTGTATTTTATGTGTAACGAAAGAGGTTTAATAGTGACAAGTTGCTAGCTTCTCACGTTGTGTATGGGCTTAAACTATACCCTTTATCGCCTCTTACGACGTCCATGGCAGATAAATAGAGGTGTAATTGCAAACCCGACACCAAACTGGAATTCTAAAACTGAGACGTAAGGTTTAAATGAAGGTTTCTTTTGGATTGAAGTAATAGAAGTGTACACGCATGTGTTTCGATGGTGTCGAAAAGATCAGGCGTTTAAATCTAAGTATGTTTAGCACAGTTTGCTTAGTGTCTTATCTTTGAGTAGATAATTATATGATTCGTAAAGAGTATGAAGATATGGTACAATCTTATTTTAACTTTCTTACAATGGACGTAAAAGCCAAGGTCTTCATCAGGCTTAAATTGGCAAGTCCACAATAGAAGTTTATCCACCATGAGAAACTGGACATCCAGGGTTAGACATGAAAATGACGAAGATGACAAATAAAATACAGAGCTATGCCAAATAGAATTACAGTTTATTATCGTGTCAGTTTCAAATGCCAAAACGCTTAGTTGCAACCGCATCCACAGCCGCACTGTCCGGTGATAGAGACGGATCCGGTAGCGGGCGCGGTGCCGCAGAAGGTTACTGAGCCAATCACCGGCACGGCGCCGGTGACGCAGGTGGTGCCGGTGGCGGCGATGTCCCCAACCGCGGCCACCTGGCCGGTGCCCTGGCCGCCGTAGCCGCAGCCGCCGCTCAGCGAGCTGGCGATGGGCTGGGCGACGCCGATGCTCGGCTGTCTGAGGCCGGGCTGGTTGATGCGGCCGAGGCTGCAGCTGGGGGCGCAGCTCCCGCAGCCAAACTGCTGGGAAAGCGCTGACTGCAAAGAAATATAGTTTACAATCGAAAGTTCATCTCGGAAGTGAATCAGTTTGACGTTCTGAAGATGAACTCAAACACCATAGGACTTTTATCGCAAAAGGATAGTACAGTTAACAATTAGAAACTAATTCAGTCTTTTATCTTATTAGTTACATTTTGAAGTCAAATGTATTTAGTAGAGCAATAGTTTCTCGATAGTTTTGGTTAATGATTGAGATGGGGTTGCAACCTATGATTTTGGTATATCATCCTTAGCCTAATCTTAAAAAACTTCTCAACGTACTACTCTATTTGGAGGTATTTGGAGGTAGATCTCTGACGCAGTGTCTGTGAAGTTCCATCCGAATCGTACACTCGCAAGAAACTAAGTTACAACAAGTGACGAGAGATGGCGCTGTTGGGTCCATATCGGGTTGCATAAAGTTTGAAGTCATACATTTTATAAGCATACATATTTTTGTCATAATCATCATTAAGCATAACTGAAGTAAGCCATAAATTTTTATGCATAATGTTTTATGGCATACATTTGATTCGCATAAAACAATTATACGCATACTTTATAATGGGCATACAGTATAAACTCATAAACTGGTTGTGCATAAAACATGCGAAGCATAATGTACGATTCGCCATATTTATTTTGCGCATAATAATTTGCATAAACTAGCCTAACTTAACCTACGTTTTTGGCCGCGATTCGGTTCATGTGAGGTCACAATTCTAACCTAACCTAACCTACTTTTTTGGCCGCGATTCGGTTCACGCGAGGTCACAATTCTAACCAAACCTAACTAACTTTTTTGGCCGCGATTCGGATCATGCGAGATCACAGTTCTAACCTAACCTAACCTATTTTTTGGTCGTTAATCATCAATGTTATGGCTAGTTAAATGTATGACAGCCATAATTATGACTGAAAATAATTATGACCATACATTTTATGACAATTCAAAATTATGTCATTCGTCTTTATGGTAAAACCATTTATGACTAAAAATAATTATGACAGGGAACATTATGACAATAGTACACTTTATGCCAAAAAAAATTATGAGTTTCAACTTTATGGTTAAAGTGTTATGACAATCGATTTTATGACAATGGTTTGTATGCGACTAGAATAGCACCCGGCGCTGTTATATTATACTACTTATATACATACTCGTACTTAAAAAAAAAGTTGCTTATAGTTCTGTTCTCGACATGAGATTGGCAAGATTTTTTGTGGAAGGGATAAGTACGCGCATCACTTTTTCCAGGTAAAAGTCTACCTCTCAAAATGTGTCCAAGTTTATTGCTGTCCATTAGACAATAATAATATAATCGTTATTAGCTATGTCCATACCAGTGCGCTTTCAGGTTCACCTTGCGCCTTCCTCTGACGCATGCCCGTGCGCACAGCGCATGCGCTGAAACTAGATCCGTCCTCAATGAAGACGCGCTGGCGGCATGCGCTGTGGTTGTGGCTGCACGGGCATGCGTCAGAGGAAGACACAAGGTGAACGCGAAAGCGCACTGGTAGCTTTTGAGCTAATGCATTTAAGAGATACTTGTAAAACCTATAATTTACCTGAATCAGGCAAGCCTGGATGCAGAGAACCAACACGGTGAAAGGAGACATGTTGTAAGTTGTTCTTGGTAGAAGAAACTGTACCGAAGAGATGGTAAACTGAGGATTTTATACCAGTGGCTTCGAAGGTCTAAAAAACGGATAACATTGTTTTAAAAACACGTGGTTTTGGATCGAAAGTGACACGTGGGTTATCGTCACATGTTTTTGGAAATAGTTTTATCATAGACTATTGTTTTTAAGCCTATTGTTCAGTAAACATGGTATTCCGGCACCAACCATTCGTTTAATATAAAAAGGGATTTCTAACTCGGACAGTCATTCTAATTTGAAACATCATCATGGCATTCAAAGCTGTTCTTTTCTTCGCCTTCGCTCTCTCCGCCCAGGTAAAAATTTTTTTAGTACTTAGAGTTTTTGGATATTTTGAGACCAAAATTTTTCCATCAGACCTGAAAGTTCACAAGTCAAAAGTATTTTGATACATGCGGTTTCGGGTTTAGAGCTACACCTCTACTTTTGTATTGAATTTCGAAAGAGACTATAAAAGTAAATTAAGGAACTATCAGGACAACCTAGCGACCTGTCACTATATTTATTTCATAGACTCCGTCAACCCCAATCGGGAATACAGGGATTGATGCTTTAAATTTATAAGAAGTCAGGATGTATCTCAAGACTGTCATGCAGGGCAAGAATAAGGTTGAGTTATGAGAAATCGTTTCCGGATTAAAAGCAGAGAACGGATCCTGTTACATGTGACTTTTGCTAAAGAGAATCTCGGATAACGTCTCCTTGTCTATTCATACCTTGGAATCAAAGATCACATAGCTTCTTGGCAAATCTCTACGACAAAGATGTATTTTGACTGTTGTTATCCTTTGCAGAGCATCTCTGGAAGGAGCATCCAGCGCATTAACCTGCAAGCCCCAGTCTCCGTGTATAGCTCCCCCGTCGCTAGCTGCGCCTCCCCCGTCGCCAGCTGCGCCT
>BHDV01021299.1:43439-54352 GCA_005406045.1 Adoxophyes honmai
TCCCTGCTCGTGACCAGCGTGGGCCCCGTCGTGCCCTCAGGCATCGCCGTCGCCTCGGAACTGGGTCTCTGCGGGGACTTGGCCGTCAACGGCGCCCTGCCGTTCCTGAGCGCCGTGTCCTTCGAGGGCTCCTACCCCACCAGCGGCTCGGCCGCCGTCTCCTACGGCTGCGGGGACGGAAACATCGCCATCACCCAGGAGATTGGAAACCCTAGTGGCTCCAACCAGGCCTCCGCCAACGGTCTCAGCATCGCCCAGCTTGGCGGTTGTGGCTGCAACAACAATTGCTACTGATTTGACCTCTTGGCCTTTTCGTCGCTTAACAAAACATCGGCTTGTGTAATGTTCTAATAAAATAACTATCAATGCTATACTTTGTTTTTTTATGTATGTAACTTTTTTGTTCGAAATAACAAGCACAGAACAAAAAAATAAGTACAAAGGCGGAAATATCCCTTAAGGGATCTCTTCCTGCTGATTATCGAGGGATTGACAAAAAATTTGAAATTAGAGTAGACACGAAGAAAAATGAGAAAAGGTTTTATTTTCAAGGCCGCATTGAGGTAAAAAAAATTGCACACTCCATGAAAATGTATGTACGCACACTACGTCACGTGTTTTTCCAAATATGATATGTAGCATAGACTTTTAGATATAAAAAAGACAGCACAGATACTGACAAATTAAGCGCAGACATGTTTCGGTACACACATGCTCATATTTTATGCGCGACTGTATAAAGAGAAGGCGTTAACCAAAAGGCAACAAGAAACTTGCCAGCTTCTTTGCCCAGCACGAATAACATAAAAGGAACGAGAATCAAACCCTCGTAAATTACTGTAGGATAATGACTAAGATTTTGAGAACCAACACCAACTCCAAAAAAATTTTTAAAGCGTCCTACAAAACCATTATTTTCCGGTGAAAACTAATTGGTTAAGGTATATTTTATGCGACAGGCTTGCCCTTGATGGGTTCCGTGCCAAAAAATGCAAAAAATGTTTTTTTTTTTATAGGGGAGCCCACCTTAAAATACTTATTTCATTTAAATCTGCGTATAATATCTGCTGATATAAAAATTATATCTAGTGGTATTTTACCTGCTGATGCTGATAGATACAGGTTGATGTGAGATGGAGCTGCCCGCCCGCGCCACAACCTGCCCCGATCTCACAGACGGTTATTGAAAGAGACAACTCAAGTGTAGTATGTACTTTGCGTGTCAAAAAGGAGCCAAAAGGGGGAGCAATGCTCTTCCTTTGGCGGGATTTCATTTAGTTTTGTACAACTTAGATTATGTATAACTGCCTAGAGACAGGACAACTTGAATAAGGCAGCACCATCTTTGAATGGGTTTCACTCGGACTGTCAATTCCCATCACTAAAGCGCTCATGTGACGTTGCAGTAGGTAGAGAATAAGTGGCACGCTTGGTTTTCATACATCATATGGAGGAACACTATTTCAATATAAGTCAATCAATCAATCAATCATTTATTGCATTTCATGTTGTACAAAAGGTCTTACATTATTTTAAATTCCAGAAACATGTACCCTGCAAGGGCACAGCAATTTTATAAATGTGTTTCAAATATACAACTTAGCTAATTTACATTACAAGCTGTTGTTAAAAATTAAATTCATTCAATTAATATTAACAATGAGAACAGTATACAAGTTAAAATATATGTATAATAGTGATAAAAATGTAATAATATTATGTCATCTAAAATTCATCTCAGTCTCAGCATGTGCCCGATCCCGAGAATATTTCTTTTGATAGATCCTCCAAGATATTTAATTTACCATGGTATTTTTATTGTATCGAAATCTTTCGTTTGTTTGTAAGTAGGTACATTGTAACGCAACACGAGCATCTAATTTATAATCAGGATTGTTATCTGATGAGCTGTCTAGTATATCTACAAGAGATAAACACGCTGTTTAAAGAATCGGCACCAAAAAACAAGTCTACTCTGTTTGAAGGATTTAGACTGAATAGTCTCGAATTTTATCGTATCTGCGTAGTGTGTGATAGTTTCAGATCATTAAGTTTTTAGATGCAGATAAAATTATTATCGTATCTTCGTAGTATGTGACACGCTATAGGGTACGGAACCCTAAAAAAAAAATACCGATTTGCTATTAAGTTAAAGACGCCTACGTAAACCATTTGGCAAAAAATATAATTCACAACCATTTGCATACTCTACTTTACATTTTAATATTTATTTTATTTGTTTGTTTTACGAAAGTTATAACTTTTATAAAAGTATAATGTTTAAAACTACGCTAGAATTTTACCCGAATGATTGTGATACCCTGCTTAAGTCTACTCGTGAACATGGTCACTGTAATGTGACTGAAACGTAGAGGTAATTAAAATCATGTCGAAACGTGCTTCAATCCCGCGTAGTAGTACCTAAGTATTATTTGAATGTAGCAGGCATTTAACATACGTTACTATATAATAGTCATTGTTTCTGTCTGCCTACTCAAGATTCTACCCAACGCAATATTGATGCCACAGATTCGAAGTTTACCACTTGCAATCTCGACCTTTGCACTGATGCTTAAGTACCTAGTTCGCCTTCGCCACTAACGCTCCACCCTTCCTTTAATTTGTTCCCAATGTTGTCTGACACAGTCACGCGTTTGCAATGATTCAGTGTTAATAGTTCGTTAGCTTCGCTACTGTAGCACGTCTAGAATCGCTGCAAAAAGTTACCGTGGACGAGCGCCCTTAGAATAAAATTCGTAAAGAGTGTGAATATTATTTCTACGATCTTATTTCTCTTTCTTTCAATGGACGTCGAGTTTTCAGACTTAGGCTGTTAAGTGTCCAATTTCATCAACGATGTGAAACAGTTCCCTTGGTATGACATGATAAGGATGAATAAAAATCTGAGCAATGCCAAATCAAATTATGGTTTATTATGGTTTAAATGTCAAAATGGAGCTTAATTGCAGCCACAACCACACTGTCCGGTGATAGAAACCGATCCGGTAGCGGGCGCGGTTCCATAGAACGATGCTGAACCTAATACCGGCACGGCGCCATTCACCCAAGTAGTGCCTTCAGCATTGATGGTACCAGCGGCGTTCACTTGGCCAGTGCCTTCACCGCCGTAGCCGCATGAGCCAGAGCTCAGCACAGGTCTGCTGATAGGTTGACTGATGCTGACGATGGGTTTGCTGATTGTGGGTTGACGGGGGAGGACGGTGGGTTGGATTGTGGGTTGACAGGGGAGGATGGCGGGTTGGCTGACAATTGTGGGCTGACAGGGGAGGGCGGCAGGTTTGCTGACAATTGTGGGCTGACAGGGGAGGACTACGGGTTTGCTGACGCTGATGACGGGCTTGCTGATGCTGATGGTGGGATTTCTTACCAATTTGTAAGAAAATGCAGACTGGAAAGAGACAAGTTAGCTATTAAAAATTCTATTGTTGCTACATACATAGTATAACACGCCTGTATTTCCTAGTAGGGTAAACAGAGTACACAAAATGCTACTTAGACAAAAACAAATTCCTTTTTATTTCAGGTTTTGTACCCACTTCTAGCATAAATTTAGATTTAGAAACACATTAAAACGGTATTCTTATACCTGCAACTCTTGTTGCAGGTTGCTAGCTTGTCATGTAAGACATACCTTATTATTATTATATTACCTTTGCCGCCTCTTACTACATCCACGGAGGAAATGGAGGGCTATTGATCTGACCTGACATCACACCGAAAATAATATTTAATTGTCTTAGCTCATAGAAAGTGTATGGAAAATAATAACGTAAGAAAGAATTAGATTTGATTTTATTTCTGAACAAAAGATAAAGATTTCTGAAAATTACATATCAGATGTAATGGCAAAAATTTCAAGTAATGGTCCAGAATTGAATCTTTATAACCTCTTTAAACTGAACATAGGCTCTTTTTATGTAAAATCATATTCTTGACACCGAATTTAAGATTTTACAAAAGTACAAAGTTTTTTTTTTTACCTGGATCAGGCAAGCCTGGATGCAAAGGACCAACACTGCGAAAGGAGACATGTTGTAGCTGCTACCGTAAGTCTGTACCGTTGACACGACATACTAACGTTTTATATACAAGCATAGTCTTTGGATGATAGTAGTTTGAGGTGATAACATTGTAAACACAGCACGTGAAACATTCCATTGGTATCAGGATGGTGGGGACTGAAGAACGTGGATAATCTGCCTGGATGCCAAGCATTCTTGTTGATTTTTGGACAAAGACTTTTGTAGGTCAGTTATCTAAGTGGAACTTAATATAAAAGGAGGCTAAAGGTTTGGAGGTTCATTCAGTTGAGCAACGTCATCTAAGAAGGAATCGAAATGGCGTTCAGAGCTGTTCTCTTCTTTGCCTCGGCTGTCTTCATTCAGGTAATCTACTTGTTAGTCTTAAAGTAGTATTCTGAATTTTTTGGGATAAAGAGATTCATTTCATCATCATCTTCAGCAAAAATGACTTCGCCAGTTTTGTTAGTAGTATCAATATGGGTGCCACAGAAACCATGTTTGGAAGATATTAAAGACCTCACTGGGATCCTCTTTGTCGCCTAAAAGAGGAAGACATTTAGACGGGTCAAACGATTAACGGATTATAGATTCCATAAAGATGGAAGCCTAGAACCGTCTTTCCAGTTTTCTCTGTTATTTTTTAAATGCTTACCTACATTGTTCACGCCTGCATCTCCAAACGAGCTACATAGACATAAAAATTACCATGTTACGTTCCGTAGCCACTTTTAGCATAGATTTTAAGTTGACAGGTTTAACACTGAAAGATTGCTAGCCTGTTACCTAAAATTACCCTAACCTATTTCCTTAATCGCCCTTTACGGAGATCCTCGAACTCAATGGAGACGTGTTATTTTTATTTTCTATAAGTAAAGATTTTGTCTATGTCACGCTTCGTATGCTCTGCATACCCCATTTGGGAACACAGGCGTAATTGTATGTATGTAAAGATTTTAAATGTTGAAATCAGTATGAAGACCTTCACTCTTTTGCAGTCCATCGCTGGCCAGGCCTGTGGCAGAATCACCATCCCCCAACCACCCTGTGGGTACAGCACCACCGTCTCCAACAACGGGGGCTCCTTGATCGTCACCAGCGTCGGCCCAATCTCTCCTTCAGGCATCTCTGTTGCTTCAGACCTGGATCTCTGTGGGAACTTGGACATTAACGGTGCTCTGCCCTTCCTTAGCGGCGTGGAGTTCAGCACAACCCTCCCCACGGCTGGGACTGGACAAGTCAACTACGGATGTGGTGATGGGAACATTGCCATTACCCAGGAGTTGGGTAACCCCTTGGGCAACCGAGCCTGTAACTCTGGTCTCAGTGCCTCCAGTCTTGGTTGCCTTTGCAATTGAATCCTACATGACAGCAAAATGAAATACTATCGATTTCAGAAGTCAATTTCTTAGATGAAGATTTGTATAAATTCTGCATTGTAACATTTGGCATGTAAACTTTTAATTTCAAAAAATGAATTGAACTGAACAAGCAATGTTTTATTATCTCCTTTTACTTATGTGGGGCGTGATTGTAAGCGCCTATGTTCCCAAACGTGGCATGTACAAAACCATGCCTATTTCACGCTTTGTAACCACTTCAAAATAGTGGCAGATTTCTAGCTTGTCATCTAAAACAAAACCAAACCTCTTTTTCTATATTTTTCTTTTACTTTATTTTTATTTATGGCGATGTGGCCATTCACATAAACATAATTATAAGACAAATATTATAAACAAAAAGACGAGAAAAGTTTATTTTTCTGTTGACCTTCAGATTTTTTCGAGCAATATAAATTGTATACTCTAATGTGCTCGAAGTTTTTTTTTGATATAAACTAAATAAGTTTAACTAAATGTACTAAAAAAATGTAGTCCAGACCTGTCCAGAAAAATAGCTATTAAGAATGCGAGGGCCACATTCTTTTGATGCTGATTACATTTGAACAAGTAGCTGAAGATACAAGTTTTGAGGTTACGAGGTGAGACGAGCTCAATACTTACTTAACTGACATTATATTTAAACCTTGAACATCTAACTGAAGAAGATTTGTTAAGAAGAAAGAACATCTAAAGCTATTAACTGGGCATTTATTTCTGGCCTTTCAACCGTCTCATTCATCTGGACACTTTTCTGTAAAAATGGAAGAATATTCTGACCGTCGTTTAGACATCAATTAGAGGAACAAGAACTCTTAACAAATAATCAACAACAATATTAAAATCTGCAGTAAATCATACTAAATCAAGCCAGATGAATGAGGCAGTTTAAACGCTCAAACAATCGTCTAACTGTTGTATTTTAACATCTTTCTTTTTATCGACTTAAAAAAACAAGTCGTCGTAGCTAACGCTGTATTAATAGAAGCGGGTACAAAATGAAAACGTGGTTTAAAGTCTGCATTTTTTTATTTAATTTGGTGAAACTTTGAAGTAGAATCAGTGGCAAGGAGGATTGCAACTGCACTGTCCGGAGATGGAGACGGAGCCGGTGGCGGGCACGATGCCGCTGAAGTCGACGGCGCCGAGCACCGGCACGGAGCCGACGACGACGGTGTTGCCGGCGACGCCGATGTCGCCAACAACGCCAACTTGACCTTCGCCGATGCCGCCGTAGTTTCCGCATGCCGCTGAGCTCACGGAGTTCAAGAGAGCGGAACCATGGTTGGGTAGGCTGATGCCAGGGTTGTTCAGGCCACAACCACAACCAGGAATGATGACGGGAGGAGGTACTGGTGCACCACAGCCACAGCCCCAACCGCCTCCAAGGTGGTGGCTCATCACCGACTGGAAAAAGAAGGACTTGATAAAATTTATTGGTACATGGTTGTAGTCGTAAATACAATATGTTACATTAAAGCGGATAAAATTGTAAATTATTAAAGTGAAAAATTTTCTAAACCCTAGTTAAGGGAGCGTTCAAGTATTACGTGACGCAAATTTTCTTTTCTCGTGAAACGTTATGCTTTACCTACTAGTATTTTTGTGACACGTTTGTAAAGTGTAATAACATTATGATAATGTTCGTGTGGACACTCCTCCATTTCTTCCTTGGATGTCGTAAGAGGCGACTAAGGAAGGTATAATGTAGGAACCTGTCACTATAGGACTACCTATTCCATCTGTTTACAAATTTAAATTATTCTAGAAGTAGCTGCGAAGCGTGAAATCGTCAAAATTATAGTTTAGTCTACGTTGCGTTTCGTTTCTATCTACATCATAGTATGATCGTATGTATATGCAAATAATGCGCTTTTTTAGTTTTACAAACAGATGCTTTCGCCTAAAGTATGCTTAAACCTTATTGTCTCTTATGACATGGGGTTTGAAGTTTTTTAGTTACCTGGATGAGACAAGCCTGGGCGAAAAGGGCAAGTACTGCGACAGGTGACATGGTGGAACTAGTTCTTCAAAAATAGAATGATTTTCCAATAAATTTGTCGCGTATTTATACGAACTATGCACTAGTATTAAGAAATAGGTCAGTCATGTCGCGAATGTAACATTGACAAAGCACGTGTACGAGATGATAAAATAAATGGTTCATATCTTCCGAAATGTCACAATGTAGTTTTATTTGTAGTGAATAATCGGCTTTTTCAATGGCCTTATTCATGCTTACAAAACCGGCGATATTCGCTGGCTTTTTTATATAAATAGTTCGGGTTTGGTTTGAGTTTCATTCACTGTTTGGTTTCAAATTGAGAATTACGATGTTCAAGTTCGTTGTCCTTTGTGCTTCGGCCTTCTTGGTCCAGGTTTGTAGAAAAAAAAAACATACATACATCATGCCTATTCCGAAACGGGATAGGCAGAACATACAAAATGCTACATAGAAAAACGAAAACTATTTCACATTTCTTGGCCACTTCTGACATACATTTTTTTTAGATTTTGAGGTGGCAGGTACAATAGTGACAGGTTGTTAGCCTGTTGCCTAAAATATACCTCAACCTATATTCTTAGTCACCTCTTACAACATCTTACGAAATTATCCACACCAGCATGCTTTAAAAAAAGATATGTAGAAAAATCACTCGATGTAGTTACTTTACTTTAGATACGTGACTGTCTTTACGGTTCTCTTACTTAAGAAAACAAATAAAGACATTTATTAGAATTTGTCGTGGACAACACTATTGTTGATCTAATCTAACATATAAACACAAGTAATAAGCTAATGCCATGCATGCAATAAAATATTTATGAGTGCCAAAATGGCCACACTCATCATGATACTGCGGCGAGAAACAACAATTTTATAGAAACAACACATCCTTACTAGTCCTTACTAATATTATAAGTCAGAAAGTGAGTTTGTTTGTTTGTTTGTTCCGCTTTCACGCCGTAAAGATAGTAGTCCGGATTAAATAATAGGCTACTTTTTATCCCGGAAAAATTGATGTTCCCGAGGGAAAACAAAAATATAGTTTGCTTGATAGATCGATATCGATCGATGACCGATCGATAGATGATAGATCGATGGCGCTATGTGTCGTTTGAAACGAGAAATTTTCTTATAGTTGTGCTTTATACCGCAATTTAATCGAGTTCCACGCGGGTGAAGCCGCGGGCGGAAAGCTAGTACATCAATAATTGTCACGCCCCTGCGGGATAGACAAAGACAACAAAGTGCTCTTCGCTCTTATTCTGGAATACTTCTCTCGCTTCACTCACATTCATCACTCTCGTCGCACACGGTTTCCGGTACTTCTAATTTCGACTCTTAGAACATCAACGATCTAGTCAACATACGTTCTTCGAGGGCGCCCTTGACCGACTTGCCCTAACACACTTTTAGATTTGTTTACACACCCTTACTTCATCATTGTTTTACAAAGTCTTACAAAAAACCTGGTAAAAATTATAAATTATTAAAGTAAAAAATATTGTGAACCCTAGTAAGGTATCATAGAACTCAAGTTATCGTACATTATTTTTTAACAGAGTGTACTTTTTGACAGATTTCAATTTTTCATTCAAAAAACTCAATAAGAGGAATTAATGAATTTTGTTTTTAAAATATTGTAAATCGACTCCATATAATGGGCCATTTACACCTCTTTGCTTTACTCGTATTGTAACACATTGTAGAAATAACATTAAATCCAATCAATCTTAACTGAGTTTGTATTTCCAGTCGATCGCTGGGCAAGCGTGCAGCAAAGTGATCCCGGTACCCTGCGGAGTGGTCACCAATAACGGTGGCTCCTTCATCGTTACCAGCGTTGGCCCCATCGCTCCCACTGGCATCGCTGCCGCCGCTGACCTTGGCCTCTGCGGGGACCTGTCCGTCACAGGCACCCTGCCATTCCTGAGCGCCGTTGAATTCGGCACCAGCCTCCCCACCAATGGCATCGCCGCCGTCTCCTACGGATGTGGGGATGGCAACATTGCCATCACCCAGGAGACTGGGAACCCCTATGGAAACAGCGCGTCTAGCTCTGGACTCACTGTTGGCTCTCTCGGCTGCGGATGCAGACCCCACTGGTGATTTTCTGAATACAGTTTCAATTTAGCAGCTCTTGGCGTTTTTTTTGTTACATTATAACTACCTTTTCCTTTGATTAACATATCAGAAATCTACACTAATATTATAAAGAGGAAATCTTTGTTTGTTTGTTTGTTTGGTTGTAATGAATAGGCTCAGTAACTACTGGACCGTTTTTTAAAATTCTTGCACCATTCGAAAGCCACATTATCCACGAGTAACATAGGCTAAATTTTATTTTGAAAAAAGAGGATTCCGTAAAATATTTGGGTTTAGATACCTACATCTACACTAATATTATGAAGAGGAAAACTTTGTTTGTTTGTAATGAATAGGCTCAGAAACCTACGACCCCAAAATTCGAAATTTACGCGAACGAAGTCGCGGGCGGAAAGCTAGTGAGATAATAAAATGAAACCGGAAAGGAAATAGAAGATATTGATTGACAGGTATCTGTTCAGATACAGATATCTTACCATATCTGCTTAGTATGTGAGACGATTCAGGTGGACACATGCATAAATAAGTATAATTTTAACATCACGCGTATTTACCCAAAAGTGTTGGCAGAGCACACAAAACGTTACATAGACCAATCCAATGTCTATGTCACGTTCCATAATCACTTCTAGATTTTTTTTCGGTTTTGGGTCAGCAGGTATAATACTGACAGGATGATTGTCTGTCACAGAAAGCATACCTACCTAAACATATTACCTTACTCGACTCCTCCAACATTCACAGAAGAAATGACGAGGTGTTAGTCCAAAACCACAACACTTGTCGTCTCGCCGTTTAAATTCTTGAATCATTGTCTCAATGACTCATTATCTTTTTTACTTCTATGAAACATATTGTGACACAATTTCTAATAACATACCTAAGTGTTTGTGGAACTCATGTTATTGTTGCACTCAGCAAGTATCGTGAATTCCATAGTAATCAATTATTATTGCGTTGATCTGTAAAACTTATTCAACAGTCATTTACAAATACCATAATTGCATTATAACATTAAAATGAATACTTTATTTAAAACTTATACTTTGATCTACAACTATACAAATTAAGATTAAAAATAAACATTAAATTAACATTAAATAGTCAATTCTCAATTTGTCTTATATCATATGGGTGAATATTTTCAAATGTACATATTACGCGGCCTTCAGTAAAGAACTATCTAAAACGGTCTAAATTGCTCTAACGATAATTTTTCCACGTGAAGTGGCATCTGTACTATTGCGGCCAATACATAATATGTATAAATTTTAAATAGAAATATGTAAAATAAATTAAAACGATCGTAAAACCTCCCTACCATTCGTGTCACAAAACCCAAATTTGAGTACTTTAACTCAAAAATGTATATCTTATATGTTG
>BHDV01021299.1:61641-99290 GCA_005406045.1 Adoxophyes honmai
GATTATCGTGACGCACGTCATTGCGATTCCGTACCGTCACCGTTTTTTAAGCTGCGGTGTGGGGAGCACGCGGCGAAAACGGTGCTAAAACGACGCGACACTGCGATTCCGAAGCGAGACCGGATTTTAAGCTGCGGTGTGGTCGGACCTTTATTCATTTTAATTGGGATGTAGATTGTGTTTCATGATGCTAAAACTCATCGCTTCCAAAATTGTAGGTAAGATAGGAAAGGAGGGGTACATTCAACAGATAGGTCATTATAGAGGTCTAGGTTAAGACCTATTTTGAATTTAGGGTCCAGCATAGGAGCACTTAAATTCACTCCCTTCTTTGTAACCTGAGTGCGGATTATCTGGCCAGCGATACACTGAAACAGAATAAGGCTTGTCAATTTTGTTCACTTTCGTAGTCACTTTTACCACAATAAAAAAAATTAAACATTATATACAACTAGCATTCCGCCCGCGGCTTCGCCCGCATGGGATTCGGTTATATCGCGGTATAGGTAAAGCGAACATTCCCTCGGAAACATCATTTATTCCGGGATAAAAAGTACCCTATTATTTAATCCGGACTTCTATCTTTAGGTCTGCAAAATTTCAAACCAATCGGTTTAGTAGTCACAGCGTGAAAGCGGAACAAACAAACAAATAAACAAACAAACAGTTAGTAAGGATGTAATCACGCCTTTGTTCACAAATGGGGATCACTACATACATATTCTCACGCCTGTATTCCCATGAGGGGTAGGCAGAGCACATGAATTCAAAAATCCAGTGCCACGTTTAGCAAATTCAGGGTAGCCAGATGGTTAAACGTGATATTGCGGTGACAGGTTGCTAGCCCATCGCCCACAATACACTAACCCTTTCCCAGAGTCGACTCTTACGACACCCACGGGAAGAAAGGGGGAGGTGCTATTCTAACCCGGCACCACTTCTACGCGACGGGGATCACTTCTAGCATAATTTTCGGTTTAAAAACAAATGGATGAGGTATAATTAAATAGTGATAAGTTGCAAGTCTGTCTAAAACATGTCTAAAGCCTCATACGACATCCAGGAAAGAAATGGAGAGGTAATTTTCCAACCCGACACCACACTGGAAATGTACATGGTGCTCGTGAGCATTGCGAGAGATTTCAACCACGAATTCCAGAGGCTATAAGAAGTAATAAAATGTTATATGAACTTAGGTCGAAACACGATTTTTTTTTACTATTATTAAGGCACGTTTATACGACATTAGCAATTATTATGTATGAAAATTATAAAAAAAACCGTGTTTCGACCTAAGTTCATATAACATTTTATTACTTCTTATAGCCTCTGGAATTCGTGGTTGAAATCTCTCGCAATGCTCACGAGCACCATATATATTAAACTGCATTAAACTAACTATTAAACGCAAATGGGGTAAGCAGAGCACACGAAACGTGACATAGACAAAACCATGGTTACGACTATTTCATGCTTCGTAAAACCTGTTTCCTTAGTCACCTCGCGATATCCACGGAAGAAATGGAAATGTGTTAACTAAACCAGCAGCGCTATTGTCTAACGCACCAAAAATCCACCTCGTTTTTAATTAGACAGTATCAGTGTACTTGTAATAAATCATAACATAATAAACAATAAAATGTAAATAAAATAATTTATAATAATAATCCAGAATTCAAAATACACCTAATAATAAATAAAAAAACTAATTTAATACTTGTAATCAAGAAGATAAAACTTTGCATGCTGATTATATTTGGCTAAACATGTCACAGCTCAAAAACACTTCTTTACAACTTTTATACCATGTTTATAGCGAATAAATCATTTCATTTCATTTCATTTCATTTCGCTTTGAAATGTTTCCGATTTTTGGGTTTCAACTGTCAAATTAAAAACGATGTAGATTTTTATGCGTTAGACAATAACACTGCCGATGTCACACAGCAAACTAATTCACTTTATGATTAATCGATTCAGATTATCGATACTGCCCCATCACTTTCCCCCTAACTAACAATAAGTATAAGTAATGCCGGGTTTACACGGGGTTGGTAGCTAATGCTTAGTACTTGCCACTTACACTTGTCATAGGTGTGTAAACACGTTGTATAAGTGCTTAGTATTAGTGCAACTGCAAGTGCAAGTGATTAGAAGCCGTTTCTATTTACTAAGCGACAAGTACCCACCCCAGGTAAAAATCTACTAATACTTGTCACTTGTCGAGTGGTGTAAACATTTAATGACAAGTGCAATTTGATTAGTGATTAGTAGATTACCCAGCCAAAGCTGCCGAAGTGCTTTGTTACTAATACTATTCTCTAACACCACTGTGTAGACGGTTACTTGCCACTTGTCACTGCGCATATAAGTCCCTAATCACCTACACTAATGACAAGTACTAACACCGTGTAAACTTAGCATAAGATTACGCGGTATACTTAAAAGGTTAGTAGAAAAATTTCTAGTTACCTGGACCATTAGTAGAGTCCCAACACACCACAGAATTTTCATTTGTTTTTCTTCGGAAAACTTAAAAAAAATGAACTCTTTCGGAACGAAAATGCTTTATATACTATATTATTTATCTATCGTACTTGTTCGTAAACAAAAGACAATTGAAAATGTTTAGAACATTTATTATATTAGCTGATAAATGACACGTGTGGTGTTTTGTTATCCAAAAAACTATTATAGGTATGTCCATACTTATATTTTATGTATATCATAGCTATATTTCTTAATAAGGTCGACAGATCACACACAACGATACATAAATAAAGATATTATGTCATTGCCAGTTTTGGCATAATTTTTAGATACTTTTTTGGAGTCAGGTTCATAATAACACCTCTCCATTTTTTCCGCAGATGTCGTAAGAGGCGACCGGAAGTTTAATGATCTATGCCTTTGTAGATGTTTAATTATTTGAATAACCAAAAAAACTAAGTAAGCACCTACACACTACAAAGTAAAATTTGTAAAATCTTCATAATGATATTGATAAGCAAGTTACTATGAATCTGTAGCGCCCTAGCGCCACCTATTGTCAAGTAGTATAAATACTTCTCCAAACGTCATCTACATCAACTGTCAAAATGTAGGAACATGACGTTAACGAAGTTTCGACGTTCAGTTGCATAATACAAGTTCAAACTTTCTCTCTGTGGACTTCGGTCCCCAGGCATAACATCTGCCTGGAGAGAGATCTCTCTATGAAGTCTTTCCCCACAAATCTTTCAATAGTCGGTCACACAGGTATTCAGGTGGTCGGAAATTTACTGCAAATCTATACTAATATTATAAAGCTGAAGAGTTTGTTTGTTTGTTTGTTTGTTTGAACGCGCTAATCTCAGGAACTACTGGTTCGAATTGAAAAATTCTTTTTGTGTTGGATAGAACATTTATTGAGGAAGGCTTTAGGCTATATATATATTTGCTATTTCTACTTAATATTCCTCGAAATTCATTGAAATATAATGAAAACAGACATATTTACATACAAAACCACTTAACCTAATTAAATTAAACTAAAATTACCTATAAAACATGCAGTAGATCGCCAAAAGACGAGTCAGGCATCGTCACCAAGACGCTGGCCGCGTTACCCCGCTGCACAGCTATCCCTAGCCTTTGAGCGAGGTAAGCGCCAGCTCTGGGGTCACCTGATGCCTGAACTAGTCTTAGGCTATTATAACATCACGCTGCGACCAATAGGACCGAAGATACATCGGAAAATGTGGAAAAAAACGGGGAAAATTAATCACTATTCCACGCGGACGGAGTCGCGGGCACAGCTAGTATTTTATAACCAGTGTTCTGGTGAAAGTATTATGAGAGATACATACAATCACGCCTGTGTTCTCAAATGAGGTAGGTAGAGCACATGAAACGTGACATAGACAAAACCATGATTACGACTATATCACGCTTCGCTGCCACTTCTAGCATAGTTTTAAGTTTTCAAAAAGATGGAGGCGGTAGAATAGTGACAGGTTGCAAGCCTGTCGCCTAAAGCACACCTAAACCTATTTCCTTAGTCGTCTCTTACGACATCCACGGAAGAAAGAGAGGTGTTATTTTATCCCAACACCAAGTGGCAAATATAATGAGATATATACATACATACATAACGTCACGCCTCTTTCCCACAGGGGTAGGCAGAGACTACTTTGTTCCACTCGCTACGATCTTGACATACCTTTTTTGCTTCATCTACATTCATTAATCTCCTCATACGTGCTCGTCGGTTTCTGCTACTCTTGACCTGACCTATTTCTAAAACGTCCGTGATTTGGTCACGGAACGTCCGTCTAGGTCTTCCCCTCCCACTGCCTCATGATGATGATGATATATATAATTGATAAAAATAGTCTCTTTACGGAGCAACTCAGTTATGTTTAAGTTCACCGTCTAATCTTCAGCCAGCTATGCTGTATAAGCACATCACATACACACGAATTGTCTCGACATTAAGTTGCACTCGTGTACATATTTTTGTCACTTTGATAGTGTCGATATTTTTGTTGCTAACTGTACTTACGTCGCCATTTTTCGGAACGCTGACACTGTACTAAGCAAGTTCAGCTGACGAATTGAGTTCATTGTTGTACCTACTTATTTGTGTATTGATGTCAGCTAAGCTATCGCTTAAAATAACCTTCACCTATTTCCTTAATCGGTTCTTCCAACATCCACGGAAGAAATGGAGAGGTGTTATTTAAAACTTGACATAACATTACAAACGCACTTCTTACGTCTATTTTTAATTCTCAAATTGTACCAAATGTGGTAAAGAACGTTGAAGTAGGCACTTAGCCCTGGCTTTGTCTTTGACGTATCATTATGCACTGCCTACTCTATTTGGAAGCAAAACCTTAATGTCCAGAAGTTAATAAAGAAGAAATGAAAGAAGTTGTCCTTGAAACGTAGCTTATATTTCCAGCACCTTATAACTTATTTAGCTCTGCAACCACAGCCGAGCGAAGCAGCGGTGAGGCCAGAGCTAGAAGCCTGGTTGTTCCCTGAAGGGTTTCCAAGCTCTTGTGTGATGCAGACGTTGCCATCTCCACAGCCGTAGGAGACAGCAGCAGCCCCTGAGGTCGGGAACTGGCCGTCGAAGGCCACGGCGCTCAGGAATGGTAAGGAGCCAGAGATGCCAAGTTCACCAGCGAGGCCTAGGTCGGTGGCGACGGCGATGCCAGCAGGCGCGATGGGGCCTACGCTGGTGACGATGAGGGAGCCACCGTTGTTGGTGACGCTGGTGCTGCAACCGCAGGAGGGCTGGGGGATGCTGACTCTGCCGCAGCTCTGGCCAGCAATGGACTGAAAGCGAGATAATCGGTTAAGCTTACCAATGTTCAGCCAATCAAACCTAGCAGAAATAGGCACTGATAATCTACCACTGTCATCCTTACTAATATTATAAATCGGAAAGTGAGTTTGTTTGTTTGTTTGTTCCGCTTTCACGCTGTAACTACTGAACCGATTGCTTTGAAATTGTGCAGACGTAAAGATAGAAGTCCGGATTAAATAACAGGCTACTTTTTATCCCGGAAAAAAATGATGTTTCCGAGGGAAAACAAAATATAGTTTGCTTGATAGATTTGATCGATGATAGATCGATATCGATCGATGACCGATCGATAGATGATAGATCGATGGCGCTGTGTGTCGTTTGAAACGAGAAGTTTTCTTATAGTTTGTGCTTTATACCGCAATATAACCGAGTTCCACGCGGGCGAAGCCGCGGGCGGAAAACTAGTGTCATATATTTGTAACCTAGCGCCATATTTTGTTCAGTAGTAAAACTTTTTCCACAAACAACATTATTTTTCAAAGTGTTCTACATCATGCTAAAGAAGATTCGAAGATCGTTTGTATTTACAACTTCCAACTTTCTCTCTGTGGACTTCGGTCCCCAGGCATAACGTCTGCCTGGAGAGAGATTGATAGAGATATTTCTATTGGAGCCTTTCCCATACATACATCACAGATGTATTCCCAAAAGGGGTTGGCAGAGTAGACAAACCGTTGCATAGTTCACGCTTCGCCACTTTTACCATAATTTTTGGTTGGATCACCGATTAAAGAGGTATAGTGGCAGATTGCTAGCCACTAGCCAGATGCCTATGAAGCATACTAAATATATTTTCTTAGCAGCCTCTTAAGACATGAAATAATGAAGAGGCGCTATCCTAAACCCGATTCACACGAGGACACTGTCATTTATCTATATTCTATACTAATAATATAATTATTATAAAGCTGAAGAGTTTGTTTGTTAGTTTGTTTGTTTGTTTAAACGCGCTAATCTAAGGAACTGCTGGTTGGATTTGAAAAAATATTTTTATGTTAGATAGACCATTTTTCGAGGAAGACTTTAGGCTATATAACATCACGCTGCGACTATATAAGGGAAAAATGAGGAAAATTAATCACTATTCTACGCGGACGGAGTCGCGGGCACAGCTAGTAAGTTATGAAAATTAAAACGGCGTTGGAAATGGATTTCAAAAATACCTGGACTAGGAGAGCAGAAGCGAATAGGAGAACAGCCTTGAAAGTCATTTTGTTGTTATTTTGTTTGGTACCAAATATTGTATGCTTGTCGACCGGTCCTGCCAGCTTTTATATCCCAAATAGAAGTATACATACGTTAAAGTTCATTAAGACATCTGTTACAAGAATATGACCTAATGACTCGATTTTCATTGCAACAAGATAAGCCACATTCAATTTATCGCAAAGAAATCGTTTATTTTATTTAGTAATAGCCATTGCCGATGCAATATTATTTTTAGTAACTTTAGTGACCTATTTGTTAATGCACGATTGGGCTTAGTATTTAAAGAGAGTCTGGCTGATTAAAAGACATTCTAATTTCTAGAAAGAAACAAGAATTTTAGTAAAATGTCTCCTTTCGCAGTCCTCGCTTTGGTAGCTCAGGCTTGCCTGATCCAGGTAAATATAAAATGATAGACGAAATTTCCTTATTATAATTTTTAACAAAAAAAAACCGACTTCAAATTAGCAATATTTTGAAAGTATTCTGTTTACTGAATGTAAAATCTTGACTTCATCAACAAATTACCGAAAACGCCGTACATCTCCGTATAAAATTTGAAGAGTTCCTTCGATTTCTCCAAGATTCCATCATCAGATCCTGGTTTCGTGCCAATGGGACCAATTTCGAGTTATACCCTTTCGATTAAAAAAAAATATTTGAAAATCGGTCCACGGGTCTCCGAGATATCGAGTAACATTCACACAAAAAAAAAATTAGGTCGAATTGAGAACCTCCTCCTTTTTTTGAAGTCGGTTAAAAAGAGTTCAATTAATTAATTAGTATTAGTGTGGTGTCGGGTATAGAAAAACACCTCTCTATTTCTTCCGTGGATATCGTAAGAGGAGAATAAAGAAATAGGTTAAGGTATATTTTAGGCGACAGGCTAGCAATTTTTACTTTACCTCTTAACGTTAAATCTACAAAATATGCTAGAAGTGGTTATTTAATGTGAGCCAGTCAAGATTTTGGCCATGTAGCTTTTAGTGTGCTCTGCCTACCCCATCTGGGAATATAAGTGTGATGATGAGTAGAAAACTCAGTTCTTAAATTGTTAATAGTTAATAAAAGATTAAACGCACATAATCTTCATCAATTCAACATCATCGTTCATTTATCATTAAATATCTGCGCAGGGACTACTTTAACTGCAAACGAAAGCTTATTTTTATGTGCAATGACTTAACTTTATCTACATTAGTAAAATAATTTATAAAACAACGGCTAAAATGGCGGCAGTACGGAATTCCACAAACAATTGCGCATCGGCGTCACAGGGTCGCTCTGTCAGACGACCGCGTGTTCCAAATTTGAAATACATTTTTTTTTTAATTATGATTTTTTTTAAGATGTTCGAAATTCGAACGTATCAAAATAAATGCTTCCTTATCGACATTCAAATGATGTGAACAATGTCGGATGGAAAACTGTTGATGAAATGAAGAAATTAAGAAGCATTTACTTAGGAGTGGATGTATAGGGACTGACTTGCTCGATTTGATTGAAGACAGTAATTAATTTGTATTTTCTTTCCAGTCCGTGATGAGCCAGCAGCAATGCGGAAGCTGTGGCCCGATCGGCTACGGCCAGCTGCCCCAGTTTAGCCTGGGCAACGCTGGTCTTAACCTGGGCAACGCTGGTCTTAACCTGGGCAATGCTGGTCTTAACCTGGGCAATGCCGGTCTGAACCTGGCTCCCATCGGCGTATCCAGCATGGGCAACGCAGCTCTGAGCTCGGTCAGCTCAGCGTCGTGCGGCAGCTACGGCGGCACCGGCCAAGGCCAAGTGGGCGTGGCTGGCGACATCGGCGTCGCCGGCAACACCGTCGTCGTCGGCTCCGTGCCGGTGCTCGGCGCCGTCGACTTCAACGGCATCGTGCCCGCCTCTGGCTCCGTTTCTATCTCCGGACAGTGCGGATGCAGTTGCCCATGCAACTAAATCAATGCCGACACAAATATATGCGATTTTAACGAAATGAAACGTTTTATTACATTAGTCTTATAAATAACTAGGTTTTGCTAGCGGCTTCACTCGCTTTGAGAAGTATTATTATTAGTAGCCTTTTCATCCCCTATTTTATCTTCATGGGGGTAGAATTAGTCAAAATTCTTTCTTAGCTGTTGCCTATGTCATAACCTATCTACATGCCAAATTTTAGCCCGATCCGACTAGTGGTTTAGGCTGTGCGTTGTTAAATCACTATGTCAGTCAGTCAGTCAGCCACCTTTGAGAAGAAATAAATAGATGATTCTAACTGTACTTTTTGCCATGCACTTTACTGTATACAGGGTACCTATATGCGTCTGAAAAACCCTATGAAATTTTTGTCTTGGATTTTCAAGTAAATCTGAAAATATTGCCCAGTCTATTGTACTCCAGCTCTTATTCAACCGCGTAGCATCACAACGTCAACCGATTTCACGTTGAACGTTGAAACTTCGTTAGCGGGATGTAGGATTCTTATTGATAATTGGGTATACCGTAGACGTCCGTAGCAAGTAGTTCAGCCATTCGACGATAGGTGGCGCTAGGACGCTTCACCAGGTAAGTAGTTCGGCCGTTCGACGACAGGTGGCGCTAGGGCGCTACAGTGCAATTAACGCTTATCTTGTCACTGTCCAACTAATACCCTCTGAAACTAACAGACGATTGTTTTTAGTTTTAGAAAGCTAGCAATTGTTCATGGTTACTTTGATCCAAAAGTTTAGGAAAAGAAAAAAGCATAACCAGAAATCAGAAGTCATTTTATTTAGAATCAGTGGGCACTTATTTAAACGCGCAAGGGCAGCCAAGGGAGCCCACGGAAAGACCAGAGCCAGAAGCAGCGTTGACTCCACTAGGGTTTCCGAGCTCCTGGGTGATACCGATGATTCCATCCCCGCAGCCGTAGGAGACGGCGGCCGAGCCGCTGGTGGGGTAGGAGCCCTCGAAGGACACGGCGCTCAGGAACGGCAGGGCGCCGTTGACGGCCAAGTCCCCACACAGACCCAGTTCCGAGGCGACGGCGATGCCTGAGGGCACGACGGGGCCAACGCTGGTCACGATCAGGGAGCCGCCGTTGTTGGAGACGGGGGAGGCGCAGCTAGAGATGGGGGAGACCCGGTTGGCGACGGGGGAGACGCGGTTGGCGACGGGAGAGCCGCAGCCAGCGACGGGGGAGCCGCAGCTAGCGACGGGGGAGCCGCAGCTGGTGACGGGGGAGCCACAGACTGGTGCGCTGCAGACGGAGACTGGGCTGGGCAGGCTGATGCGCTGGATGCCCCTCCCAGAGATACTCTGCAAATGATAGCAACAGTCAAAACACATCTTTATCACTGAGAGTCACCAAGAAACTTTTGTGGTCATTGATTCGAGGATTTGAACAGAGATGGTGACATGAAGGACTAAAACAAAAACACTAATACTTATATTTAGGGTATAGGTAATGCTGGTGATTGTAGACATCACGTCAGTTTTCCTAAATGGGGAGGCAGAGAATAAACGCTATACATTTATCACGTTCCTCAGCCACTTCTGGGATATTTTCTAGGATTTTAATTCAAAGATACTATAGTGTCAGGTTGCTAGGATAAAACATACCTAAACCTATTTCCTTAGTCGCCTCTTACGACATCCACGGAAGAAATGATAAAGTGTTATTCTAAACTCGACTCCATACGACAAAGTTTAGATATTTACACGAAATAATCATGTTTTGTTTTTTTTTTTTATTCTTAACCACTTTCTTAACTAAACAAAACAACAAATCACTTAGCCTAATTAAATTGATGTATCGTTTCGTATGCTTGACTAATACATTTGGGAATAAGCCGTGGTAGCCCAGCGGTTCGAACTGTGACCTCTCAAGCAGAGGGTCGTGGGTTCAAACCCCGGGCTCGCACCTCTGAATTTTTCGGAATTTATGTGCGATATCAAATTTGATATTTATCACGAGCTATTCGGTGAAGTAAAACATCGTGAGGAAACCTACACAGCGACGAAGTAATTCAACGTTGTGTGTGAAGTTCCCAATCCGCACTGGGCCTGCGTGGGAACTATCGCCCAAGCCCTCTCATGCTGAGTATGATACCCTGCAGTGGGACGTATATAGGCTGCTGATGATGATGATGCGTGATTTTTATGTGCTTATTTATACATACCTGTATCAGGAGAGCAAAGGCGCAGAAGAGAACAGCTTTGAACATCATTTTGATGGGTTCTTAGTGAACGTCGAGCTTGAATGATAGACTACAACTTTTGGGCCTTTTTATATAAATCAAACGAGCTCCAAAATACTCAAAAACAATAGCTATTATTTAAAGTGCCCGATTAACCACGTATCAGTTAATTCTATTTGAATACATTATTTAAAAACACGTGAAACTTTGACAATGTTATCGTCTTTTTCTCATTGTTCCTGTTTTGTATAAATTCACAAACTGGTACGCCAAATGCACAGTTTCTAAAACGGTGAAACCTCAACCATGTCTAACATGTCTCTCTGTACCTTGTTGGTGATCTGCATCCAAGCTTGTCTGATCCAGGTAACTTTAAATTACATACATATTCTCACGCCTGTATTCCCAAGAGGGGTAGGCAGAGCACATGAATTCAAAAATCCAGTGCCACGCTTAGCAATTTCAGGGTAACCAGATGGTTGAACGTGATATTGCAGTGACAGGTTGCTAGCACATCGGCCACAATACACTAACCCTTTCCCAGAGTCGACTCTTATGACACCCGCGGGAAGAAAGGGGAAGGTGCTATTCTAACCCGGTACCACACGGCGCAACTTTGAATAAGGATACAATTGCCGACTAAGGATATTTCCTTATCCCTTAACCTATTGGTTAAGATTTGCTTTAGGGGACAGGCTAGCAACCTGTCACTGTTAATGAAAAAAAAAACAGGGTGGCCGGATATTAACCGTAAGTGTTTTAACCAGTGGCCGGATATACGCATGTGAAAACCCCTATCAAGTTTTTTATCCGGAATTTCCATCTAAAAACAAATTTCCGAAAATCTGAATATATTTCCCATTCTTTTGTACTTCGGCTCTTAGTCAGCCGCGTAGCATCGCAATATCGAACGCTTGCAGTTGGGTACGCGCCGAGTAGCGGAACTTGCGTACGGGACGTAAGGTAGGTAAAACTCAGGGCGTCATCATCATCATCAGCCTATATACGTCCCACTGCAGGGCACAGGCCTCCTCTCAGTATGAGAGGGCTTGGGCTATAGTTCCCACGCGGGCCCAGTGCGGATTGGGAACTTCACACACAACGTTGAATTACTTCGTCGCTGTGTGTAGGTTTCCTCACGATGTTTTCCTTCACCGAATAGCTCGTGATAAATATCAAATTCGATATCGCACATAAATTCCGAAAAATTCAGAGGTGCGAGCCCGGGGTTTGAACCCACGACCCTCTGCTTGAGAGGCCACATGTCGAACCGCTGGGCTATCACAGCTAGAACTAGGCTAAAACTCAGGGCGTAATTACCTGAAAAGCGAGGAAACAATTTTCTCCAACAAGATTAAAAAGCAGGAAATATTTCACAGGCGTTTTCAGACACATAAATACCCTTCCACTACGTAAAATATTCACAGACAATTTCCGGTCACCCTACATAAGCTAAAAATGTCAACGAAACGTAACACAGTCATGGTTTTGATTTGACTATGCCAAGTTCCGAGCGCTCTGCTTTCTCATTAGGGAACACAGGAATGTGTAAGCCCTAGATTCTAATTTGTTTATTTGCAGTCAGCAGTATCCCAGCAGCTTGGCTGCGGGAGCTGCGCCCCCAGCTACAGCGTCGGCCGCATCAACCAGCCCGTCAGGCAGCCGAGCATCGGCATCGCCCAGCCCATCGCCAGCTCGCTGAGCAGCGGCTGCGGCTACGGCGGCCAGGGCACCGGCCGGGTGGCCGCGGCTGGGGACATCCTCGCCGAAGGCACCACCTGCGTCACCGGCGCCGTGCCGGTGGTCGGCTCAGTGACCTTCTGCGGCACCGCGCCCGCTACCGGATCGGTCTCTATCACCGGACAGTGCGGCTGTGGATGCGGTTGCAACTGAGCTCCGTTTTGACATTAAAACTTGATTCAACAATAAACTGTAATTCGATTTGGCAGCTCGAATTTTTATTTATCGTTTTCATCATTCTATAGCTATGTCCATACCAGTTCGCTTTCGTGTTCACCTTGCGTCTTCCTCCGACGCATGCCCGCCGCGCAACCACCAACCACAGCGCATGCCGCCAGCACGTCTTAATTGAGGACGGATCTAGTTTCAGCGCATGCGCTGTGGTTGGACGGGCATGCGTCAGAGGAAGACGCAAGGTGAACGTGCAAGCGCACTGGTGTGGAGTGTGGACATAGCTAATGTCGAACCAACGTCCACTGTTTCTTTCGTATGGTGGATGAAATTTCATGGTCAACACTTGCCAGTAGAAGCCTGATGACGCTTTGAGGTTGACGTCCATTGTAAGAAAGAGAAATAAGATCGTACAATACCTTCTCTCTTTTCTTGAATTTAAATCTAAGACAAGACAATAGTTTAACCTTACTGTCGTTAATAAGCCAGATCTGCATAAAATGCTAAAATTACTTCAATGCAAAAGCAACCTTCATTCAAATGTGCTGACACTTGATTTTGAGCATTCCTTTGGTGTTGGATCTAAAATAATACGTCTTTATTTCTTCCGTGGATGTCGTAAGAAGAAACTGATGATATAAATGATCTAGGCAACAGGCTGGCAATCTATTACTATTATTTATTACCTCCATTCATACATACATACATACATACATACATGCATACATACATACATACATACATACATACATACATATCGTCACGTCTCTTTCCTACAGGAGTAGGCAAAGACTACTTTGTTCCACTCGCTACGATCCTGACATACCTCTATTGCTTCATCCACGTTCATCAATCTCCCTATACCTCCATCATCTAACTTAAAAACAAAAAACCGCCTGAGAACTTAACCTGTTCCTTAGACGCCTTATACGAAATCCACGCCAGAAATGGAGAGGTGTAATTCTAAATCCGACACCACACAGGTCACGGAGATAAGCTTTATAGGTTTTGGTATTTAGGGCCTAAAGTTTAGGCGGCCCCGTGTGGTGCCGGGTTAGAATAGCACCTCCCCCTTTCTTCCCGTGGGTGTCGTAAGAGTCGACTCTGGGAAAGGGTTAGTGTATTGTGGGCGATGGGCTAGCAACCTGTCACTGCAATATCACGTTTATCCATCTGGTTACCCTGAAATCGCTAAACGTGGCGCTGGATTTTTGAATTCATGTGCTCTGCCTACCCCTCTTGGGAATACAGGCGTGACGATATGTATGTGTGTGTAAAGTTTAGGCGATAGACTGGCATCCTGTCATTAGTATGTTGTACCTTTTAAATTAGATTGTAAAAATGTATTAGAGGTGGCTGCAAAACGTGAAATAGTCATGGTTTGATGTTTAACGCTTCGTATGCTCTGCTTACTCCATTTGGGAATACAGGCATGATGTATGAATGTATGTACATATGTATGTACCATTGCGAACAGGGATTGTGGAGCCACTTACCTATGTTTGTAACTTGGTCGTGTAATACTAATCCAATAGCTGACATCTAGTCGGTCACATCGGTCATTGATTACACGACTAAATTGCGAACAGTGGCAAGTGGCTCAACAATCCCGGTTCGTGACTACTATCGAACCAATTGATTCCTGACCCACCATAGAACCTATTCACAGTGAACATCATAGTGACATTACATTGCTTGACAAAGGAAATGTTTATGATATTTATTGTGACAACATTCTGCGGTGGGTCAGGGATCAGTTGGTTCGATTGTACAGGCTATCTCGCGCGTGACTTCGCGTCTTGCCGTGCTAAGTTGGTTGGTGAAATTGCCAGTCGCAATAATTATCGTGACAATTAAAACGATTAATTAATTGCATTTGTTTCTTATCTTCAACTATTTCACGTTTCTCCATCATCAAATTACCTGATAATGTTCAAACGTCGGGTAATTATTGCAATGGTATTGATATTACTTCTATTAACCTTAACCCTTTCCCTACGGGCGGGGTCGGGAACTGCCCTAAATCCTTAAGCAGTCTCATTTTATTTAAAAAAGATATTCCTTTATTTTTAAAAAGGAACAAAACTGCATTACAACGTTTTCCTAAGGCGCAGCGCAGACGACAGAGTTTTGTGATCGAGTCTGCGCAGCAATAAATTCTCTGAATGGCGCGCTGACAGTTTCCACGAAACTCTGAATGGAAATTCCTGGAAACTGTCAGCGCGCCATTCACAGAATTTATTGCTCCACTGACTCGATCGCACAAAACACTGTCGTCTGCGCAGCGCCTTAAACTCACTTTCTTCGCCCGGGGCTCGAACCAACTAAAATACATACATACATACATAAAATCACGTCTTTGTTCCCAAATGGGGTAGGCAGAGCACACGAAACGTGAAACAGACATATCCATGATTATGACATTTATGACTATTTCACGCCTCGCAGCCACTTCTAGCGTCATTTTGGGTTTGAAAACAGATGTAAGAGGTAGTATAATAGTGACAGGTTGCTAGCATGTCGCCTAAAGAATACCTTAACCCATTTCCTTAGTCGCCTCTTTCGACATCCACGGAAGAAATGGAGAGGTGCTATTCTAGACCCGACACCACACGGGCAAGGAAAAAAGAAATTCCTTATTTTTAAAAAGGAACAAAACTGCATTACAACGATTTCCTAAAACTTAATTTTCTTCGCCCGGGGCTCGAACCAACTAAAATAATAATAAAAAAACACTCGCTTTTTCATTATACAAATCGAGGACTATAATTATTTAATCTAAAATCTATGAAACATTTTGATTGTAATATCTGACAATATTTTAACAATACGTACTTTAGTATCAATTTGTTACACTTAGTTGTTCAAAATGAGCTCCCTTCGTAGCCCATATTCACAAATCGAATTCACAAAAGTTTTCTTTGAAATTATTTTCTTGTTGTCTTCAAGCAAGTCTTCCGGAAGACGGTCAAATACCACACAAAGGTTTAGGCACCTGTAAACCTAATTGTTTCTCTGACAGGGGTAGTTTCTTCTATAATGTCAATCCCAGCCTCATAGCTACCATCGCCAGTCCTCGCCGCTCTCTTTCCAATCAGACCACGATCCATAGTCTTCAAATCGTAGGCCCAGCCAAGCCAGCCAAAGAAGGCAATGAATTTTGAAGTCAAATTCAAAGTCTCGTTGCCGAATTCAGCCGCGCGGTAGTCCATGGGAAACGAGTGATGGTAGTTGTGGAACCCTTCCCCCAGGGTCGACAGATTGGTGATGGTGCTCTGCGTGGGCATGATGTCCTTGTCGTAGGGTTTTGTGCCCCACTTGTGGGCTGCGCTGTTGATGAGGGACGTGGAGTTCAGGCAGAGGATGAAGCGGCAGATGTTCAGGTGCCAGGCGTTGGTTAGCGTCTCACCCCAGAAGTAGACGGGGATGATTGTGGGAAGAACGTAGCAGATCAGAGTGAACCAGGGCGCAGCGTATCTGGAAAGAGAATGCTTGTATAGAATAATAGTAATGTGCCGGGTGATTTTTAAGTAAAAGGAAGTAAAAACTTATTACAGTTCAAAAAAATACAGTATGGTAGCTAATAAAAAGGACATCACAGTTTTTTCTCAAAAGGGATCTATGTTAGACAACATTTGAGTAGTAATGAGATTTTTGGTAACACCAGCATTTCCCGAACTGTGGTTGCGACCCAACTATCAAATAAAATACGGGGTCGCAAATAACATGACCGTTTTTGCTATTAATTAGAGAAAATTATTATTTTTCCAAATGGAAATGGATTTAACGCGTGATTTTTTTCACAGACATTATGAATAATAAATAAAACAAAATTTATTTTGTTTATCGCCGAATTACTGCTCCTCTCAAAGGTTAAGTGACAGAGACCCGTTGTAGGATGAGTCCGCGTTTGTATTTTATTCTTTTTATTTGGGACCCACCTGTATTTTTTTAAACAGTAAAGAGTTTAAACAGTAAACAGTAAGAGATAAAGAGTTGGGAAAGGGTTAGTGTATTGTGGGCGATGGGCTAGCAACCTGTCACTGCAATATCACGTTTAAACATCTGGTTACCCTAAAATTGCTAAAAGTGACACTGGGTTTTGTGAATTCATGTGCTCTGCCTAACCCTCTTGGGAATACAGGCGTGACAATTATGTATGTACCTATGTATGTAAAGAGTTTTTGAGTACTTCTGCTTATCACAGTCATATTTTCCTCTATAAAAAAAAAACATTTTTTTCGTTAAACACTGTACTTTACGTAGTATTTTTTGAACTGGATCTCGAAAGAGGCGATTAAGGAATAGTTTGCATGTAAATAAAAAAAGCCAGAAAAGAAACTCACTTTCTTTGAAAGGCAATGACAGGATTAGCCAGCAAGTCCGACATGTCAATAGTTGCCCCTCTCCTCTTCACCTCCGGGTGTTTGACCACCAGCAGCCACCCGATGTGGGAGTAGAAGAATCCCCGCGTCGCGTTGTGGGGATCTGCGTCCGTGTCGCTATACTTGTGGTGGAGCCGATGGTCCCTCGCCCAGTTGTAGGCTGAGTATTGGCCCGAGAGGGTGTTGAAGACCATGAGCAGGATCTGGAGGGGCAGCTTGGCTTTGTAGGAGCGGTGGGACCAGAGCCGGTGGGCGCCTGCCATCACGCCGAGTATTGAGCATTCGAGCATCACCAGCGCTGCAACAATGAAGTCGTCTACGTAAGTAGGTACAGAGCACACCCTTTCTTTGTTTTCAATCTCGATTAGAGAATGCAAATGATGCAATGATCTTGAAAATATGTGATTCAGATTTTTGCTAACTACGCTCGAAAGTATGTTTAAAAGTGTTTTGATCTTGGATCTGGTTTATTACTACTAACCGCATCAAAATTCGTTGCGTAGTTTTAAAGATCTAAGCATACATATGGACACACAGCGGGTAGTGACATTGTGTACTATGTAGAGATAGATTTCACGTGTGGATGTCGTAAAAGGCGACTAAGGAATTAGGTTAAGGTATATTTTAGGCGATAGGCTAGCAACCTGTCACTATTATACTAACTCAAAACCTAAAATTGCTAGAAGTTGTCAGCGTTTCGTGTGCTCTGCTTACCCCATTAGGGGAAAAAGGCGTGATTTGCGTATTGTTAGTTACAATGTTCTCAATACTAACGACAACGTCATTAAATTTGCGGCGATGCCTTGGGTATACAAAAATGTGTGAAACTGTCTGTTAAAATTCAAATCTTAAAATAAACGGAGTTCACGATGATTACACAGGGACATAACAGCTAAAAGCGATTTTGTTGTATACTATGTAGAGATAGTGGTCGGGAAGTTGCGTAAAAGTAGATATACTTACAGAAGAAGATTGTGGCCCATCTGGCTCCAGTAACAGCCAAATAAAGGCCATATATGCCAGCCGCGTGCCAGTAGCCAAACAAAACAACATTGACATAAGATATCTTAAGCGGCTTGTTGTCACATTGTGGTCCTTTTAGTACTGGTAAATTATTTTCACGTGTGTCTAGTTCTTCATTTGTTTCGGCTACATAAGGAGCCATTATGTTAAAAGGTACAGACTCGCTTAAATTTGGAGATTGACAAACCGAAACGGTGTGTCCGTTTTTTATTTATACAATGTTCTCACTTGAAATTCAATATTATTCCGGCCACGCCTGGACGCGTAAATTTTTTTAATGAAGTTAATGATTAGGAAAACCATTTCTTAGTTCGTCGGTTAAGTTATAGTCTCTGACTTTGAAAACAAAACCGGGCAAGGCGAGTTGGACTCGCGCAAGTAGGGTCCCGCACCATTCCCCCGACTGTGTCGCCATCTTGTCGTGGTGGGGGGGCTTGCGTGCCCAAATGATCCCCGGGGCTATACCGGACAGGGTCACCCATACCGGGTTGGCTCGGGGTGATGGGCCAGACCAAGAGCGACACCCCCGCCAAAAGCCGTGAGGTTAGGCCAGGCGGGGTAGGGGAAGCGTCCTTTTCAGGGCGCACCGGGGTGGGGATGCTCCCTTTTCAGGCCCACGTTGGGCGCCAATGTCGCGTGGTGAATTAATTGAAAGCCAGTGATGATGGACAATATTTTTAATTTAAAATTGGAGGCACCTACGGCAAAGAGACATAAAAAAAAGGTAAATAACAGAACTTAAAACAATACAGAAAACTATAGGATATGAAATATGGTGATGTACAACTTACAGTTATTGTGCCTCGGTGTTAACGAACGGTTGTAGGTAAATATATAAACTGGTTGATGACTATTTCAATATAAAACCACAGCACACACAAAAACACTATTTAACTGGTATATTGTATTATGGTATACTGGTATTAGATTTCAACGATAATTGGACTGATTTAGTAAAAATATCCGACTTCACTCTCTGAGGACAGGGATCTGAATGTGTCAAGCCAAAGGGATTCCAAACACGTAAAGATTTTTGAATTTAAAATTTAGAAATGTTATTTGGATATGTTTTTAATAAAAATAAATTTAGAGTAGTGGCCAAAAAGGAAAAAGGTGCAGCTCAGGTAGGACCTCGTCATAGCATCATTCCGTGAGGGCACGAGGAGAGGCTGCCTCCTCGTTATCAAACAAACAGCCTTTATGCTCGCGACTCCTTCTTAGTCAAGAAGGAGCGTTGAGGAGGGGACCACACCCCTTCAAAAAAAAGGACATGGGGATGGAGAGCACACTCCTTAAAAGCAGTGAGGGGCCAGAAATGGCTAACCGGCGGGTGTCGCGGTAGCATGCCTATGGCGATCCCGTGACTCCCCGCATTAACGGTCGGGGGGGGGGGAGTGCTGGGTTTTAACGGGTTTTCCTTCCTTCGGGGAGGCGAGTCCCGTACATCCATGGAATTGTTGCCGTCATGAATCATACCATGGCGACAACAATTCCATGTAGAGTGCGTAAATGCATTTCCCAGGCCAAACAAAAAAAAAGGTCCCGTACCATTGATTATGTATTTAGGTATATATAAGTGCCTAGCTGTTACCATTTATTTATATCGAGCAAAAATAGGCGAAAATAGGCGAAAAAGTAGGTGTGCCGTCAGGTTTAAAATATGACCTCTCCATGTTTTCCTTGGATGTCGTAAGAGGCGACTAAGGATAAATAGTTTTAGGTATGCATTAGGCGACAGAGTAGGATCCTGTTGCTATTGCGCCTATTAATTTTGAAATCTGCCACCTCAAAACCTAAAAACTATTATGCTAGAAGTGGCCACAAAACGTGAAATAGTCATCGTTTTATCTATTTAGCGTCTTGTATGCTCTGCCTACCCCGTTTGGGAATACAGGCGTGATTGTATGTATGTATGTATGTAATTTTGAAATCTAAAAATTATGCTAGAAGTGGCTGCAAAGCGTGAAATAGTCTTGTTTACTATCTAACTAACTTTTCGTATGCTCTGCCTACCTACCTATTTGGGTTTATATGTATGTATGTGTATTATTGTGTATAGCGGCTATAGAAATTCATAAATTATGAAAATCTCAACAGTCTAGCCATCGCGGTTCTTGGGGTATTCACTTGTTTTACCGACAAACTTTTCGACGAATTTCATTTTATCTAAAATGTTTCAAGGAACATTTAGTTCGCAGGCTATTTTGATTGGTGTATTGGTAAATTTTTTGACTGATAATTGACTCGATAACTGTTTAAGGAGTATTATTTATATTTACCTCTTTGGAAAACTGCAATGCACGATGAGGCAATGGACGGTCAAAGAAACGAATGCGTTTAGAATATTAAGTATGAGACAAGGCAAGTCTTATTGCCAAAGGCTCAAAAAAAGTCTGTAGGTAATCTAATCACACTTGCACTCGTGAGGGTCAATTCACACCAGAAGAGCGGCGAAGGGCGGCGAAGCGCAGCGACCCGCTCGGTAGAGAAGGCGCGAGGATTCCAGCGACTGCTCGAGAAGTCGCTGGAATGCGCAGGAAGTCGCTGGAATGCGCGGGAAGTCCAAGATCTCTGGGCGGGATATTGCCAGCGGCCGCTCGCGACTGCCCGAGCATCCGCGGGCATCCGCGCGCCTCGTTAGAGTTTCTCATGCGATAATAAGCCATAACGCAATGAAAATAAAGTTAAAATTCTTATAACACTGAAACTGCGCTCCGCTTCGGCGCCCTTCGCCGCTCTTCTGGTGTGAATTGAGCCTTATATTTTATGTCATTCTCTCATTCTTCACCACGCACGTATTTGCATTCGCTGCAGAATCGGGCCTAAACATGAAGCATATACAATACATAGGTACATGTAATCTTAATACATAAAACTCAAAGGTGGACTCAGCGTATCAGATCAGCGTTGCGGCTTGCCGCAATATATATTATGCTGAGTGCGGCCCTTTTGGCGCTATTTGGCACGGAAGTGGCATGCACATGTTTAAGTTATTATTATTTATTTATTTAGGCTAATTTATATATTTTAGATAAGTTCATAAAAAGCCGTAGTAGCCCAGCGGTTCTAACTGTGGCCTCTCAAGCACAGGGTCGTGGGTTCGAACCCCGGGCTCGCACCTCTGAATTTTTCGGAATTTATGTGCGATATCGAATTTGATATTTATCACGAACTATTCGGTAAAGGAAAACATCGTGAGGAAACCTACACACAGTGACGAAGTAATTCACCGTTGTGTGTGAAGTTCCCAATCCGCACTGGGCCCGCGTGGGAAATATAGCCCAAGCCCTCTTATACTGAGAGGAGGCCTGTGCCCTTCAGTCGGACGTATAACGATGATGGGATAAGTTTATTGTTATGTCTGTGTAAAAGTGTTGTCAATAAAATAAATGTCTTTCTTTCTTTTCTTTCTTTTTAGGGTTCCGTAGCCAAATGGCAAAAAACGGAACCCTTATAGATTCGTCATGTCTGTCCGTCTGTCCGTCTGTCTGTCCGTCCGTCCGTATGTCACAGCCACTTTTTTCGGAAACTATGAGAACTATACTAATAAAACTTGGTGAGTAGATGTGTTCTGTGAACCGCATTAAGATTTTGACACAAAATTAAAAAAAAAAGCAATAATTTTTTAGGGTTCCCCATACATGGAACTGAAACTCAAAAAAAAAATTTCATCAAACCCATACGTGTGGGGTATCTATGGATAGCTCTTCAAAAATGATATTGAGGTTTCAAACATCATACTTTTCTAAAGTGTATCGTTTGCGCGACAGACGCTTCCAAAGTTGAAAAAGTTGTGTCCCCCCCCTCTAACTTCTAAAATAAAAGAGTGATAAATGTAAAAAAAATATATGATGTACATTACCATAAAAACTACCAACGAAAATTGGTTTGAACAAAATCTACTAAGTAGTTTTTTTTTAATGAATAAAAATAAAAATTTATCATTAGTTCGAAAATCTGTCACTAGATGGCGATGGCTGTAAGCTACATCACGGATGGTTTACTTACGTATCGTTTACGGAACCCTCAGTGCGAGAGTCCGACTCGCACTTGGCCGGTTTTTTAATCATCATTCCCAATAGAATTACGAAAACATATCATTTGTTATTCAAGACTGTACTCATTCGGTATTTAGTGTCTAAGTGTCGTATTGAATTATTTATTTGTCCGCAGCTAATTTATTGATAAGTTAAATGTTTTTAACGAAAGTCAAAGTGGTCAATGGAAATCTTATTTGCAGTCAAAACCTTTTTCAGTTTGACATACACTGACAAAAGTAACAATATTTACATAAGTACAATCACGCCTGTATTTCCAAATGGGATAGGCAGAGCACTCAAAATGCTACATAGACAGAATCTAGATTACGTCACGCTTCGAATTAGCTAGATAAATGTCGATTTAAACTCGATTTAAAACGTGAGTGAGTCTCACGATAATACTAGATGACAAAGAAATCCGTATGGGTGAAAAACTTAGGTAGGTAAGACACTTGTCGTATGTGTGAGTAACGTGTACGAATGGACATTCTACTTTTGTAATTTTAAACAAAAAAAAACCGACTTCAAATTAGCAATATTTTGAAAGTATCCCTTTTACTGAATGTAAAATCTTGACTTCATCAACAAATTACCGAAAACGCCGTACATCTCCATATAAAAGGACCATGGTCAAAATGGGCCTGGAACCAACAGCATTGAGATTTATGTCAATAAATAGGTCTTAAAATCTACTTTATTTCATTATATGGGCACAAAGTCGAATTCCATTGCAGAACTAAGATATTTGTATTTTAGTTACGATGAGTTCAGTACTTTTAGCTACGAAAAATGCATTCGGAGAATATTTATATTCACAATAATAGTGAATGTGTTGGCAAAAATGTGGGTAGTTGTGAACCGCGTTCGTTGTGTCTAGCAGTTGCACGGAAAGAGCGGCAGCGCGCAGTGCACGTTTATGATGATGGGCCACGGATTGGCTCGAAACATGTCGAGCAAATCTCGATATAAAAATACTTGAGTAGATCCACTATGAGCGAGTCTCAAGGTAATTTTATGTTTAAAACCATCAATTGCTCACAAAGCTTATTTTTATTTAACACACTAACCCTACCCTAAACCTGTTTTTAATAGATTTTATTGACTCTTAAACTAAGATTAAAATATGAATATCTCAGTTCTCCCATGGAATTCGACTTGGTGCCCATACAATGAAATAAAGTAGAGTTAAAGACCTATTTAAAGACCTAAGTGTCAGCTCTGTTGGTTTCAGAACCAGGCTTCATACAAAGTTGCCCATGGTCCTTTGAAGAGTTCCCTCGATTTCTCCAAGATTCCATCATCAGATCCTGGTTTCGTGACTATGGGACCAATTTCGAGTTATACCCTTTCGATTAAAAAAAAATATTTTGAAAATCGGTCCACGGGTCTCTGAGATATCGAGTAACATACACACAAAAAAAAATATAGGTCGAATTGAGAACCTCCTCCTTTTTTTTAAGTCGGTTAAAAATTTTAAATATGTCATAATGGTTCGCATACTCATTATTTGCCTATCTTTCAAGTTTGATAATTCCTGTCCACTTATGATTGACATGACTGTCACAATACGATATAAGGAGTAGTCTATTTAAAGCAATTGTTTTCGTACTTTTTGCGTCGTTCATTGCAAACTATACTCATCTATGTACATACAACGGTTCTCTATCGTTTGCCCGAAAGTCATATGCAATAATTTCCCATGCCCGAATTTCATTTGCCATAATTTTATTTTCCATAACACATTATATGCCATAATAACCATTTGCAATAATTTCATTTGCCATAACTTTTAGGTGCCATAATGATACGTTTGCCATACATCTCGATTTCCCTAATTTTAAATGTTCTAAAATTACGTGCTATAAACTTCAAAAGCCATATTAATTATTTGCTATAACACTGTCAGAGTGAGTAGTGTTGCTGGGACGATTTCTCCAAGCGCTTGAAGTCGTAGTTTTGACCATTATATAAATAAAAATCATATTAGGCACCACTACTCTACAAAATGTCGAAAACACGTCGCAAGAGCTATTTTTATGTGACTTAAAGTTGAGAACAAAACGTCTACTCGACCTCGAAATGTTTGCTGGGTTTGGTTATAAGTGTTATGTCGCAAGTACAATAATTATAATAAAAAGTGTCGGTTCTGGCGCTTCGCCGGCCGCTGCCGCGGCACGCTCGCTTCGCTCGCTCGGCTCGCGCGCTGTATGGTCACGGTTCTACCTAACACTCCTCCTCGCTTTGCTCGTCGTCGTACCTAAATGTAATCTTCTTAAAGGGATCCCTTAATTTCCCATCAATTGTGTTCTCTACATTATACCCACTGTGCACACTGAAACAGTCTGGATCTGCTTTTTCCGTAATTATGGCAAATAATAGTTATGGCATAGAATAATAGGGATTATGAACATTATGGAACGTAAATATTATGGCAAATATTATTATGGCACCCAATATTATGGAAGTTGAACATTATAGCATTTGAGTATTATGGCATTTAAAAATTATGGTATGTGATATTATGGATAATGGCCAGTGACTATTATGGCAAATGAAATTAGTACATATGAATTTATGGGAAATGAGGGGGTCCCACATACAACAGGTGAATTACTTAAGTTTTTCAATCGTCAATCAGAATGCACTGGAAATATTCCCCGAGTGAGTGTGCTGCGATGGAACACATTTCGATAAAGTACGCTTTAAAAAACAAAATCCGCATGTTTCATCTTTCTTTTCGTTACAAATACATTTTTATTCTCAATTAAAAACATCTTTGAAATCCAAAATCTGCCACGGGACACCCGATAGTAAAATAAAAAAAGGTTAAGGTTAGTTTTAGAGGTCAGGCTAGCAACATGTCACTATTATGCCTCATTTATCAATGTTTTAAACTACAATTTCAAACAAAAAAAACGGGCAAGAGCATGTCGGGCACGTAGGTACATGATAGGGTTCCGTAGCTAGCTAAATTTCATTTTGTTCGGACGACTGTAACTACATAAGTTGGTCGAGTTGTATAAAAATAACTAACTATGCATGATAATGAGTCCGCTATAATTTTAATTGAAAGTACTTTGAGGTATAGGTACAACATAATAATATATTATTCAGTTTTTTTTTTAGTAATACTTCAAATGTTACGAGCCCGGACGGACGGACGGACGGACATGACGAAACTATAAGGGTTCCTTGTGGACTACGGAACCCTAAAACCGACTTCAAATTAGCAATACCCTGAAATCATACATCTGTCTATGTATTCATTAAAATGCCAAATAATTGTAATGCTATATAAAAAATTTAACAATTCTGTACTCAATTAGATCAATATAGGTATACCTAACATCTTAAAAAAGCCGTGATAGCCCAGCGGTTCGACCTGTGGCCTCTCAAGCAGAGGGTCGTAGGTTCAAACCCCGGGCTCGCACCTCTGAATTTTTCGGAATTTATGTGCGATATCGAATTTGATATTTATCACGAGCTATTCGGTGAAGGAAAACATCAGGAACATCAAACGCGAGGAAACCTACACACAGCGACGAATTAATTCAACGTTGTGTGTAAAGTTCCCAAACCGCACTGGGCCCGCGTGGGAACTATAGCCCAAACCCTCTCATACTGAGAGGAGGCCTGTGCCCTGGAGTGGGACGTATATAGGATGATGATGATGATACTTAATATCACCAAAATGTATGAACTAACTTGATAATAACCTTACCTACGTCAGATTATCATACCTAGGTACTTGAAAATTATCAAAATGCCTTCTGCAATAGTAATTATATTGGAGGTTTGCACTGCTGCTTTGCGGCAGGAGTAGCGGGTAAGACGGTAACGGGAGGATTCTAACGTTATCGGCACGAGATTCTAATACCGGCATTTTACCCTCCATAATGAAACACAACAGTGCACGCATTGCTGCTTTGCGGCGATAGTAGCCGGTAGGACGGTGGTAGCGATCCCGACGTACCCTGCATGAGACCCTTCATGCCAGAACACTATTTTGTTGGAATATTCACTTAAAGTCCATACATAATTTATTTTAGAAATATGTTTTTTTTACTACTAAAAACTACTTGTTAGATCTTGACGAAATTAAAATGGGATGGGACCAATGGAAAGCCATTTGCTATTAAACGCAAAAAGAACCATCCAAATCGGTCTACCAGTTTAGAAGTTCTGAGGTAACATAAAAAAAATAGTCGAATTAAATACCTCCTTTTTTGAAGTCGGTTAAAAATTATGGTAAATGTGATTGATGCAAGCTCTTTTTAACCGACTTCAAAAAAAAGAGGAGGTTCTCAATTCGTCGGGATCTTTTTTTTTGTTTTTTTTTTTATTATTATTTTTTATGTGTGTTCGCTGATTACTCGAAGACGCCTGGACCGATTTGGAAAATTCTTTTTTTGTTTGAAAGGGTATAGTTTCCAGGTGATCCCATTGTCAGCATACCTTGACCTGATGATGGAATATGAGGGAAATCGAGGGCAACCCTCAAATTTTATAGGCAGAGGTAATGTTTTTAGTACATTTTTCAAAGCTACACCAGTATTTACGTTGGGCAGTAAAAAAAATGACTGAGCTGATGATGGAAGGTCAACTCCTTAATGCTTAGGAGTTAAAGGATAATTCTTTCAATACTGAATGCACCTGCAGACTGGAAATTATAATTTCAGTAATTAGTGAGGTCTGCTGGTGATGGAAGGTCATCCTCATTAGACAAATGCTTTCAGTATACCCCAAATTTGAAATCAGTTTTTTTTTGTTTAAAATTATTAGTTACAATATTTCTATGGTTTTTTACTTGTTTTTTGGCTGTTGTCATATTTTTTAGTTGTAAAACGTCATTACCTCGTAGCGATATGTTTCCAAATTAAATGGTGTATCTTATTAAGGAATTAAGCCCGTCACACATTAAGCAGATACGGTAAGATATCTGTTACAGAACATATATCTGTCAATATCGCTTCCTATACAATTCAACGAGCTAACACACACTGCGCAGATTTACCGTCAGGTATCTTTTGACACCGACATATGGAAAAATTGCATTTATACGCAGATAAAATACTATCGTATATGCGAAGTCTGTGACGGGCTTTAAGTTTAGTTTTATTTTACAGTCCACTTTATCCTCATCAATAATAGTGGTTAAACGTGAAGTGGTCATGGTTTTGATCATGTAACTTTTCGTGTGCTCTGACCCCATTTAGGAGTGCGTGATGTATGTATGTTAGTATTTATATATTATACTAGCTTTCCGCCCGCGACTTCGTTCGCGTAAATTTCGGATTTTGGGGTCGTAGGTTTTTGAGCCTATTCATTACAAACAAACAAAGTTTTCCTCTTCATAATATTAGTGTAGATGTAGATATCTAAACCCAAATATTTTACGGAATCCTCTTTTTTTTTCAAAATAAAATTTAGCCTATGTTACTCGTGGATAATGTGGCTTTCGAATGGTGCAAGAATTTTCAAAAACGGTTCAGTAGTTACTGAGCCTATTCATTACAACCAAACAAACAAACAAACAAACTATTCAGCTTTATTATAATTATTAGTATAGATTCCGTGACATCGTAACCTACAGATCGTCGGTAAGCGCCAGTGACACAGAAAGTCACGTCTCAACACATTCCGAATAAGCAATTAAGTCGATAGCCCAAATGACTTCTTTCCCAAACTATCTTTTTAGAATTGATTATTATATCGCATTTCTTAACACACACTTTATCAATTGTTACCCAGTTGTTATGTAAATCAAAATGTTACCGCCAGTTGTGACAACGGACGGTATAAAACAATGTGATCGAATTTCGCATTTCATTGTTAATCAGATATCGAATATGGCTTTTAAATTTGTCGTCATTTGTACGCTAGCGTGCTTACTGCAGGTTCGTGTTTTAATTTACAAAAGACAAAACATTAATTTAAGGTTTGGCATGTGTGCGCGACAGTCTATGGGAAAGAGGGGCAGTGGGGGCGTGGTACTACAGACGCCAGCGGGGTTGCGGGGAGCGGGGGAACATCGCGCGGTGCTGTGACGTGCTACCTCACCCCCGCCGCCGTCATCTCAAGGACAATCGGGCTCAAAAGCCGAACAAAATTAAAACAAAATGCAATTGCCAAAAGTATTCAAGATTAGATTTCTAGCATAATTTTCTAGGTTTTAAGTTAGGAAGCATAATAGTGACAGTGACAGGTGGCTAACCTGTCGCCTAAAATATACCTTAACATGTTTCTTTAGTCGCCTCTTATGGCATCCACGGAAGAAATGGAGAAGTGTTATTTTAATCACACGGATAATAAATAGGATGTTTTGAATTTTCTAATATTTTGCCTTTTTTTTGCAGAACGCGTTCAGCCAAATTACTCTTGGCAATTGTGGCTGCCAACCCAATCAAGCCATTAATCTTGGCAATTGTGGCTGCCAACCCAATCAAGCCATTAATCTTGGCAACCTGAACAACCTCGGCCTCATTGGCAACTCAGCCAACACCCTTACTCTTAACAATGCCAACGGCCTCTGTCTTAGCAACGCTGCCAATAGCCTGAACAGCAATGCCATTTGCCTGAACAGTGCCAACGGGCTCAACATAGGCGCTGGCAACGGGTTGAGCCTTGGCAATGGATTGCCAAGCAATTTGGTCAACGTGCCATGCGGGAATACTATCTTCCAGGGCACGAGTGAGCAAGCTGGTTATGGTGATTTGGCAATTGTAGGCGAGTTGCCAGTGTCTGGCCCGACAGCTGTTTGTGGCAACGTGCCAGTTATTGGCTACGTCATGTTTGAAGGGCATGTGCCGGCCGGTGGATTGGTGTCGGTGGTGGATCCTTGCGGATGTGGATGCAATCAGTGATTATCTTAGTGCAAATAAATGGTTAATTTTTTAAAGGTTTTTATCTTTCGTATCATAGTTCCCCTACTAAACATTACATAAGTCTATTTTTATCCTTCGAGTGGCATGCGACCGGTTCCCTTCACACCCGTAATTTGCTACCCGCCGGTTCTCGGAAATAAGTGTATTGTAATATTGGTCAACTGATATTTGATCAAAACTAGCAATCTTCACATAAATAATCTAACCTACAAAAATTTCATTTCAACAAAAATGTTTTTGCCGACTGTACTTTTTGCCAACTATACTTCATTAATTTCATTATCCATAAAAGCAAATCGTGGGGGCATTGCCACAACAGATACAAATACATATAATGTAGAAAAAATTTTTGCTCTAATGTCATTATTCACGGAGAAAACAGGGGACTATGTTTGTATGGAGAAGTGGTGCGACTCCTATCCTCTTAAGGGGGTAGATCAAATTTCTTGGCCGACTGTACTTAGTGAAATGAAAGTTGTCGACACATAATTAAATAAGTAATTTTAAGCTACATGACGTAACACGGATTTCATACAGCGTCCGTTTTATTTTTTTGAGAAATAGTATTAATTTTTGCGATCACCAGTGAAGGAGATTAAATTCAAATTTCGAACAACTTGAAACAAATGATGATTGGAAGAAAAAAAGTTATTTCGAATTTGCCACACGTCGATGCGCAATTGTTTGTTGAATCCCATTTTACCCCATTTTAGTAATTTATCTTACGTTGTATAAATATTATTATTAGATAAAATAAAGTTGGTACTATGCGAATTACAGATTTGGTATCTAGCAAAGTTGGTACTCCGCGTGTTAGTTTTGGCAGCTATCAAAGTTGGTACTATGCGAATTACAGATTTGGTAAATAGCGTAGTTGGTGTTTTACGAGTTAGTCACTTTGCAAACTTGGTACTTTACGAAATTGGAGTTTTGCGGAATTGGACATTTGAATACGTTGGCACATTGCGAATTTGGTACTATGCGTCGAAAGGGGCGCGATTTGCATTAGATTCAAACTTATGGCGTTATAACTTATAAGAGAGCGTTTAAGCGTTACGAAAACGAAGAATTTGTCTGAATAAATAAAATAAATAAATAAATATCATTGGACAATATTCACACCAATCATCTAGTCTAAAATTAGGCAATTTAATGCCTGTGTTATGTTAGTTAGTTAGTTAGTTCCTTAATTCCATGAAACAATAAATATGTGGGAAAATATAAGCCCATTAATAAAAGTCACGAATAAACTATTTACCCTATTTATTATACACTTTACACAATATTTATACATATACTAGCTTTTGCCCGCGGCTCCGCTCGCGTTAAATTCGGGGTATCACAGAAGAGATAGCACACATACCAATTTATAGCTTTCTACATTGAAAACTTCCACCCCTCACTTTAGGGAAAAGGGGGGTTTTGAAGAGACAAAAAGTAGCCTATGTTACTCTCCATGCCCTAAACTATCTCTACCTGAAAAATCACGTCAATCCATCGCTCCGTTTAGCCGTGAAAGACGGACAAACAAACAAACAAACAAACACACTTTCACAGTACATTCAAGACTCGAAAGCAAACATTCGTATTCATCATACAAACATCTGCCCTGATCGGGGATCGAACCCGGGACCTTAAGCTTCACAGTTAGGTTCTCTAACCGCTTGGCTATTCGGCCGTGTAATCAAGGGACGGTGTGCATGAAAGTACTGTGAGACTCACTCATAATGAAACTAGTAATAAACACTAAATAAAATCCATTTATTTCCAGAGCACCAACTTTATAGCACATAGTAGTACATTACAAACACAACAATATAATGCTAACACCACAAAGTCAAATTGTAGCGCCCTAGCGCCACCTATCGTCGAACTACTTACCTGATTTAGCGCCCTAGCGCCATCTATCATCGGTAACCGAACTATTTATTGTAAACTTCCATGGTATACCCAACTATCGATAAAAATCCTACATCCCGCTAAGGAAGTTTAAACTTTTGGTTGCATAAATACAAATTCCAACTTAATCTTTGGGGACCGTGTGGTACCGGGTTAGAATATCACCTCCCCCTTTCTTCCCGTGGGTATCGTAAGAGCCCACTCTGGGAAAGGGTTAGTGTATTGTGGGCGATGGGCTAGCAGCCTGTCACTGCAATATCACGTTTAACCATCTGGTTAACCTGAAATTGCTAAAAGTGGCACTGGATTTTTGAATTCATGTGCTCTGCCTTCCCCTCTTGGGAATACAGGCGTGAGAATATGTATATGTATATGTATGTATCTTTGGGGACTTCGGTAACATCTGCCTGGAAAAAGATCTCTCTATAGAAGTCTTTCCCAAAAAGCATTATAAACAAATAATAAATAGACAAAAACAAAAGATTGAAGTACAACTTACGTTACGTAAACTTTTCAACCATCATCTTTAAGATGCCGTTGGAACTCTACACCCGAATTAGAAGTGTGGGAAAGTCTCCAATAGATAGATCTTTGTCCAGGCAGATGTTATGCCTAGGGACTAAATATTTAGGTAAATTTTAGGCGATACAAGAGGGTCGCCTATTTTACTCGTCACTCTTTTATGCCCGTGTGGTGCCGGGTTAGAATAGTACCTCCCCCTTTCTTCCCGTGGGTGTCGTAAGAGTCGACTTTGGGAAAGGGTTAGTGTATTGTGGGCGATGGGCTAGCAACCTGTCACCGCAATATCACGTTTTACTATCTGGTTACCCTGAATTTGCTAGAAGTGGCGCTGGATTTTTGAATCCATGTGCTCTGCCTACCCCTCATGGGAATACAGGCGTGAGAATATGTATGTATGTATGTATTTTATACCTCTTAATTTTAAACCTAAAAATTGTGCTAGCAGTTGCTACGACACGTGACATTGCATTAGCATTTCCTGTGTTTTGCCTACCCCATTCGCGAATACAGGCGTGATGTAGGTATACATAATATATTCATGTTTGACATTGTTATTTTATCATTACCATCATCATCACCATTTGAGCCATAAGTCATCCACTGCTGAAAATAGGCCTCCCCTTTAGGCTTTCACACCAGAATAGCAGCGCAGCGCGGCGTAGCGGAGCGCAGTTTCAGTGTCATGAGAATTTCAACTTTATTTTCATTACAATAAGACTTATTATCGCATGAGAAACTCTAACGATGCGCGCGGATGCCCGCGGATCCGCGGGAATTCCAGCGCATTCCATAAACAAAGCCGTGCGACTGCGCGAGCTGTCGCGGGTATGCCCGAGGATGCTCGAGTAGTCGCGACGGCCGCTGTCAATACATATGTCAATATGTCAATAATTATGTAAATTAAAGCGACTTCCTACGCATTCCAGCGGCTTCTCGAGCAGTCGCAGGAATCCTCGCGCATTCTCCACGGAGCGGGTCGCTGCGCTACGCCGCGCTGCGCTGCTCCTCTGGTGTGAATTGAGCCTTAGACTTCCATAAGTTCCTGTTGGAAGCGACCTGCATCCAGCGTTTTCCGGCGACCTTTATTAGGTCGCCCGTCCATCTTGTTGTAAGAATGTAAGTGGACGTCCTACGCTGCGCTTGCTGGTATGTTCCCAAATGGGGTAGGCAGAGCACAAAAACGTGAAATAGACATAACCATGATTATGACTATTTCACGTTTCGCTGCTACTTCTGGCATAACTTTGGGTTTGAAAAAAGATATAAGAGGCAGTATAATAGTGACAGGTTGCTAGCCTGTCGCCTAATACATAAACCCATTTCCTTAGTCGCGTCTTACGACATCCACGGAAGAAATGGAGAGGTGTAATTCAATCCCAAAACCACACAGGAACTTATGTTATTAATTAACAAATAAAACAAAGTACTCCACACTTCATTTATTGGCAACATAACCGTATTAGTCTAATAAGGTTAGGTTAGGTTAGGTTAGAATTTTGTATTCTACAATATTGATAAGAAACACAAATAGCAAAAATCCATAGGAAATGAGATATTTACAAAAGAAGCGCAAAAAACAGATTTTTATGACTTTTGACCTAGAAATTTAATAGTCGCTCACACCCTAGAATATGTAGGTTTTGAGACAACTTTTAGGGCCTCAATGTGCAAATATTTACAAAACTTCCAGCTGGGTATCTCGAAATTCCGAGGTTTTTACCTTAATTAACCTTATTTTATTAGGCTATATAAATAACAAACAAGTATCACTTTAACAACTGTCATCGTTCACTTTATCGCATTTGTATGAAACAGTGCCCTGTCCCTGGGCGGGGATTTTGCCTTGAACAGCCACGTTGGCGTTGAATGGCATTCTACCACTTACTTGTACAGCGCCGTTCACTTCCAACGCATCACCGTCAAATTCTATGCCGTAGTCTCTTGGAGGTTTGACAATATTGGCGTAAGTTGGCACAGGGTTCGTAATACAGGCATTTGAAGTGTCAACGTTGTTTTTGTTGATTATGCCGACATTGGCGTTGGATATTCCTATGTTGGCGTTGTTGGCTAAGCCTATGTTGGCGTTGTTGGCCAAGCCTATATTGGCGTTGTTAGTTAAACCTATGTTAGCATTGTTGGCTAGTCCTATGTTGCCAGCATTTGCGTTAGCTATTCCGGTGTTGCCGAAATTTCCAGTGTTTTTAGCTACGGCAATGTTTCCCAAATTGTTGCCGACGAAACCTTGGTTGTTGGGAATGTAGAAGTTTTCTAAGTTGCCGGCAATGTTGCCTGTTTGGCCAACGTTTGTCAAAGCGCCACTTCCACCGAAACCATTTCCTAGCGCTACATTGCCTCCCTTATTTGGATTGTAAAGGTTGGGAATGAAGTTGTTCCCCGCAACTGTTAGGACTTGTGATGTTGTTTGCTGAAAAAAAAACAGATATAAAATAAAAGACGTTTCAAATGACTGAACCAAGCAATTATATTCCGTGAGCTCAGGTTTAATACCAAAATGATACAGATCGGAAACAAATTAATCACATATTGGTGACTTAGACAGTTCAATCTATACTAATATTATAAAGCGGAAGAGTTCGTTTGTTCGTTTGAACGCGCTAATCTCAGGAGCTACTGGTCCGAATTGAAAAATTATTTTTGTGTTCGATAGACCATGTATCGAGGAAGGGTTTAGGCTATTGTATAACATCACACTGCAAGCAATAGGAGCGAAGATATACAGCAAAGTGTGAGAAAAACGGGGAATATTACCCAGTCACTATTCCACGCGGACGGAGTCACGGGCACAGCTAGTCATTAAATGAAAAGGAATTTAATGGGTGGGAAAAGTAACCTTGTACACTTTACAGGCAAAGTAATCCGAGTTTAAGGTTTTAATTTGTTTCCTTGATTATAATTTTTACCAGCGTGTATGACGAGAGAGATGAATGTAAATGAAGCGAGAGAAGTATGCCAGAATAGAAGCGAATGGCGCTCTGTTGTCTCTGTCTACGCTAATAGGGCATGACGTTTTTGTATGGATTTTTAATTATTTTTATGACTCACCTGTATGTAAATAATCGAAAAAAGATAAATTATATAGTTCATGATTACCCTTTTAAATCAAAGTGGGCAGTAATCAGATATATCTTATTTAAGTACACTTTATATACTCAAATCTACAATAAAATCAAAGATAAACTCTTACTTAACTAAAATAATGTATCTGTTACACGTTTTTAAAAGAAAATATTGATAAAACAGATATAATTGTAATCTTTTCTTAGAGTTCATTTTTGATTGAAGTCATATAAGTTTCCTAATTAATTTATGTGGAAATGTATACGTGACTTTATCGGAAATGCTTAGTAATGTATCAAAGGTAAATGAAATAGTGTTGAAATGTTCTAACTCGTTTAGGTAAGCAGTGTTCGATGTAAATGAATTTAATGTCTGCAGAAAAATTATTAAATGTTCATCGAAATTAGACTAGGTGTAGACAAAGATAAAGCATTGTTATCTACTTTTAATCGATTATATAATCGTGTTATGTAGCTAATTAAGTTTTGTTTGCTAAATAGTTCACTTAATTACTTATTGCACACTAGCCGACGCCCGCGATTTTTGTTATCTTCAATCTAAGGATAAAAAGTAGCATACATACATACATACTATTCTCACGCCTGTATTCCTAAGAGGGGTAGGCAGAAATCGAGTGCAACGTTTCGCAATTTCAGGGTAACCAGATGGTTAAACGTGATATTGTAGTGACAGGTTGCTAGCCCATCGCCCACAATACACTAACCCTTTCCCAGAGTCGACTCTTATGACGCCCACGGGAAAAACTAGCTTATGTGTTTATCCAAGTTGTCAGCTTCCAGAGAACTAAATTTTATCAAAATTTGGTTGAGCCATTTACATCTGGAGAAATAAAAAACATACATACGTATAGTTCTCTAAATATTGTAAAATTTTGTTTTCCTGTGTGGTGTCGGAATAGAATAACACTTCTCCATTTCTTCCGTGAATGTCGTAAGAGGCGACTAAAGAAATAGGTTTAGTTATGATTTAGGCGACAGGCTAGCAACCTGTCACTATTAAAGTACCTCTTTCATCAAACCTAAAACTATGCTAGAAGTGGCTGCAAAGCGCGAAATAGTCATAATCATGGTTTCGCCTATGTCGCGTTTAGTGTGGATTGCCTACCCCAAAAATCAAAATGAACAACATCCTCAAGATCGCTGCCTTGGAACAGCTTAAAACATACTTAAAACAAAACTACATAAAATAACTTAGCAAACTAAATATAAAGCTATCCTAAGGTAAAGTCACCGGTAATGGACAAAGAACCAGTAATGGACAATGACTCTTATTTACAACCCACTAAGGAAAAGTCATTTGTTTTACAACAAACAATTCACAACTCTATGGTCTTTAAATTATGAATGAAGTGTCCATCACTGGTGCTTGTCAGTTTAACCGTCCATAACTGGTGTCGTTACCTTAAGAAGAGGATTGGAGTCGCACCACTTCTCCATACAAACGTAGTCCCCTGTTTTTTCCGTGAATAATGACATTAGAGCAAAATTTTTTTTACATTATATTTGTATCTGTTGTGGGTATGTCCCTATGATTTGCTTTTATCGATATTCTAACTTAATTAATTAATTAATTAAATTTTTGCTCTAATGTCATTATTCACGGAGAAAACAGGGGATTACGTTTGTATGGAGAAGTGGCGCGACTCCTACCCTCTTAATGCTTTCTCTACACTACCCGTGAAGTACCTAGGAACCTACTCTAGAATCTTTGGCTAAAGGCCGAAGCGACGCTACACACTCGGGATCCCCTTGGAATGCATAATTTTATTTAGACTATTATTGTTTCGCATAATTGATTTGGCATAGTTCATTTTGGCATAACAGTACTTTCGCATAATAATACTTTGGCCTAATACTTTTTTGGCATACTACGCTAATAGCATAATTTCATTTGGACTAATTTGTATTGGCCGAATACACATTACGCATACTATTGTTTGGGCTAATAATTATTTGGTATAAATGTCACTATGCATAATTTAAAAACTCAGTTTCATTGTTACCATGTATTGACTATTATTAGGTTAGGTTAGGTTAGTATGAAATTCAGGCGCGAAGCGCCTAAACATCGCGGAGTAGTTCGCGGACCACAATCGACATCGATTTAGTTCCTAAATAATACATAAGTATGCATAGCATTGGTATGAATAGCAATAATTACTACGAGCCATTGGTACAAAACTTTACTATTTTTTGGCATAATACTGTTATGCGTATATTGATATGATGCCATTTGATTATTATGCCTATTTATGCTTATGCTTATAGACATTAGTCTTGATGACAATTATGCTTCTTGTATTTTGCTTTATAATGTTATGCGTTAAAAAATATGCGTAATGATTATTATGCAAAAAACAATTTCGGCGAAAAGTGTTATGCGAAACAACATTAGTCTAAAAAACTTTATGCCTTCCAATAGAGAACCTACACACTCGTTCAACTTCGAAAACCGAGGCGAGACGAAGTTTGACGAGGCAAGCCGAAGTGCCTCTACTCTATCGTATTCGTCTAACTTCGTTCGACATCGCGCGTAGTGTGGAGGAGGCATAAAATAAAATGAAACTTTTAATAAAAAAATACTTCATATCGCCATCGCTGCCTATTGTGCCCAGAAGGCTGACAGAATTACAGAATAAATAAAGTAATTCTACTTTGTTGCTGGCAGAATTACCCCGCTGGATGGATACGCTAATCCGCTGTCCAAAATAGTTGCCAGGCTGGTCACCGGAAGCATCTATTAGGCGCTGCGCAGACGACAGTGTTTTGTGCGATCGAGTCGGTTCCAGGAATTTCCATTCAGAGTTTCGTGGAAACTGTCAGCGCGCCATTCAGACAATTTATTGCTGCGCAGACTCGATCGCACAAAACTCTGTCGTCTGCGCTGCGCCTAAGGCGCGCGGATATATCTTTAGCGACTTCAAACGCGCCTGGGTTTCACGGACTTTGGTAGAATGTAAATATAATAAAAACCGGCCAAGTGCGAGTTGGACACGCATGAAAGGTTACGTACTGACTAGGTAAATGAAAGGTACATTGCAGTTATGGACTTTTAGCGTATTATAAAAAAAAGTTCTTACTAAATCTGGTTCAAAGCAATTTTCGGTAGAAGTTTGCACGCAGGTTGTTGACTACGCGCGCTCACATGGCCAACCTTTTTGTATA
>BHDV01021321.1:0-42207 GCA_005406045.1 Adoxophyes honmai
ACGGTGAGCTTTGAACGATATGGCGGATGTCGTTCAGCCAAATTATGAAATGGCGACGTTTCATGATATGCCTAGGAATTTCGTGATATGGCGGATTCTGCGATCGGCTGCGATGGGGCTGAACCATGGCTGAACCCAAGCTGAACCAAAGTCGACGGAGCGAAGCGGTCTATGGTAACATTACGGTAATTTCTAATGCCTCATTTACATTCAGCCCCTACCTATCGCTGCTCCTCGCGCTGCCGGCAATAAAGCAATAATCGGTCAGCGAGCGCTGGGCAGCGCGAGTGGCAAGCAGTGGCAAGAGAAGTATACGTTTACATGAGGTTTACATTTACATACTCGTACTGCCCACTTCCCTACTCACTACAGCTGAATGTAAATGAGGCATAACAAAATAAATTTTGGATTTTTGCGATTTTTGGATCTCGTTTGAAGTTTGAAGGCATTTCTCAGAGGCATTTTCATTTGTATTGGAATCTAATTAGGTTTTGTAGTATAGGTACGTTTATTCGATTAATTTGAAATTTTTTTTTTGCAATACTTATACTTCCTTTTCAAAATTTCCTCATTAGTATTTTGTGAAACTGATGTGAAACAAAAAAAAGTAAACCTGTTAAAACAAAGAAGTAAAGAAACCATATTGGCATAATTGATATCTTTTGTAATATTTAAATACTTAAACCATGCCGTTTGCGCCAGAATTGAGGAGCCATTCGCAAAAAGTATGCACTCTTTACAAGACTGCTATGCGTTTGATCGAGTCGTATTATGTGGCAAGGTAAAATAAAATACTCTTAATATCTATACGTCTGAATGTTTTTAGGAGTAACATTGCATTTTATAAACCAGTCTCTTTAAAAACGAGTATTTATTATTTTATCTCTATTTAGATTTGTTGTCCGTTATCATCAAGTTATTTTAAGAAGTGAATTCGACAAAAATGCTTGTGAATGCGATCCCAAAGAGCAACGTCGCTTGCTGTGGGTAGGACAACATGAAGTCTTCATCAATAAAAATCCAATACCATGTGCGAAGTGTAAGTACCTAACTCATTAAGTAGCTGTTTATAAAGATGTTTGAAATTGTTGTCTGTAGTATCGTAAAATTACAGTCCCCGACCGAAATGAAAGCTAAATAAAAAAGCGATGCGCGAACTTATTATCACCTCTATTTCTCTATTTGCCTGAGTTGTTACCGGGTTGCTATGTGTATACTTAAAATCAAGCCACGTTAAATGCCTGTGGCTATAGCATTTTTCTTATTTTTTAGTTCCTTATTCTCTGGGACTAGCAGCAGGAGTTGCCTATGGGCGTGAGGTTGACCCTCCAGACTGGGTTTTAGATTATTGGCATCCCCTTGAGAAGGCTCAATACCCAGAGTATTTTAAAAGACGCGAATGTAGGAAGAAGGAATACATTGCCTTGTGGGAAGCCGGAACGATTCGTTAAAGAAAATTTTTGCATTATTATTTTATTAAAAAATGATTTTGAAGTATAAAATTTTGTGTCCCTTTATTATTTTTGTTGATCTCCGTTTTGTATCTTGCGATTGTCGGATTGATTGTACCTAATTGTCAAGGAGTTGTCAATGTCACATGTTAACTATCACAACACAACATAACCTAAAATATTTAACGTCATAACGTGCATTGAGTGCATATCAGAAAACTACTTGTTCATTACGCATGCCTTATTATCAGAGACGTACCCATTGAATGCATTTCCGATCAATACATATATCAGAAATCACCTGGACAAAGAATAGTTTCCAAGTAAGTGGCGAGCTATTGAATAACCATTAATAATATACTGCGTTATTTAGTGAACCATTCTTGTTTACTTTCCACTTTCCAGTTTTGATTCAAACGGACTAAATTTACCTCTATAATGGCTGAAGAAATACCCCAAGAGCTGAAAAAGCCCATGACAGATGAAGAGCGGTTGGCGCTCTGTCAGAAAATGGACCAAGAGTTAGATGACTTCATCAACAGTTTGGAGAGGAAAAGATATACTGATGGTTGGTCAGAGGACAAATGGGAGGTAAGAATAAACTTTTCTCACATCTTGACAAGGTTTTGTTAGACATTTTGTAGAACCAAGTCGTTGGAAGCATCAAAGCTCCTGTTTTAGTTTTTTATTTATTTATGTAGGTATAAATTTAGTTTGTATAATCAGTCCAATTGCTTAAATAAATTCTCAAAGTGAACTGGCAGTTTTTTCTTTTCTTTACATTTTAGCTTTTGAACCAATGTAGATGAAAATTGGCATTGAGGTAGTTTGAATGTCACAAGAAGACATATCTACTTTTTCTTCTGAATAGTAGTGATAAGTAGACCCCGCTATCGGAGGTGCAAAATGGTAGCTGTCAAATTTTTAGGGACGGGTAATCAAATCATATTTTGTGACGTCGATATCGATACTCGATTTTTAAATACATTTTTTTTATGTACTAGTACCGTTTATTTGTTTACAATTTAATGTTTTTTTTGGGATCTATGATAATCATTAGCATTAAAAATATAAATCGTTATTAGTACAACAACAAATCTTACTTTTCTTATGTTTCAAGTTGCAGGATAGTGCATGAACGCTCTTGAGATAAAACTTTTTAGTACAGGTTAATACTGTCCACTTAGTCTTATACTGATAATAATTTGTTTTTACGTCAATAGATAGTCCATGTCACCTTACAACATTTCTACGATTATTTAGCTCTGTTTACGAGTATTCGTGTGGTCATATTTTAAGCCCGCTCTACACTCGCGGCGCGAAGTCGCTCCGTGAATTCACGGCGTGAATTTACGCAGCGGCTCACGCATAATAACTAAGCGCGAACGCAAGGCGTGAACAACATCTACTCTCGCGATTCGCGGCTTTCGCGGGCGTTCGCGGGTGTACGCGTCGCGAGTGTAGAGCGCGCATTATACAATAGAAATTAAATGTCATTAGACTGTCATTATAATTACTTATCGACATGCAAAAAAAGTTTTACCCTTCCCTAGTAATGGGACGAAATTGACAGCTACCGTTTTGCACCTCCGATAGCGGGGTCTAGTGATAAGTGCTGAAGTTTTGGGGAAATGCTGGTAATTGTAATTTTCTGGCATACTTACTGTGGTTTTCAGAGGCTGGATGTGGCTGTATCATTTTAAGGCCTAATTATTTCTATGGTTTTTCAGGAAGAGATGGACAAGCATCCATTCTTCATGAAGTCTGTCCCAGAGAATGGTGAGATGTCCGCACTTGCTGAGGGCTTGGCTAAGTTGAAATATGATCCGGAAGAAAATACGGCCTTAGAACTGGCCACTAATTATAAAGAAGATGGGAACTTTAACTTTCGGCATAAGAACTATAGAATGGCTATTCTTGGGTAAGATAATAGCCTAAAATTATGTAAATATAGTGTCTTTTGATAGCCAGATAGCCCAGTGGTTAGAGAACCTCACTGTGAAGTTTGTCCAGTACCAGCATTAAACTGCCTTATTCCGGGCTGGTTAATTGGTGTAAATTGTCCAATGATATTATTGCATTCCAGTTAACCAAAATTCATCCAATTCCTTAACCCCTCGTATGCGGGAAAGGAAAAATATACTGCATTCGAGCCTCTTCTGTTTCAATATCTACAAATGATGGTGATTAAAATAAAAATAAAAAAAAGATATCCTTAAAATGGACCAGATCTGCTCTGTAGCATACGAGAGTTTAATTATTTCTTTGTCTTTAGTCAGATAGTCAATTTACAATGCTTTAGAAAGTTTTTCTTTTTATATTAATTTATTATTATTATTGAATTAATACACTAGCAGCTCATTGAGCTGATACATGTATATCACTGCACTTATGTTTTCAGTTCTTTTAAATAATTGTCCAGTCTATTTTTAAAAATGTTCACTGAGGGCGCATTTATCACTAGCTCAGGAAGCTCATTCCACAAGCTCACAACACGGTTGGGTAGGAAGTGTTTTCTAGGGTTATGCTGTCATCAAACACTTCCTACAAATTAATAAAATAAATAAATAAAATTAGTAATTATAGTCATATAATTTCTACTGTGGTTTTGATCTAAATTAAGATATTACAAAAATGCAAGTCATAATCTTATCATGTTTGCATTTCATTAGGTTTGACCATCTGGTTATCTTTTTGTATGTTTATCCATATCATGCATTAAAATATCCTGACATTATCTTACAGATACACTGAAGGCATCAGAGTGAAGTGTGAAGATGCGGATATGAATGCATTTCTCTACAATAACCGTGCCGCAGCTCAGTACCATTTGAAGAATTACCGATCTGCCCTCTCTGATAGTGAACGAGCTCTGACCTTCAAGCCAGACCATGCCAAGGCTCGTCTCAGGGCAGCCAAATGTGCCTTCGAGATCTCCAAATATGAACTGTCCATAGAACATGCAGAAAAACTACTCAAAACCATTCCAGATGACAAAGAAGCGGATGAGCTAATAACAAAGGCTAAAAGAAAAATCCTCATGCAAGCACGAGATAAAAGAAAACAAGAGAAGCTGGAACAAGTGAAGTTACAAACTAAGGATGCGGTCATAAAAGCCATCTTGGAACGGGGAATCAAAATCGCACAAGTTGACGAAGATGATGAATTGGATCTGGCAAAGTTAGAGCCTAGCATGCCCGGTGCTCATGCCCATATGGTCTACTTAGAAGATGGCAAATTACATTGGCCAGTGCTCCTATTTTACCCTGAGACATTGCTTACTGATTTCATAGTAGATTGCCCTGAAGATATCCCGTTAGAAACACAGTTGGCCAAAGTATTCCCTGCCCCTTGGGATACACAGAATAATTATTCACTGGAGAAGATAAATGTGTATTCGGAAGGTCATAATAAATTGCCCCAAGTGATTGATATGTCCATGAATTTAGGAGATATATTGAAGACGAAGTATTTTGAAGTGAAAGGAGGCACTCCCGCTTTTACAGTGGTGCCACGAGGTAGCCAGGCTGAGAAACGATTCCTTTCTGCTTATTTTTAATTGCTGTTGCAATAGTTGACAGATTGAACTGGGAAATTTTGTGAAATAAGGTTATTTACGTACGAAGCATATATTCGCATAGCGGTTTGTCTATCTATAAGGATTTTTCTATTGGAATATCTTCAAATGTAATTAAATTTTATTTAATTTCAGATATGACTTGTTTGCTTGTTTGTCAGGAACACCTAATTATAACAACTGCGCTTTTACTGCGCATTTAAATTCAGAGTTTAAGGTTCGGGCTTAACTCATTCATTGCCGACCACTATAGGTACATATATGTATACATACTATATTACATACTGACTTATTGTTAGCGTTGTTTCGCGTCTTAGATATGCTAGCAGTGAGCGGAGTCAACTGTTGTGATTTGTCGTCATCTTCACATTCACAGCTCTCACTTCTTAGCGAGGTACATCATTATAATCAGATCATAAATGCGTTTATAAACAAATAGGGGGATAGAAATAAAAAAGCCTTCTTTTGTCGTATTTTATATTAGGGGGCGCTGGGCACAATGGGTTTGGGCGCCGCGTGCACCTGATGGGGGAAGTAGGGCTCTTCGGGCGGCTCGCCGTTCGGGATGTCCCCGGACTGCGGGTACGGGTGGTGGGGCGGCGTCCCCATCCACTGCGGGTACCAGTACAGACCCTGGAAGAGAACTCCTGTTAGATATTACGACTTTTCACTTCCACTTGTAGTGGTCGGGTAAAGAATATTTTGTTTACGGACTAATTAATGAAAATAAATATTTAAATTATTTAAAATAAATCCTTGAGGTATAGGCACTGCCATCTTATCAAACTCGGACGTTTCCAGAACGGCTAAAATGGCCGTAAACGCGAATGCTATAAACAATTGAGCATCGGTGTCGCCTGCCGCGAGCCAGTGTTCTATTTTTTTTAATGGTTTTATGTTACTGTAGCAAAGATATAAATAATAGAGAGATCTGCCTCCAGACGGATGTTATGCCTGGACACTAAAATCCATAGACAGAAAGTAAGAAGTTGTATCTATGCAATCGACCTTCGAAACTTCGTTAGCGCGATGTAGAACGCTTTGACAGTTGACGTTTGTTGAAGAAGTTCTACTACTGCGCAATAGGTGGCGCTAGGGTTACATTACCTTGTTGCCGGTGCCCTGGCATGTGAACCGGTACTCGTTGACGGTGAGAGGGTCCAGGTAGCTGATTCCGGCGATGGAGCCGTAGTTTGGCGGGAACATAAACCAGCAGCCGTCCAGGGAATCTGTACACATGTCATAGGATTAAAGCTCTGAAAACTCGTATACCTGAGATGTGCAATCTGTAATCTGAACAGGAATCAAAAAATCCTGATACAAAGGCAGAACTGTTATCTTCTAAATGACAACATTGTTTACGCTATTTGCTTACTATACATTACCTACAGATTATATTTGACAACGGGTAGGTATCGGAGCAATTGTTCAAAGGCAAATCTAATTCCTCAGGCTTTGCCTTCTGCAAAATATTTTAAGGTACCTATTAATAATTTCAAAAAATACCAAAAAAGTTTTTAAACGTTTGTGGTTGTATACCATAGTAGTTAAATACCAGATAGCTGGTAGCTAGATATACCAGTTTTTTTATATCGCATTCACATGCAGGTAAGTATTTACTTAGTATTAACCACATTTTCTTTTCATCGTTAACCCTTCACGCGTCTACACGTCATGGTTACTTACAGGTCATGTTAGGGTTGAAGGGGCCGCCGCCAGCGGGCGTCGTGCTGAGATAGGCGTTTTCCGTGGTGGCTTCTATGAAGGGCGGGATGGGGGACAGCCCCGTACCCGGGTCTCCGGGTATTATGAACGGACCTGGGGTAATAAACAGTAGTGTAGAGGTCGGCAGTGAATTTAAAGCCAAGGATACACTGGGGACAAATATATGGCGAAGGCTAGACGTTCAATAAATATTGACATCCTTCAATATTTATCTCATATTGTGATCTATATTGATCGTCTAGTCTTGCTATATTGATGGAAAATACACTGAATTCATGAACAGATTGTGATTCATCAGTATTCTTATATTGAAGGATCACAATATTTACCTATTGAACGTCTAGCCTTCGCCTTTGTCCCACGACATTGTGTCGGCGACATGCCAAGCGGAGTCGGCCGATTTCGCCTGACATATCTGGCGACATCGCGCGACTTATATCCGCGTATACCTATACACGTGTCGCGCAATGTTCCCAGACATGTCGAGCGAAGTCCGGCAACGTCGCGCTACTTCACGCGACGTTGCTGGGGGCACGTGTCGTATTACATCTGTCCCCTAGTGTATCCTTGGCTTACTCCACCACAAAAAACTGGCCTTGTTCGTTGCCGACTACTATAGCAGTGTGTAATGTGTACAACTCTTTATTGTACAAAACTGCTAATCAGGATCTCTCCCGCGCGATTGCAGTCTCTAGAAGTCACATAATACCAAGGTAATGTTAATGTAGTTACTTACTACGTACAGAACGACCACTTCCGAACATGTTTAGGCGTAAAAATATTGTCTTTTTGTACAAACAGTCACCAGAACCGATATCTGATGAAAGTGATGAAATTAAGCTGCATAAATATCTGATTCGACTATATTAGGTTTTGGGGACAGAAGGCCGTATCAGATATTTTTTGTTCACCAGCATTAATATCTAGCACGGCGGAGAGCGCAAAAATATCTGATAGGTACGTCCTTCTGTCCCCAGTAATAGAGTCGTATCAGATATTTATGCAGCTTTCTTTCATTAGATATTGGTGCTGGTGATTGTACCGTCACCTGCTTGCCGGAGACCTTTGACGAGGTCTCGCCGGCAGAGCGTACTTAAACTGCGGAGGAGACCTCCGGAGCTAGCACTGAACTGCTCCAACGCTGGTCGGTTTTACCGAAATTTGGACTGCAATCAGCTTGCAAACTTTTGTAGTTATGTCGATGATTTTGTTTCTGAAGCAAATTGGTGGTTCACATACATATATACCTACTGTACCGCCTCTTCTCTTTCCCACAAGGGTAGGCAGAGACCACTTTGATCCACTTGCATACCTGACATACCTCTTTTGCTGCATCCACATTCATCAATTTCTTCATACATGCTCGTCGGTTTCGGGTACTTTTGACCTGACCTGCACTCGGGTACTCTGGACCACTTACCACCATAAAAGTTGGTGTTGTTCCATTCGCACACGTGGTGGTCGCAAATCAGCGGAGACTGCTTCTCCTTCGTATAATACGTGTGACCGTTGGGTAGCAACTAAAAAAGTACATCAGATCAAGAAAGGAGATTGACAAAGTTTGCACCACCAATGCTGCAAGGAGAAAAAAAATGAATGTCGATGAAGACAATCGAGATCGTGGGCTTTAGAGTGCTTAAGAAACTATTGCTGTTCGTATTTCACGCGCCGGAGAACAATTGGCTGTTGTGCGCACGTTTAGTGCTAGTTTGCAGGGACCACAACCACCAGTGGCTGGTTGGTCTGAGCTACTTCGGTTATCACTGTTCTTAGGGTAGGCATCTGGGCAACGTATCAAGACGTTCGACGACGACGATTAGACGATGAAATAACCTACAGTACAGTCTGTACCTTTTAATGTAGAAATTTAATAATACATTTTTAGTGTCTAAGTATCAAAAATTCGTCCCATAGCCGAACTGAACGATCCTACTTCGCGCTAACGAAGTTTCAATGAACGGTTGCATAGGTAAACACAACTTTCAACTTTCTCTCTATGGACTTCGATCCCCAGGCATAGCACCTGCCTGTCTCTATTGGAGTCTTTCCCACATATCTATTAGCTTAACCATAGCCGGCTATTGAACAAATGTAAATTTAATATCATAATACGTACCAGGAAGTAGTCGTAATGCCGGAACCGTATGCCTTGGATGTTGAAGTCCAGGATAAAGGAGCCTGATGTGATGATGCAGGACACGGCCGTCAGGGGAGGCAGCTTGTACATCTCGGTGCCGCACTTCACTATGGCCTTGGGTAAGGTCGACACGTCCCTCAAGTGCTGAAGATTCTTTTTGAACGGGAATCTGAAAATATACACGGATTTAAGTAAATTCTAAGACTATACTTTTGTAGTAAAGACTCCAATAGAGAGATCTCTCCAGGCAGAGTTATGCCTGGGGACCGAAGCCCATAAAGAGAAAATTGGAACATTGAACAACTGGGAGACACACTCACGTCTTAAATCGAGTCGAGTCGCGCAAATAAAGCGGTGGCGCGCAGTACGCGTTTGGCAGCAGCAGCTGCCGCGGCTCCTAGATGAAGGGCTTCGAATTAGCCCGAAACATGTCGAGCTAAACTCGATTTAAAACGTGAGTAATCCGTATATTTGTCAAGAAAGTTGGAAGTTGCATTTATGCAACCGATCTTCGAAACTTCGTTAGTGCGATGTAGAGCACAGACAGTTGATGACGTTTGTGGGAAAAGTTCTACTACTTGACGTTAGGCGGCGCTAGGGTCGCTGCACTATAATACTTCTTGTAGCTAAGTGTATGACCAAAAGTAACGGGAATTAACATGAGGAAATCAAAGTTAATGAAGCTTAACTAATACACTTTGACAAGTTGCATTTTAGATTGGATTGCTACTTGTTATTACGGAACCCTTCATGGGCGAGTCCGACTCGCGCTTGGCCGCTTTTTCCAAGAATAGTTTTCATTTTCGTTTGGTTGAATCGACCCTTTCTACGTATTGTTGAAATCACGATAACAAAGAAAATAATCTTGAAATCTTTCGCATTCTGTGATGACCATTATTGACAAACAGTATTGTAAGAGAGTTCATGGAACAACAAAGTTTCACCCCAACTATCTGAACCGAAAGCAAAGCAACTCAATCAGTTCGCTAATTGTATCTGTTTAACTGTACACGTGTACCTATCTTAACTGCACAACGGTTATAATTACTTTGTTTTTGTGTAGGTAAGTACTTGATTTGAAAAGTCTCTTGATTAAAGTGATAATTACCAATATCCTGCAAGCATACATCATACCGTTGGCCGTATGTATACACATCTAGCTGTATAGAATGTTAAAGAATTCTGTATTTAATTACTTAGATCATTAATATCAATTAAATACCACCGAAATCGTCAGACTAGGTTCATAAATCAACAATGTCAAAAGTTAATTCTGATGAAGTAAGGTAAACGTCCCTATGCTCGACACTGACCCAATACTTGGAATTTGCAACCTTATGTCATAGTAAGACAGGTGACAGAGGTTGTCATCCATTGGGCGTTTGTACTCTTGTACTTTGTTTGTATTTAGCATTGGTACTTTCACCTTGCTTCAAAATTATATTCTCGACCCGAATCTTTGTACGTTTTAAATACACCGTCTGGCAGGTGCCTTAGAAAATATTAGGTACTAAAGTACTTAGGCTCGTTATATTGTGACTTAGGGGCAGCGCAGCCGACAGACTTTTGTGCGATCGAGTCTGCGGAGCAATAAAATCTCTGAATGGCGCGCAGAGAGTTTCCATTCAGAGTTTTTATTGCTCCGCAGACTCGATCGCACAAAAGTCTGTCGTCTGCACTGCCCCTTACAGTGCGTTTAGAACTTAAAGTAGGTACTTGGGTACCTATATTCTGTCGATCTGTCTGATCCAAATACAATAAATCTACACTATTTTGATGAGTTATTGTCTTAAACAAATGTTCGAAGATTTTACGCTTATTTTATGGGAAGCTGACAAAATTAAATTGATGTGAGTTTTTAGAAACATGAAACGAAGGTAAAGTGCTTTTTTCAGATTAACAAGCGTCTCTTTCCCTCTCATTGGCCGAGGCTAAAGCGTGAGAAGGACCGACATGGATAGACGCCGAAACCACACGACAGCCAGCAGCGTTGTCATTTATGGACTCTATCTCATTATACAGTACGTACCTACTTCTATTAATTTACCTTGTTAAGCGACTTAAAAAAAAGTTTTCAATTCGACTGTTTGTATTGTATGTTACCTCAGAACTTCGTACGAGTGCGCCGATTTCGATGGTTCTTTTGTATTTGATAGGTCTGGGCTTCCCATTGGTCTCATCAATATTTAATCAGCCATTTTTTAACTATCTTTAAAAATGTTAGTATGCAAAATGAATGTATTCAACTGGCGTTTGGCGTCGTCATGTGAACTTCTAAGCTTGTATTGTCGTATGAATTTCTATGATACTGAATTTCACTGTTACAGACATTTTGTTCTTGTCTGCCTGCTCCTACTGGCGGGATCGCAAGCACAAGAAACAACAACTAGATTGAGTCCTAGTCCGACAACACCGGTGATGACGACGACACCTACCCCACCCCAGCTTGACTATCCGGTCTCCTTTGAACAATTGCGAGAGGTGGGCAACTCTTTGATCTAGAAATGTAAAACTGAACAATCGTTTGTAAGGTATATTGCCTTAGTTTTAGATTTCCTAACGTAGCCAGTACATAGGAAAGTTCTATAAAGTCACAGATTTAAACCCTTTCCAGGGGAGGAAGGGTAGACGTGAGTGCTTAGTGTAATGCGAACGATCGTGGGATCGATAACGATTTCGTTTGCAAATGAACGCGGAATTGTATAGAGACGCATAGACCGCGGCAGTTGTGCAAACGTTCCGCCGGCGGCGGTGTCTCAGTTTCCATACAACGTACCTACAGTACGTCTAGTACGTGTGCCTACGTTCAAATCGATCATGCAGATGTTAACCAATTCGTTTGCGATTTATCGCAAAGTTGTGTGGAAACTGAGTCAGCGCCGCCAGCGGAACGTTTGCACAACTTTGGTTTGGGCTGGCAACCCCAACTTATGTCTAATTAACCGTTAATTCTATTGTCAACAGAACCCCAGAGCACACATGCGGTTCTGTGACACCGAGACTCCCATTTATGACGACGATCCATTTTGTAATCGTATTGTCGCCATCGTGTCTCACCCAGATAGCGAAGACTTCGGCACTGGGCAGATCGTAGTGCCTGGGATCTTTATCGACGATAGACGCGTACTAACATCCTATACTCCATTCCGGATTCTTAGACACGAAGTGGAACGGTCTCAAATCTTCATCAACTACCTCGTAGCGAAGGCATTGTATGCTAAAAGTATATTGTTAGGCTACTTCTTCGGCAGAATCCAACTCTCGTGCGCCAGGCAAATCGTGGCAATGAAACATGATGTTATTGTCGACGAGCAGTGGCACGGATCGGAGCGGACTCACACACCGATGCACGACCTTATGATCTTGCAGGTAGAGAAGTCAATGGAATTTATAGAGTCCTCATCTTGGCACAAAACTACAATAGGAGAAAGAAATATAGACGTGGAGCATATAGGCCCCAATATAACAGCAATAGCGGAGGTTGATGACGACTTCCCAGAGAGGTATAAAATTGTTTCTCTGGGTTTGATGGATCACGACCACGTTTTCAATAAAAATCACCTTCACACGTCTAAAGAGTACGAGAGAGACGACAGGCTTAAAGAAGATTGCGAGGAGTGGTTCCCCAGGGATTGGGGTTTCTTCTTTTGCATCAAAAATGAGGATGAATTTGTAGGTATTGGCTCCGGAGCGTTGCTGGTTGGTATAGATGAAGATGGCGAGAAGGGAGCTGGTAAGGTGTTTGGCATCGGCAGTTTCATGCTGAAGAAGAACAAAGCCAGCATTCTGGTGTTCACGGACATAAGACCTTACCTCGATGCGTTGAATATGACATGCAATGCGTTCGACGAACATGAATAGATGAACTGTAATGTAGCTTTAAAATCTCTTCCTCCAGAGCTTTGTCTTCATATTCAAATTCTGCCTGAAGAAGTATCTCTCTACTGTGGTCTTCGTAAGTAATTACGGTTTTTTTGCTAGTTAGTGGCCTTTTGTAAGTTCCTGTTTTTCATAGGTACTGGTCTTAATAACTAACCTGAATATACAGATTCCCAAATGGCACTCGAGTCCGTGTATGTAGTTGTCCATTTGAAAGGCCACTGAAGGATCTTCTTCCAAATAATACTTTTTGTCGTCCAAGAAGTGAATGAAACCTGCAAAACGACCGACCGTGAAACATCATAGACATTATTGTAGAATAAAGGGTGGTTCGGTCCAAGCCCATGCAAGATTTTGTGTATTGTAATACTTTCACCCTTTATTAGCTGCTGTCGTAAAACTAGTTATTATTCGAGTATAGAGGGCAACAGCCGGTAAAAATTCAATGGACATTCTTTCTGAGTTCTTTGCGTTTACAACAAATCTTCCAAGTGTCTGTAACCCACTATAGGACGTTGTCACAATAAACGTAAGAAAGATTTCCTCTTCTGTCGAGCAACCCAATTTCACTATGACGTTTACTGTAAATAGGTCGGCTCTAAGGTAGATAAGGAATAGAATGGAGATTTCTTTTGTTTTTAACTGTAATTGAAAGATATCGCAACGCAACGTTGATCGGGAGGGTTGGTGGTACTTCGTGCCACCCCAACTTCTGAAAGAAAACCACGGCCTTTGTGTTGAGGACAACCACTTCATATAATACCAGTCTCTCCAGGTGTTGGCCATAGTCTTGGCACTCCAGAGCATTCTTAAAGAAGTGTTTGGTTGTTTTTTCTGCTCCTACAGGATCCGCACAGAAGGCTGCTTTAAACACTTTCTTTTGATACTGACCCATAAAGTGAAAAGCTCGTCCCTTGCAGAAAGGTGCAGGCCCGCGGCCCATGTTATATATGTCGCTGTACAACTCCGATATGAATATATACACGTTCTTTCCGCAGTAATATTCTGAAAAAGAAGAATAAATATGTCGATCGCGAGTCACAAACCGGGATTCGCAATGTAGACGTAACGTGTAATCAATGACCGAAGTGACCGACTAGATGTCAGCTATTGGATTAGTATTACACGACCCAGTTACAAACATAGGTAAGTTTAAGTTGCATACAGTATGAGGTAAAAAGTGACAGGTTGCTTTACTGTCGCTACCTTAACACGTTCGACGCCGACAGCGTTTCATTGAGAGCGTTTTTGACACACACGCTGTGTCACTGGCGTCGAACGTGTTAAACTATTTCCTTGGTCATTTTCGCGACTTTGAAGTCCATTTCCATTGATGGAAGAAATAAAAAGTTGTAATTTAAGCCCCACGCGGGAAACTTTACCTTGACTCAAGTAAAATTCTGAAGGCACCGCCCCTCCCGACTGGCTGTTGTATGTCGCCACCCTCTCAGTCTTTATGGCGTTGTGGTTGTCATACATCGTCAACATGTTGTCGATAGTGTCGTCTAAAGCTATGAGGAGTACCTTAAAATAAAGACACTGACTTGATATAACTACTAAAATGTAAAAATAAAGAAATAAGTTGAATCCAGCTGTTTGAATGGCAACATTATTCTAATGTCATTTTAACATTAACAGAACAAGTTGTTGAAGGCTGTTTTTCTCGACATTTGTTAGAAATTGACATTTATAAAAACTGCCAATCTTTCACGGTAACTATAATGACACATACAGACATACATATATATATTCTCACGCCTGCATTCCCAAGAGGGGTAGGCAGAGCACATGAATTCGAAAATCCAGTGCCACGTTTACACTGCCTCAGTAATTCTGGAGATGTTCAGTCTTTACCAGTATATTTACGAAGAAAGTGCCCCTTCGATCAATTTATTTAGTTTTGTCTTGTTATTTAATTTGTAAGAATAAATGTAAATAGGTATACATCCAAGTTCGATCCCGATGACGCGTAGCAGCGCGGACCACGTGTTGCTGCGATACTAGTTCGACTTCAAGCTGTCAAATTTTGCATTCTACAATAATTATGACAGCTAATTTTGACACCTCTACGTCGAGCTCATCGATTAGTTTAGTTAGTTACGTTAGAGAACAACACCACCTGTATCTAGGCATTTTTTTGAGAACATTTACAGATTACAACATGACTAGCGACACGTCGTCGAACGACGGACGGCACGTCGTTGACAGCAGATTAGATCAGTACGGCTGCCAACCGCTCGTGTTGACACATTCAGGATGTTTTTTTTGTAGTTACTCGTCTGCCGTCGGGTTTGACACATGTCGTCGGGTATCAAGTATCAAATAAGTACACAATACCTTTAACTCCTTGATATGCATATGGATAAACCTGCCCAGGTGGTCGGTAGCTATGTGGACATGTTCATTTATAATGTACTGAAAAACGAAATAAACTTGTTTAGCAACACAAAATATTTTTATTTATATTTAGTCGTAATAAGTATTCATACCATAAATCCCCTGCTAACCTATGTTTTAAGACGATACCCAACCATGGCAACTCCAGTGGGCAATGAGTCGTTTAACACGTTCGCGTCCGGTGACACAACGTCTGTGATCAAAAAAATCTTACTCCTATGCCAGCGACACATATCTGTGACCATGTTATTCGTACGCCTGACCACGACAATTTCGCCCGGCATATCTTAAGGGCTCAGTGAAACGCTGCCGGGAGTGCCGGGCGCGAACGTGTTAAGTAAATATGTAGCCAAGTCTATAATTGTCACCTGATCAGGAGCTCGCTTAATCTTCATCATCTCGATCTGGTAGTGCGCCAGGTGATCCAGCTTGTCCGTGGGGTCATGCCCGTAGATCTCGAACGCATCTATGATCATCGCCAGCGTCACATTCTCCCCGGGAGACTGGCAGCATGGATGGTTCTTCACATCGTAGGCGCACTAGAAAAAAAACTAGCGACTATACACGGTGATACATACGGTGACTGCAAAAGTGTAGAGTAGTAGGGTGACCGCACCAGTAATGGACATAGAACCAGTAATGGACAATGACTCTTATTTACTACCCACTAAGGAAAAGTCATTTGTTTTACAACAATCAATTCACAACTCTATGGTCTTTAAATTATGAATGACGTGTCCATCACTGGTGCTTGTCAGCTTAAACCGTCCATAACTGGTGCCGTCACCCTACCTAACTCAGTAGTTTACAGTGTAGACAGTAGTTTAAATTGCTAAACGTGGCACTGGATTTTTGAATTCATGTACTCTGCCTACCCTTCTTGGGAATATAGGCGTGAGAATATGTATGTATGTATGTACAGTAGTTTAACATACGTTCATCACGCATGACGTCAAAATCATGACTATTTCACGTTTCCGAGCCACATTTGGCACAAAGCTTTAAACATAGACGAAAGAAGTACAAATTGACAGGTTGCTAGCCTGTCGCCCAATACTAAAGCTATTTCCTTAGTAGTATTCGACGTTGAGCTCGTTGATGAATTTGGTTAGTTATTGAATTCTTATTGGAAACAAAATGTGATAAAAATAAAACTTACCGCTGAAATAAAACATAGTAAAAATAAAATAAAGGCAAACAGTGTGCTACCCGCCGCACGCATATTGAGCGAAACTATATTTCCTGCAGCTAAAAACCCTAGTTATTCTTATCAAATCAAATCTCAGCTAACGATCAATTAAGTTTTAAAACGTAACACAAATTCGATTTTAACTACAACAATCTGAACAGAGTTTCCCAAATTTTTTCTTATAGATTTATTAATTTTATTACGTTAGTTGGAACCCCCGCGGCAAAATTTTTACCAAATCCATATAAATATATCTATTTTTCATTATCCATTTTGTCAAGTATAGAATAACACCTCTCTATCTCTTCCGTGGATGTCGTAGGAGGCGACTAAGGAAATAGGTTAAGGTATATTTTAGGCGACAGGCTAGCAAACACTGTTGTACCTGCCACCTTAAAAACTAAAAACTGTATGATAGAAGTGACCACGGAACGTGAAATAGTCATCGTTTTGTATGCTCTGCCTACCTCCATTTGGGAATACAGGCGTGATGTATGTATGTAGCCCTTCATCTAGTTGTGGCGGCTGCTGCTTAACGTGCATTGCGCGCCAAAGTTATGTTCGCGTTTTGTTTGTCGCGTAGCCCGAAACATATCGAGTTAAACTCGATTCAAGACGTGAGTTATCCGTATTAATTTGTAATTCAAGTTACATTTAATTTAATTTCATAAAGCAATTTGATTTGTTTGCAATAGGTACTTACAAAGGTATTAGAGAAACAGGAACTCTAACAAATAGTCGAAAACGCCATTAAAAATCTGCATCAGACTCTCATGAAATGTAGCCAGATGAAATGAGACGGTCCTTCGCAGAATAGGATGGATTACTAAATAATATCTAAGTATCTGTACAAAAATGAAGATAACAAAGTCAATCATAGTGGTCACCAAACTGACCTCATCCTCAAATCATCACACGTCTGAGAGGACACAGGCGCTACGTTCGTATATCGATCGGTCCATTGCGCAGCCTCCACAGACACCTTCCGTGCGGCCGACCGGAGCGGCCAAACCCCGAAATAATACCCGAAAATGGACAAAACCTTACAAAAAACAACCCAAAACACAATAAAACAATAGACGAGTTAATAATAAACGTGTTTAGCGTGAAAATAAGGAGTTAAAACAGTGAAATGAATGTACAGTGAGATAAAATCGGGCGTAATGGCCGCTCTTCGGTTCGCTAGGTCGTAGGATAATTCGCTTAGTGTAAAGTGTAAAGAAGTCTTCCAAAATAGAGTAAGGTTATTTTTAAGAGAAAATAAATGTCTTCCAGTCAATTCTAAGGATATTTTCTTAAAGTTGCAAAAAGAAAAATGATGAATTTAGGTCGATTCAAGTTGCCACCGATCAAGAATGCGTTGGAGGTGGCGATGCAGACGGTGCGCCAGCAAATGCCCGACAAGCCCGGGCCGCCGCCGCGTCCCCCGCAGAATGTTAGATTCGCAAATCAAGGTAAGATTTAAGAAAATAAAGGTTACACTGACTTATATAATACTAAAGCGTAGTACGTAGATGTCTTGGAATGGCCTTGGTTTAGTGGTGCTAAGTAGCACTGGCAGATTCCAAGATCTGCCAGTACCAGTACGAGTACCTACTACCAGTAACAAAAAATCAGTCTCTGTAGTTTCAAAGTAAGCTTTAAGTATAAATTATAGTTATGATTTTTTATTATAATCTGGATCCTAATTTGAAAGCAAACTACAGTCAAACCAATTATTTTCTGATCAACCGCAGAACGTTGTCTCAATAAATGGAACAAAGATTTCCTTTGTCGAGCAATCCAATGTATCTATGTCGTTCACTGTAAATAGTATTAATGTAAAGTAGTATTATCGTAAGTCAGAAATCAATCGGTTCAATAGTACATAGGTACCTGCCTACTTACGAGAAATAATTTGTGGATAAGAAACTACAAGACTACTGCCTCTATTGATTTAAAGAAGAGAGATTTGTATTTTTGTTTGTGAGGAAAACGATCGTGATCCCGAACGTCATCGAACAATCATTTTACTTATGCTAACCGAATCTGTAGTTCATGCGTTCAATTGGCTTAAGGGCCGGCGCTCACTGCCGGCATGGCAGAGGACGGCACGGCAAATCGTGCCGCAGCATCCAAAAATATAACCCGTGAAATGCTTCGGCACGCTGTGGCATGCCGCGGCCTTTCTCAGATCAGTAACAAAATCCTTTGCCACGCCGTGCCATGCCGGCAGTCAGCGCCGACCCTTAAACGTGCCTCGGCATGGGTTTCGACTGTCAGCGTACGCGATTCCATTTGTTTCAATTTCAGAAGGAGACTATTTTCGACCAGTCAAATTTAAAGCGATAGTGATATCGATCGCGTTAGACAATAGCTCTACCGATCATCATAATCTTCATCACAATCACCAGAGTTAGAGTATTTTTTGATAACCATGGGTTAATTATATAAGAATGAATTGTTTGGTATCAAAAATGGCCTGAACAGCCATAAAATGTTAGATAATTGAACTATAGAGTTAAATAGTTATTTTCGAGAATTCGTTAAAATGAAAGAAAGTTTTATTCATTTAATAACTTTTTAACTTCCTACGGAAGTTTATTAACAACTCCTATTGCATTGAATGTAGGTACCTAATTGAAGCATTTTTTATAAAACTTTAATTATTAACCTTTGGCATCATATCATTATATTTATTAGATTATTCCTCGTTATTTTTTTAACAAATTTTAAATATGTCGTGCTTGAATATAGTGTCGGATTTAGAATAAAACTTCTCTATTTCTTCCGTGGATGTCATATCATAAGAGACGACTAAGGATAAGGATGGCATCCTGTCACTTTAACTTTAAAAAAACCTAAAAATATGTCAGTAGCTACCAAACGCGAAATATTCATGGTTTTACCTAGGTAGGGTTTTTTTTCTACCTATTGAAAATACAGGTGTGATGTACGAGTATGTGTGTAATGTCCACAACATCGTTAACATTCCCATTCTCACAGACATGGGGGAGAGCTGCGAACTATCCACCATGAATGAGACGACATCGCCGACGTACCAGTCCACGAATCCCACGAACCCTTTCCTCAGCGGAAACCTGCAGGCCGAAGACTCTTTCACCAGCTACCAGAACACTTACCCGCAGCAGGATGGTGCTCCGAGGTAACCAGAAAAATATACTGTTTAAAAATCTGTCGGTTTTGACGACCGGATAGCCCAGTGGTTAGTTAGTAAAGCGGGTTCGATTCCCGGTTGGGGGAGATGTTAGTATGATGAATACGAATGTTTGCTCTCGAGTCCTGGATGATATTAAGATTATCTGTTGTGTAGTACCTACCCATAACACAGGCACAAAATTTCTTGATTTTGGACTAAGTGATTGGTGTTAGTGTACCTAAATTGTTCAGTGATGTTATTATTAGGTACAGTCAAGGACTTTAATTCATGAGCCACCATGGAATCAATTCACAGTAAACGTCATAGTGACATCCTATTAATTATCAAGGGAAATCGTAATGATTTTTTCTATGACAAGGTTCTATGGTGGCTCATGAATTAAAGTCCCTGACCGTACATATTTTATTAAGTAAGTAGGTACTTCAGAAAACACCTTGCTATTTAAAAAATCACGAAATAGAAATACTTACAAAAAAAAGTAAACCAGATAGTGAAATACTACGGCGGAGTTATCTCTTCAGGAATCTCTTACAGCACAGCCAACATTTGGAAGACAAAGAAGAAACGTAATATTGAGACCAACAAAAAGAGAGGCTTCAATAAACGTGGTCCACAATTTTTTAATAAGTACCTATTATCGGTATATACAGCCGGCTTTGCTCGGCAAAGCGCGAGTCAAGTCATGCTCGAGATTCACTACACATGTCTTTGCCAAGACACATCAGAAAAACATTCGCGCCTTGCCGCGCTAAGTCTACTGTTTTATGGTTTATGGTTTAAGAGTTTATTTCTCTAAAAGAATATTACAATTCACTTAAACTAGAGAAATACGAAATTACAATATTTGTTATAAGTTTTCATACAGTTAATAGGTATATGCAACACAAATAAAATAGCAGTATCAATCTTCGCTCATTCTAAGATCAGAAATTCAAAGGATTTAATATCACTAATAGATTAATTTAATATCGGATTCAATATCACCATATTCTGTCCATTTTACACAACACTTGGCTGTGAAAATTTATAATAAGATACCACTAGCGACAAAACATTCTCCATTTAACAGTAAATTAAAGCAATTTCTGTTTTCTAAATGCTACTACAGCATAACCGATTTTTTACAATAATAATATTTATGTTCAAACCCAGATAACACAAGCTGTTTTATTAAGTAAGAAAATGATTTGATTTGTAATATTGCAGTGCCCTAACAGGGTTTATGTTTGATACAATAATTTATGTAATTTATTTATGTTTTCTATTTCAGTTCCATTTCAATTTGAATCAATTTCTTTATATCTCGAATGTATTAATGTAGTAATTAGGTACAAAGAAGTAGCCAACTGATATGAATTGGCTTCAAACCAAATTGTTTTGTCTTCCAGGACTCAGAGTATGCAGAGCGTGGACTTCTACGCTTCATCAGAAGAAGGTGGCTTCGAAGAGGGGGGAGGGAAGCCAGGTGCCAAGATTAACGAGTACCAGGCCGCTTGGAACGTCACCAACGCTATTCAGGTACCATTTAAACTACCAATTGCTTCCAGACCAAAGACTTGAATGGGATACTTATTGCTTCTTTCTCCCGCAGGGCATGTTCGTAGTGTCTCTACCTTTCGCCGTACTCCAAGGAGGCTACTGGGCCATTGCAGCCATGATCGGCATCGCGCACATCTGCTGCTACACAGGAAGAATCCTAGTCGAATGCCTTTACGAAGACGACCCTGTCTCCGGCAAGCGTGTCAGGGTCCGCGACTCCTACGTCAGCATCGCGAAAGAATGCTTCGGAAGGAAATACGGTGCTAGAGTCGTCAATATTGCTCAAATCATTGAACTGCTCATGACTTGCATCCTCTACGTGGTTGTCTGCGGCGACCTGATGATAGGAACCTTCCCTGATGGCTCCATCGATACCCGTTCCTGGATGATGCTCACCGGAATCTTCCTCCTACCTCTCGCGTTCCTTAAGACCCTCTCCAGCGTCAGTATGCTGTCTTTCTGGTGCACCATGAGCCATCTTATCATAAATGCTATTGTTCTTGGATACTGCCTTCTTTACATCGGCGATTGGGGCTGGGGTAAGGTCAAATGGAGCTTGGATTTCGAGAACTTCCCTATCAGTTTGGGCGTCATCGTTTTCTCCTACACATCACAGATATTCCTACCTACCCTAGAAGGCAACATGGAGGACCCATCGAGGTTCGAATGGATGCTGAACTGGTCGCACATTGCAGCAGCCGCTTTCAAATCTATCTTCGGCTACATGTGCTTCCTGACTTTTCAAAACGACACTCAACAGGTCATCACGAATAATCTCCGTTCATCCGGATTCAAAGGACTTGTGAACTTCTTCCTCGTCATCAAAGCCGTTCTGAGCTACCCCTTGCCGTACTACGCGGCTTGCGATCTACTGGAACGCGCCCTCTTTAGAGGCAAACCGAAAACACTGTTCCCTGTGATTTACGCTTTAGATGGAGAGCTGAAGGTGTGGGGTCTGGCTTGGAGACTCGGTGTCATCATGTTTACTATTATGATGGCGATATTTATCCCCCACTTCGCTATTCTGATGGGTTTCATCGGCAGCTTCACCGGCACCATGCTAAGTTTCATCTGGCCCGCGTATTTCCACTTGAAGCTGAAAGGCCCTCAGCTGGACAGCCAGACGGTCGCTTACGACTACTTCATCATTTCGTTAGGTGTTCTATTCGGGGTGATCGGCATGTACGACTCCGGTTCAGCTTTGATAAAAGCGTTCAAAATCGGCTTGCCGTTTTAATTCTTAACCGTAGTCATAGGTGATTGTTGAACTATTTTTAGATGGCATACTTCGTACTGTTTCGTCGCGTCGGCTGCGCGTTCATGATGTTCAAACAATAATCATTTAGAGATGTGATTTAATGATATTTGTAACTTAGAACGGACGGGCAATTGTGTATTTAGCAGAGTACGATACGGTAATAGAGTTATCCTCTACACTACAGTGATGTGCTTACTCGTTGGCGACGGAGTAAACGATTTTGTAGCACCTTAGCACCAACTATCGTCGAGTAGTAGAACTTCTTCTACAAACGTCATTTACATCAACTATCAAATGCTATCCTACCTGGCGTCAACGAAGTTTCGTTAATCACTTCCAACTCTCTCTGCGGACTTCGGTCCCCAGGCATAACATGTGCATGGAGAAAGACCTCTCTACTCTCTATGGACAGCGCCACTAGTGGTCGCTTGTGGAAGTTTACTTCCAGACAGTTCAGCCAGTCCAGAGTTCTCCAGACATATCGTATAGGCCGAACTAGCCAGTAAAACTCGCTAGGATTAAATTTTTTGGTTCAATGAGAAGGCAACCTTTGGTACGGAAATTTTGATACCTTGAAGTCGCGTTTGTGAAATCAATCCGTACCTCGTACCTCAGGGATAATTTCTGGAATCTACAGAGCTAAAGTTTGTGATACAAGTGGAAGGCTAGTTTATCTACTTTTATTAGAATGTGTTATTGTGTTACGATTTAGAATCTAGTTATGCAACCACCCTTTATCATGACTTAGGACATCAAACAAAATATATTATATTACCAAATTACAAGACGGCATTGCTTAGTTGGCAGCTACTCAGACAAATTAGCAACTTGTTTTTATAAATATCAAAACAATCGAAGTAACTGTGTCGTTACACTTGGAAGTTCTTGTTTAACCATAGTTTAATTTATGTTTAAAACCCTAATTTTAAGACATAAAAACATAAACAATTCCAAGCGCGAGAAACGTTACATAGGCAAAGCCATGACTATTGTACCTTATTAGGAGTTTTTCTTTAAAGCTAGGTTAATCTTTTCTTTTTACATCTAGTCAAGTGTCTAAAGTTTTTTTTTTTAAAGTTCTGTCTACTACCGTCAATGTAAAATTTAATACACAATTGCCCCACCGTTTTGTTTAGTATAAGAATGCAAAGCTATGTAATTTTTATTTTAAGTATTTAAAGTTGTTCGAGGTGTCTTCCAATGAAAAATATACTTAGTTACTTAGGATAATAAAAGTGATAGAGGATAATTTTTAATAATTAATCCAATGTCTTCCAAAAATGATTATGTTTTTGACGTTATTTAACAACGAAGTCTTCCAATTATTCATAAATAGCTGATAATTGCGAATATACATATTAATATACTTGAATGCAGATTAATAGTTCTAAATATTATTGTAGTTATTATAACATTTAATTAAAACTAAAAACGCCTTTTCAATTAAAATTTATGTAGCTTTCACTAGATTGAATGACGTGTAAAAACAATAACTTTTGTTTCTATTATTGTTGACATTTTTGACATCTGTTGTAGAAATATCTTTTACATTTTGGACAATATTTAGCAATTATTTTTACTAAAATTATGTACTTACAGGTTAAAAATGTTTAATTGTTGTTTATGGTCGCGAAGCATAATTTAATTACATGACAAAAAATATTGTTAGGTATAAACAATGTTGGGAATGTAAACGGGACTATATTGCTATCCTTTTGAAAAGCATTTACCTAGGTATGTATTAAGTGCCATGCAAAATAAAATTAAAACAATGTCTTCCATTTATCATTACATTACAAAATAACTGTTGTTGATTATATTATAGAGTATAATTAAATTATTCATTATTGTACATGTTAGAAACGTTATAATATGTGTACTTACAATACATTTTGAAAAAGTGAAGTTATGATTTAAATATGCCAATGGCAGTCACAAATTTTTTCTAAAAACTCTATCCAATTGTATTACCATACAATGCACACCACACTTTATTACCTTTATTTACCTATGTAAAGGATCGTATTTTTTTTAATACGACGCGTGATCAAAATTGTAACCAAAGTGGCATATAGGATTCTCGTAGTATTTAGACGATTTTGCAGAAACAGAAACATTGCGTTGTGTAAGCTTTAAGATAAGTCGGAACACAAATTAACCCATTCGAAAACGAGTCATATTGAGGAAAAAAAAATTGACAAGTTCTGAGATAGAGTCACTTACTCCGTATTTTTGCGTCTTTACAATTTAAATTTTTACAAGGGCCAGTAAACAATAATAATTCTATATTGCTGTCTTATTGGGTCGACGGCGCACGTCACTTCTTTCTCCCGATTAGAAAAAAATAGATGCATTGTAGACTTTATTATTTCCTTGTTTTCATGTTGCATCTTTTGTTAGGCCAGAATGGAGGAAGATTGCACATTAGGTTCGTAAATGTTGCCGACTTACTTAAAACTGACAATACACCGCAAACAATTAATATTTTCAAGATCATTTTGAAACTATGGTCATTAATTGTGAGCATAGAGGACAGGCCCAATAGAGAAATAATGTTGGCCACCCAGGCCCGCAAAAGGTTAGTGGTTTGCTGGTTTGATACTTATTAACTGTCACAGAAACTGTACAGAGCCAATAACCGCAGAGAAAATGGCACTAGCGTTACGTCCGATCTTGGGCCGGCCAATAAATGCACAGCGATCGCTTCGATGGTTTAGTTAGCGGAATCGTCTCCGAACAACCAAAATGACATTAGTAATCTATTGGGTCTGTTCTCTATGATTGTGATAAATTTTACATATAGGTGCTTATATACTTTTATAATCATCTGTGTACATGAAATGAAATGAAGGGCTTCCAGAAGTTGACGTTTTGTAAACAATATTTTACCTAAGTAATATTTGAATAAAATGCTTGTCAATCTAGTTAGAGATACTAGATACGCGATTAGGATATTTAAAACAGTGAAGTATACTCCAAAATATACTGCTTTTAGTACAGCCAAAATACTATACTCAAAAAGATATATTTATTAAAACAAAACACTTTTGTATATGACTGTATACCTAACTAATATTATCAAAAGAATCGTTCTCGAAACTTCTGCGAAAATAATAGCTATAATTTTATTTGTTATTACTATGACAACGCTTAGGTATATTCAAAAGTATTTAGAGATGTATCCAAGTGCAATATTGTTGTATAAATATACTTAAATACATGTATTGTGATGAACAACCAGTCTAGATGTGTATTTTAAAGAATATAAAGTGTTAATCGAGTTTAAATCTTATTCTGTTTATTTGAAAACCTCCTGTTTTTAAGTTAACAAACGTGCCACAAAATACACAGACGTCAAAAGCATGGCATGTCGATTGGTATCGGCAGTTATCTCAATTCCATTGTGTCTTTACAACTTTATTCGATAGAAACATTTAAGATGCAGTTCTACTACCGTAAGTTTACAACGGTTGTACTCGCTAGCGAGACGGCTGTATGTATGTATGTATGTAGACGATTTGAATCGAAAATTACTTATACAGCGCCGCTAGCGGTCACTCACGATTAAATAGTACTTAGTTACTTATAACTTATAATAGTTACCCAAGGGAGACCAAATGCAGGCAAATGCATACATATGTACATATTCTTACGCATGTATTCCCAAATGAAGTAGGCAGAGCATGTGAATTCAAAAATCTAGTGCCACGTTCAGCAATTTCAGGGTAACCAGATGGTTAAAAGTGAAATTGCAGTGACAGATTGCTAGCCCATCGCCCACAGTACCCTAACCCTTTCCCAGATTCGACCTCTTACGACACCCACGGCAAGAAAGGGGGAGGTGCTATTCTAACATAGTGTCCATCACATTATAGAATCGAAAACGGCTCTAATTTCGAACATCTTAAAAAGATGACGGTTGAGAGATAAAAACAAATTTCTTCGGAAAACAGTATCGATTGCCATAATGTAAAAGGATACATATTTTTTGACCAAGTGATCCTATTCGATATTAAACTGGAGTAGGCACTCTATGGGAACCAGTAAGAAATAAATAATTAGATAAGTAGATAATCATTGACGCAAATATAGAGGTGTTGTAAACTTGATGGTGGAAATACATTTTCGTTGCGAAAGTTAGTTTCCATAACTAGGTAGTTCCAACTGAGTTTGATTGGTAAGTAGTTTTTGAAGCATTGAAAATTGGAACTAATTGTAAGTAAAATATCAGTAGTTTTTAAAATTTTCATGGATCGATTTAACTAAACTAGAATACAAATATGCTAGAAAAAAATGGCCTATTATAAATTATAAGACTGAATTTTATTCTCTTTTAGTTGAATACACTATCTGAGCATTGTTTTCTGATTTTACACAATAAATATAAATGAGGGTATGTAACAAAGAAATAAACTAAATTAACAACCAAAGTTATTGCCAAGGTTTCGGCGATAAAAACGGAATAATTGCCAATTTATTTTGACGTGTGATTCCTTCGGCGTCCGCCATGACGGCAAAATGGTCGGCATTCGCGCATGCGTTCTACTGGCAATATGGCTGCCGTGGCTGCGAATGGCGGTAAATATTAGTTCCTTTTATATTTTGTCTTTTAAGTACTTTTAAAGACAAATTCAGGTAAAATGAAATTGTTGTTCTAAAATTAGTGCTTCAGTTAATGCATCTTTTATGAAAATATGTATAGGTCTTAAATACTTAAATACTAATTAATTAGTGTTAAGTATTTTTCCTTCTTCTTTGAGTTTATCTATTTATTATTTATTTAATCATCTGGTTACCCTGAATTTGCTAGACGTGGCACTGGATTTTTGAATCCATGTGCTCTGCCTACCCCTCATGGGAATACAGGCGTGAGTATATGTATGTATGTATGTATGTATTTATTATTGTATGTTTCTATGTTTGTATGTAATAGTATTATTACCATTTTCTTTTTAAGTAGCTTTTTGTGTATATTTTGTGATTGTACGATATTTCACCATGTTTATTGTAGCCTCTCCTTTTGTCGTTCTCTGTAATCAAGTTTCCTCTCTGTCTCTCAAAGGTTGGCTGTGAATAAGTTCGCCTTTGTACTTTACCATTTTGCTTGCATTCTTTTTGTACAAAACAGTGTTCATATGTATGTTGCGTAGCATTAAGTAATGCTACAACATAATACAATGATTAATTGTTCAATTTAGTCTGATAAAATTTAGGATAGGTACATGCTACGGTGGAACGAAATCACGGACACCTCAAATGTATGAGTTGGCACTTATATGCCATTGTGCGGCACCGAGTAAGACGCACTTCATTTTGTATCTACACGAAAAAAAAATGTTCAATGTGACATCAATAAAGAAGTGTCACCAGTTTGGCGACTCGCTAAACCTAGGATTTTTTGGTATTACATACTATAGCGACTTTTCTCTTAGTGTATCGACACTTTATTAAGGACTTTTTTCAGTACGTATTCCATAAGCTTAGCGACATATGAAAAACATTTGTTGCCATTAATTTTCAATATCCTATACAATGAATACAGCTAACACTTCAATTAATTTCTTAGCTCTCGTACAATATCCGCAACCACCCGTGTTGCATCGGCCCCAACGAAAACTTGACCCTGGCGATGATAATAGATGCCTTCGAGATTTACGGACATGACCCGACCGACAAGCTCGACAACCTGTGGCTCTACCAGAACGAGATGATTGAGATAAAAACAGCTGAAGATCAGGTAAATAAACCTACCAAGAATAACCATAATCATACTTATATTAATACTTCCATCAAGTCTATATTGCCATTTGGTAGGCTAGGCTGAACAAAATGAAAAGCTACACAGACAAAAATCATGACTATTTCAGGATTCGCAGCCTCTTCCCGCTTTTTTAGTTAAAAGGTATTAGTGACAGGTTGCTAGCCTGTCGCGTAAAATATGTATACCTTAATCTATTTCCTTCTTCTTCTAAACCCAACACCATACGGCAATTTTTTGAGATTTTTACGTTACTATTATAATACTCACCTATCTTTCATGTTTTTTCCAAAAAGTAACAAAAAAAGTTATTTAAAAATTCGCGATGAGCCCCATGGCAGCACTTGGTTCTTATCTTAACTAATAATAGTATCCACTTTTATATATTTCATTATTTTCAGTATCTGATCAATGAAAAAGTCCACATAGCCAGCGACCACTTGGGCCGATTTATAAAACTCCACATCAAAGAGCTAAAGGTAAGTTTAATAAAAAAAATAGACATTTTAGTATTTTTTTTAATAGACGATGAGATGGATACCCAGATGGAACGCCTCACAAAACCTGCATAAAAAAAAACGGTTCTAGTTTTTCGGGTCCCTACCCAAAACTCAGTAAAAACAATAGGAAAAAGAAGTTTATTATTAGGATACTGAAATTATCAAATCGATTCTAAGATGATGTAGTGCTCAACAACAGTAAAAATGACATCTCGCTGGAGGCTGAATCACTAATCTAATTTTACAAATTTAAGTGAGTTATAATTAAAGCAGATATCGAGAGTAAACCTGCATACAACCATAAAGTAATTCAACGCAACTACCCCACTCTAACTGAGAGGAGGCCTGTGCCTAGTAGTAGAACTTGTATAACATTATTATTTCAGGTTCTGCTTATAACTTTGGACGATGTGATCGACAACATGCTTACGATGTATGAGAACCACAACTCCATTGCAGCAGAGAGGAAAGCCACTTACACCGGGGGACCCGTTCCTATGGAGTTTTACCTTAGTCAAGGTTAGTATTTTTAGAACAATAAGCTAGATTTAACAATATTTTTTCGGTTTTCGGATTGCTATAAACTAATGTTTGAAAAAAAAAAGAGTTTCTAGCGTGTTGGTTTGGATCCTACCGACTGCGCCATGTTTATGCTTAATTTTTATGTTTTACGATTACCCACTTTAACATTTTATTTCTATTAAATAATATTACCCTAGCCTAGGGTATCGCTAGCCTTTGTACGTAAGTGTTTACATCGCGCTAACGAAGTTTCGCAGATCGGTTGTTTATGTTTAGTACAACTTAGGTACAACTAAATTCCTAACTGACTTACTGTCGACTTCGGTTCCCAGGCATAACATCCGCTTAGAGAGAGATCTCTCTATTGGGGCCTTTCCTAAACCAGCATTGAATAGTATTACGTATCTTACTCTTCTATTATTTATGTATTTCAGAGTACTACTGCGGCAAGAACGTGTATATGTTTATGTCAGAACTCTATACAGACATATACAACATGGGTCGTGGCCCAGCCCCTTACTGCAAAGACCGTTCCTTCGTCTTCCTCGGATTCCTCCATTACCACGACGAGCAGAAGTATTACCTCCTGGATGACCCCAGCATATCATTCCCGACGGATAACTTCCTCCACGGACTGGAGTGCCACGTCGGCATATGCATATTTAGGTACAGGTGCCTTTTTACTCTCCGAGCTGATCAAAATTTGCACGTGTGATGGTCATTTTCATTTGCTTGCACGTAAACGATAAAAATACTTAGTAGAGATAGTAATAGGGGGTATGTATGGCGTGTATATGGTACAGTCACCAGCACCAATGTCTGACACAATACGGCTGCATAAATATTTGATACGACTCTATTATTAGGGACAGTAAGGCGTGTCGGATATTTTTGCAGGCTCCGTTGTATCAGATTATAATGCTGATGAATGTTCCTGGGGACTTATTATTGAATCAACTATTCCACCCTGATCAAGTAAATGCCACTTGACATCATAATCATAAAAACGCAGCGTAGGACATCTACCTACAAGATGAACAAACGACTTGATAACGTTGGCCGGAAAACGCTGGATGCAGGTCGCTTCCAACAGGTACTTATGGAAGTCTAAAGGAGAGGCCTATGTTCAGCAAATGATGATGATGATGTCTAGCTGAACTCGATTTAAAACGTGAGTTATCCGTAACTATATTTTCCAAGATAATCATGCATCCTCGAGTTGTCCCCAGGTTTCCATTCAAAAAACTGATGCAGCGCGACCGTGACGTCTCCACTCTTCCGAAGGCGATAGTCAAGTGCGGCCTGGTGATGTACAAGCTGCCCCCGCTGACGGCGGCGTCTTGCATCATCGCCTCGGGCTCCTTCATCCTGGACTTCAACATCCAGGGGCTGCGGTACCGGCACTACGATTACATACTGGTGAGAATGGGCAGTTACTGGTGAGACCATACATTACATATGCCTGTATTTCCAAATTCCAAATGGGATAAAAAACTCCTTTGAGGTGGTGGCTCTCATTTGGAACCGTCCGAAAAGTATGGCATGATGATGTCCATGAATAGCTACTCGACAATGATCATCTACGTGCAAAAATTTGTTTGGCACAAATGGTTGAATTCATTTTTTTTTATTAATGTGTTCGCCTCAGTAGGGGAGACTGGGGTCAATTGGAACGTTTTCCACATAATCGGGTATTCTGCCCTCATTTTTGAGAGAATCAGTTTCTTGAATGGTTTTAATTATATTCAAGTTATCTGACTATATGTTGGAATATTTAAGTGGGCTACATAGAGTACAAATAAAAAGTTACAGCGTTTTTAAAAAATCTCGAAAATTGTTTCAATCGTCCCCAAGCCTGGGTCAAATGAAACAAAAGAGGGCGGTAGTTAAAATAGTACGAAAAATTATTTATTTATTATTATGATCATTTTTACGAAATATTCTAGTTCGGAATCATATCATAATAGTAAATCTTCTAATTATACACAATAATTATGTAATTTTTTGAACTTGAGAGAGTGAGATAAAACTTATATTTTTTTCAAACTTTATGTTCAATTTTTAAAGTATTTAAGAATATTAATCGTACTCAAGAAACATCTAGCATTTTGCAAGAAACAAATTAGATAAATTATAGGTAACAGAAAGCAAAACCAAATGGGAATATTCATTATTGATGATCATTAGCTCTGCAAGCCTCATGTGCCATTATAGGCAGAACATATCACCTAATCTTATCTGGGTTAGCTATTTTCGTAGTTTCCTATGCAAACAAAGCAGAAGCAAGCAAGTTTTCTGCTCTCCTTTCTTCCAGATTTCTTTATTTTCAGGCATGTCCATCTATGATAGACTTTATTTTTTTCTCACCACTTAGCATTACTTTTGGTGGAGCAGTTGGGAAATGCCTTGTTTTGCTGGTATATGGATTATTTGAGTTTTATTTAAAACAGCTGTAAGACACATCGCATGCTCAAAGCACGTGCAATCGTCACTTAAACATGTTTCAATTGACCCCAATCTTTTTTGTTTCAATTGCCCCATTCACATGTTTGTAAATATTAAATTTATTAAAAATATAAGGGAGTACTATAGGTAGACACGAACCAGTATAATTTCACCTATATTAACAATTAATTATAATTGGTTAGTTCGAAGGAACATGCTGCCAATGGTTTTTTATCAAGAGACAAAATAAAAATACGAAAAATTGTTACTTTTGCCCCAAAAAAAGTAATATGGTCACTTTAAAACGTCGGTCGGGCTTGGAACCGCAATACATACAGCTTGACAGGTTCGTATAGGTTCGCCGGTTCTTTTCTCCCTGGTTCAGTAGGTATGACATTACGCTACCTCCTACTTCTTCTTTATGGACTATCGAAAAATACGAGGATTTTTGTGGAACAAATCGTTCGACACTCGTATTTTTTCCGTCACTTGGCCTTTTTTCTATGAGGCTACTGTCCAATAAAAGCCTTTCTAGGAATCGACTTCAATTCCTCATGTTATTTTTTCTCATCAGACAACGCCGAACGGGGCAACATACTACACCAAGGAGCGGTACACGCCCCTCGTCTGCGACCACCACGTGTGTGAGTGGAACTACACCAACCACTACGGAGGTAAGGCGGGTTCTACGGAGTGAGAATACGAGTGTAGCGAGCCTAGCGCCACCTGTGGACGAGTAGTAGAACTTCTTCCACAAACGTCATCAACTGTCAAAGTGTTCTACTTCGCGCTAACGAAGTTTCGATGAACGGTTGCATAAATACAACTTTAAACTTTGTTTCTGTGGATTTCGGTTCCGATTTCGAGGCATAACATCTGCCTGAAGAGAGATCTCTATATTAAAGACTTTCCCACACGAGCTTCATTAGATCACTACTTATTATTAGAGACTAGCACAGATTTAGACTTAGAATAGGCATTAATTGCCTAATGTGGGACTAGGTGATTGGTGTAAATTGTTCAATGATATTACCGTAAAATCCAAGAGTGGACTGATATTTCTCGGCAGGTCCATTCTTGATACCTGGTGACCCTGGCACAGGGATCGATCCCATGCCGCCGTACGTCGAGACTACACCGAAACCCGAAATCGATGAGTCGGACAACATCACTGTGCCTTGTAAGTACATACATCATGCCTGTATTCCCAAATTGGGTAGGCAGAGCACTAACGCTACATCAAAACCATGACTATTTCACGTTCCGTAGCTATAGCATTTTAGGTTTTATGTTAACACGTTCACGGACACAGGACCATCTTGATTTTCTTGTGATACGGCACAGGAATTCCCCATACAAAATTGTATGACGTCTGGGGACGGAACGACATATTGCTCAGTTTTGCTCAGCTCCTGCTGTGGCACAGGGCGACTGAACGGCGGAATATGTATGCGAATCGTCCGTCCACAGACGTAGTGTCACAACACGAGGTCTGCCAATTTGAGCCTGACAGGAGGTACCTAACTTGTGAGCACCAGTTTGAGTGCTTACTGTGGCACTGGCGGGTTTGTGTTACAGCCAAAAGCGGCACAGAGTTCTAAACTCCCTATAAATACTATGACAAACATTCGGCTGTAGACGAATCGCCACTTTTAATGAAAATTAAATTCCCGTCTATAGACGTAACGCCATATTACGAGGGTTTTAGTTTACGTCTCTCGACGTACTGTCCGTGAACGTGTTAAGTGGTACAATGGTGACATGTTGCTAGCCTGTCGCCTAAAAAATGCCCATGCAAGTAGGTACATAGAAAATTCACAAATAATACCAATTTTTAATTGTTTAGTGGTCCTCTAGAAACCATTGACAATGTTTGCACCCTGTTGTTAAATAAGTAATTATCGTAATCAACCAAAAATAGATCTAACGAAAACTTTCGATAGTGGAGGCACAGCACTAGTATTTTAGAATTGCAAAAACAGGCAAGGCAACACAGGCTATATGATTTTGATATCTAAAGGCGGGTCCAAATTAGTGACAATTCGCCGGACCGAACACCGTGATGTCGCCGCGGACTTGTTACGTATAGTGTGGACGGGTGGAGTGGAAGTTTGCATCGCATCGGACGCTGGTGGTAGCTCCGTGACCGTGACAAAGCTCGATGTCTGTAACGATAGTGTGGACGGCATTTGTTACGCGTACAAATGTTACTATAGTCCTCTACAACCGATGAATGCCATACGTGCGAGGGGCGGGGGCGGGTGTTGTCTTGTCAAGACGTGCATTCGCCCGATCCATCAAGCCGTGTAGGTACCAGCTCGATGACACGCGTGCTTGTACGCGTGACAAAAATCGCAGTGTGGACCTCTCGCGCACACCGTGACAGTACCGAACATCCTTTGAAAAAACCCACTTTGGATAGATCGGCCCGTACCCAGTGTCATTTGCCCGTAACAAAACCAATACATCGTCCACATTTTTATCACAACCACATTGTGGGAGTACGTAGGTACAATGTTTGGGTGTACGGACATTTTGTTCCGGAGAATTGAACGGATAACTGATCGTAACATTTGTACGCGTAACAAATTCCGTCCACACTATCGGTACAAACTCCCGGCTCTGTCGAATTGTCACTAATCTGGACCCGCCTTAAGATTGAGAAAGAGACTTCAAATAAAAGTATACATTTTTAACCTAGTTGTTCTTTTCCAGACATCTTGGATGGGTGTCTGTTTATGTACCCGCCAAACTACGGCTCCATCGCCGGAAAGAGTTACCTCGACGCGGTCGAGCTACACGATGATCGGTTCACCTGCAACGCAGCGGGCAATAAGGTTCGATTCATGTCCGTTTATTCACTACGTAGCATCTTACAACCCTATTTTATTTTTATCTGTGTGGAAATACATTACGCATGCAGTGGTTTCACTATAGCATGGCGCGGGTGACACCTTGATGCGCCATTTCATTTTACTCGAAAAAAGTTGCTACGGTCTAAATTATGTGAGATCTTATTGATTGCTTGGATATGACTGGCGCAAAATATTATTTGGTATCAGCATTTTATATCATTAGTTTTCTTGACTCAAATATGGACACTTGTACTTTCTAGTACGTGATTTGACAGATGTCACCCGCACCATGCTATAATGAAACCACTGTACCTAGTCCCGAGCTTGGGGAGGCCCGGGAGTTATGTGGGGCTCTTTATACTTCATAAACCATTATGTACACTACCGTACATTAATGTTAAATAATAACCTTACATTTCACGTGTGCTAAGTAGAATAACAGCTCTCCATTTTTTCCACGCTTAAAATTCTCAAGTTGTATTGAAAAGCCTGTGCCCAACTGCAGCGGTAGGACACAAGAATAGGCTGGATAATTATAATTGTAGGACGGGTTGGTTTCCGTAACTCGACGTCCTATGGTACGTTTACATACTTGCCGAGACTTAACAAACGTCCACAAGCTCCAAGCCTTTACAAATGCTCTTACCTTACAAAAGTTCTTGCAAGCCACGCCAAACAGCCTGTTCACACGCTTGCGTTTGTGGATGCTTGTGTAGACTTGCCAAGCGTGTAAACATACCATTAGGTGCGCCTTTTTGCGTGGAGCTTTTAGGCCGGCCACATACATACGGAATTTTTCTGATTCGGAATCCCGAATCGGAAAATCGAACGCAGTCAATCCATACAAAATCTATGGACCGCCACACACATTGCCGAACGGAATTTTTCCGAATGTGTGTGGCGGTTTATTGATTTTGTATGGATTGACTGCGTTCGGAAAGTCCGATTCGGGATTCCGAACGGAAAAATTCCGAATGTATGTGACCGGCCTTAGTTTAGGTTGGATGATATTAAAATTTGAGTTCCTGCTTCCAGGGTCTGTACTGGTATCCTCAGTGGATGGGCGCCATGCCCCACCACCCCTACCCCTCCCTGAGCGACGACGTCGTCTCCCCCGAAGCCTTCTACCCCCACCAGAACGGCTTCGACCGGGAAGAACTGGGGGAAATCGACTAGCTAATGTGGAGGTTTTATAAATAAAAGAAATGCGATTACAAGCGTATTTTATTATTTTACTTACTACATATTTTAATTTATTAAAAAGGTAGTATGACAAAATGTAAAGAATGATTTGTCTCAGTAAAACAACAAATCAAGATTTCAGATATAAAATAATTGTCTGTTTTTGTAAGACACGGTGTGGTTTGGTTTGTTTATATTTCTTTTATTAGGTACCTCATCAAAATATAAATTGCACATTAAATATCTCGCCTGCATTCCAAAAGGAATAAACGTACACAAAAAATTGTGAGCGTGGTCAATTTTCATTTTATTTTATTGTATTATTGTTAAACAACAATATAACTTAAATGGGTAGTTGTTTATCACTTAACAAGAGAAACAATTTGAGAAAAGATGTATACGAGTGCGTTTGATTAAAATGTAGATAGGTAATAAAACTCTAAAAAACAACCAATCGAGATGAATCTCAGACAAAAGGTGCATATTTGTTTGCAGTTAACTAATTACCCAATAAAACAATGATTAAGGAATAACAAGGAAGTAGCCAGATAATATACAGGGTGTCCCAAAGTTATGGGACATGAAGGGGAAGTATCTTAAATATCGTAGATAATGTATTTTGCTCAAAGAAGACTTTATCTTATTTTTAAAAGTTAGTAATTCTGTATTCATAGATTTTTTTTAAATTACTTGCTTCGTCTGGGAATCGAACTGACTAAAATGTCAAAAAAATAATCACCTGTTTTTATGATGCCAATCGAAAGAATAGCTAAAAAATAATAACTTTGCTTAAGTAACATAGTATTTTAAAAGAAAGAAACAACGTGAAATTAATCAGTTCAATCAAATTAAAAACATGCATGAAACTCGCGTAGTCAATTAAGTGAGTGTTTTTGTGTAAATTAATTAATTAAATGCTCCAAATGTGATCCCTCTTGTCTTAGGCAAATCGCCAATCTCTTAACCCATTGAGTGCCAATACACAATATTACGTAGGTAATTTATAATGGCTGAGCCCAACTACGAAATTTTACGTAGAACTTCTACACGTTTTATATAGCAATTTGTGTTATTTGGCACCTTGCGTTGGACATTATTATGTTCTTTGGCCTCTTAAATAAAATATCACATAGAAAAAAAGTTACTTTATTATTTTTAAGTCTCTCAAATCACAGCTTCTCTTAGACGACTTTAGCAAAAAAATGGATGAATTAAATATGGTTAGCGAAAATAATTATTATCCCTTACAAAAATAAATAAAAAAAACGTGTGTTTTCTTGGCCTTCTTGTGGTTGCTCAGGTGGTGAGTCCATAAAATATTTTACAAAATCGTGCGGCATCGCGAAAGATAACCCATTTTTGCGTCAATCTCACTCCGTGGGTGGCGCAATACCAAAGTGACATAATAATACATATTGTTTGTGAAATGGATAACACAGGGGGCAAGGAGGTTAACATTTAGCACTGCAGGAGGAAGCAGCAAGGAATATATTATTTTGTGGCGCCTACCAACGCAATATTACGTATTGCGTAGTATTGCGTAGATTGGCATCCATGTGGTATTATGTATAGGTATAGTTGATGCCAGCTACGTAATAATGCGTACAAGACCATTTGTATGGTGGCCACCGATTATAATTAGGTGCTTATCTTCGGCACTCAATGGGTTAAGGAGTCCGGTGCTAGTTGATTTTTTAATCATTTTATGGTGAACACTCCATGTGATATGGCACAATTCTGTTTGCAACTCGCCCACGTTCTCGTATCGCTTTTTGTATAGCATATCTTTTACGTATCCCCAAAAGAAGAAATCTAATGATGTAAATTCCGAGGATCAACAGGCAGCAGACCTATTTAGAGATTGGCAATTTGCCTAAGACAAGAGGGATCATATTTGGAGCATTTAATTAATTAATTTACACAAAAACACTCACTTAATTGACTACGAGAGTGTCATGTATGTTTTTAATTTGATTAAACTGATTAATTTCAGGTTGTTCCTTTCTTTTAAAAACTATGTTACTTAAGCAAAGTTATTATTTTTTAGCTATTCTTTCGAATGGCATCATAAAAACAGTATGATTATTTTTTTGACATTTTAGTCGGTTCGATTCCCAGACGAAGCAAGTAATTTTTAGAAAATCCATGAATACAGAATTACTAACTTTTAAAAATAAGATAAAGTCTTCTTTGAGCAAAATACACTATCTACTTTATTTAAGGTACTTCCCCTTAATGTCCCATAACTTTTGGACACCCTGTATAAGCTTAACAATTCTTTTTGCTATAGGTACTTGCCTTTGTACTATTTTTATGATTGACCGTGTAGAAAAATATATATAGGTATTTTGTATGTATTACCATAAAGAAAGCTTTCAAAATACTAAACCAATTTTTTTTTTTAATCCATTAAAGGTAAAACTTAATGAGGTAATTTCGCTTCTTTAAGAATAATTCAACTTCGCTGTTCATTTTGTGTCTTTGTACGCACAAGTCACGCGGTAAATTAAGATCCCTCAGTAAACGGAGAAGAGGTAGGTATGCGCAGTTAAACATTATTTAGGATTATTCGGTATAAGAGGAGCGAGTGGGGTGGACGGCGATACGTTATTGGTAGATCGGTCGCACTTTACCTTTGAAGCATTGAACGTTGAAGCGTTGCTCCCGATGAGCCGACTACCTCCACTGGTTTCGCTGAGCTATCTCAAACCACCACACGATGTGAATTTGTGGTATGTATAGGCATGATCCACCAAAGTCCTAAAGTCCCTAAGCCACATTACTGAAAAACAACATTTTACGTAGACGACTGTAAATATATTAAAAAAAAATACACCGTTCAAGTAATCACAATTTAGTTCAGTTGCCATCGTAGGAGTTGCACGTCATGTCCATCGCGTTGAGGTAAGGTCTTATGTCAGTGAACACCAGAATACTAGCTTTCTCTTTCCTGAGCATGAAGCTGCCGATGCCGTATACCTTGCCGGCACCATTCTCCAAGCTTTTATCAGAGCCCACCAGCAAAGCCCCAGAACCGATACCCACAAAATCCTCTTCGTTCTTAATACAAATGAAGTGCCCCCAATCCCGTGGAATCCATTCCTCACAGTCCTCAGCAGCTTTATCATCGCTGTCGTACTCCATAGACGTGTGGAGGTGGTTCTTATTATAAACATGGTCGTCGTCCATCAGACCCAACGAGACTATTTTATACTTCGCTGGGAATTCGTCGGTTGCTTGCGCTCTTTCCGTTTCTTTTGGGCCCAATTCCTTCTGCGACTTATTGAATTTAGAGTGCCACGTTCCTTCTTTCCCAAACTTCATTGTCCCGTTAACCTTCATGACCATCAGGTCGTGTAGCGGCGTGTGAGTGTGGTTCGGTCCGTGCCATTGCTCGTCTTCTATCAGGTCGGGGCTCATCGGTACGATTTGTCGGGCACACTTGAGGTCTATTCTGTCCCAAAAGTAGCCTTCCATTACAGTTTTATTTTTATCCCACCCTTTCGCTACGAGGTAGTTTATGTAGATTTGTTTTCTTGCTCTAGTTTTTCTGAGGATCCTGAAGGGAGTGTAGGACGTTAATATGCGTTTGTTATCGATGAAGATCCCGGGAACGACTATTTGGCCGGTGCCCATCGTGAGGTTGTTGCCGTGGGCCACGATGGCGACTATGCGGTTGCAGAACGAGTCGTTGTCATAAATCGGATAGTCGGTGTCGCAGAATCGTAAGAAAGCTCTGGAGTTCTGTTAACAAAATATGTGATTTAACAGACATACGAAGCTATGTTATAAATGTAACATGCAAGTGTAGTTTATAAAATGAGCCTGTAAAGACGAATTTTGTAAGGAATCATATTTAGAGTATCATACATTGTCACAGTCGGATACATAATAATATGTAACTTTATCTATGTTCGATGATCGATCACAATATTCTACAATTCGTTCAAATGCAATAAGCAAATGGCCTACATTAAGAAACCTGTTTTATTTTATATTTATAAATATTATTTTTTTATAAACTACTGGACCGTTTTTAAAAATTCTTGCGCCATTCGAAAGCCACATTATCCACGAGTAACATAAGCTAATTTTTATTTTGAAAAAAAAAAGGATTCTGTAAAAATTCTGTGGAAAGCCACATTATCCACGACTAACATAGGCTAAATTTTATTTTGAAAAAAAAAAAGAGGATTCCGTAAAATATTTGGGTTTAGATACCTACATCTACACTTCTACACTAATATTTGAAAGAAGAGGAAAACTTTGTTTGTTTGTTTGGTTGTAATGAATAGGCTCAGAAACTACTGGACCGTTTTTGAAAATTCTTGCGCCATTTGAAAGCCACATTATCCACGAGTAACATAGGCTAAATTTTATTTTGAAAAAAATAAAGTTTGTAATGAATAGGCTCAGAAACCCCTAAATCCGAAATTTACGCGAACGAAGTCGCGGGCGGAAAGCTAGTAAATTTTAAAATCGGTTTACTTTATAAAACAGGTGATGATGACGATCGAAAGCAGAAAACAGATAATTTCAAATTTGGAATATGCGGGCGGTGCAGCTAGCGTGTGAAGCCGATGCGTATTGTTTGTGTATCTGAACAAAAGCTATCTTTGACCATTTTTCAAGGTTCTATTATTAAAGCGGCATTGATCCTCACCATTTCGTCTAAAGGGACGTAGAAGTTGAAATTGGGACCGGCCTTATTTGTGACTGTTTGCAGTCCCCCGAGCAAAACAAGCAGGCAGCCTTGTAGAAGATGTCTGGAACAGTTAAAAATAAAGTAAACACAAAATTACCATGAGACTCACTGAAATAAACGGATTTACTTACGTTTTTATTTTGAGATTAGCTCGACGTGTTTCGGGCCAATTCATACCAAAATCCATAGAGAGAAACTCGGAGGTTGTATGCAAGCGGTTTTAAAAACTTCATTAGTGCGATGTAGAACACTTTGACACATGATAACGTTTGTGGAAAAAGTTCTACCTACTAGATGATAGGTGGCGCTAGGGTCGCTAAAGTTTTTTATAACACATCAGAAGAAAATATGTAGGTATGCAGTTTACCCGATGCGAAGCCATTTTTAACGCCGCTAAATTAACATCTTAGGAAATTGACAAATTACTTACTTGGTAATGAGATAGAGTCCGCAAATAACAACGCTGCTGGCTGTCGAGTGGTTTTCCCGCATGTCCATGTCGGTCCCTTTCACGCTTATGCTGCGGTCACTTAGAGGGAAAGAGACCTTATTCCTCTGGAAAAGCAACAGTAAGTACTTAGATAACTTTAGCATGGTATTGCGGGATTGGAAGCTCTAGTATTGGCAACAATCTAATCCTCAGAGTAGACTAATTAGCGCGAAAACAATCAAGGAAAGAATGATTATGTTAGTAATCCATACATTAGACATACTGAGCAGATTTCACACTATCTTAGCTAAGAAGAGTACTCTTAATGTTGAAGATTATCGGAAAACTCACGTTTAATAAATCGAGTTTAGCTCGCGACTGTCGCGCGAAGAGAGCGAAGGTGCGCAGTGCTCGTTTGGCTGCAGCAGCCACCGCGGCTTCTAGATGAAGGGCTACGAATTAGCCCGAAACATGTCGAGCTAAACTCGTTTTATTAAACGTGAGTTATCCCATAATTTTCATTATGAGGGAGTCTCACGGTAGTTTAATGTAATAGTACACTCTTAAACTCTTAATCACCTGTCAAGTGAAATACTGTGTATTAAAATAAAAACAGTCAATACAACAGTTACTCAGACCGGCCACTTGATTTACTGCTGTGGCTGCTGAGATTGTGAACTGAACTCTGAAAAAACGTTGAAAAAATATGACTCTGTTTGTCAATACGAGCGCAGAATCTGAAAGATTTCAGGGACATTGTACTTACGTGATTCGAAGAAAATGAGGTTGTTGGTAATGGTGCATTCATTTTGTAAACTTGGATAACCTAATTGGATTACAAACTTTAGAAGGACGATTTTTTCATAAAATATTTAATGACAAAGTTGTTTTCATTTGGTAGTGTTATATGGTGGGATTTTGCGATTTTGTGGCTGTTTTGGGAACAACACGACGTATGGATAAACGGAATTTTCAGCCTGAAGTATTGACAATACGAAACAGCGAGATGAAACGCGTTTCTTCAGAAATTCAGTTGTAAATCGTTACTGTAATGGAGTCGAGTACTTGGAACGAATGCAGTCTTTGTTCCTAGTGTTGTCTTTCTTAAGCAAAATAAAAATAAGTGCACTCAGAATCATGAGTACAGTCAACAACAAATGAAGTTTACTTTACGAGTATTCTTGTGATCAATAATGTCATAGAAATATTTCTTTTTTCTCACCTTTCCCTTTCTCCCGTGGATGTCGTAAGAAGGAATGCAACTAAGGAAATAGCTAAAGGTAAGTTCATTATAGGCGACATAGGTTAGCAACCTGCCACAAATGTACTTATAGACGTAAAACTTTCAGAATACGCTAGAACTGACTTCGAAACGTGAAATGGTTTTGTGTATGTAGTATTTCGTACGTTCTGCTTAGGGGGCGTCCATAAATTACGTGAGGTGTTTTTTTCAATTTTCTGACCCTCCCTCCCCCCCTGGTGAGATGTCGTGAGATTT
>BHDV01021321.1:46776-57040 GCA_005406045.1 Adoxophyes honmai
AGTAAATTTGTATGCTGGTAAAGAAGGCGATCGGAAAATTTTATACAAGAAAATAAAAATACCGGGAAATTCATCTAACAAATCTGCTGTTTTGTAGAAGGATTAACGGGCACAGTTTAAAACAGATATCGACACGGACTTTGCCTAAAATACATAGATACCTACACAAGACCTTAATGTTAACAATTTTTTGGCTATACCTACTCATAAAGGCACCTGCAGAGCAAAATTCTGAGATATCAATGTTACTTACACAAGTAACGTTATCTAGCCCTATTTGTTGTTTAATTTTTTGGCTAGAACTTTAATTTTAACAAAAGGAAGATCTTGATTTAGTGTGGAAAAAGACGATGCAGCGACCCTAGTGCCACCTATCGTCAAGTAGTGCAACTTCTTCGACAAACATTTCAAACATCATCAGCTCAGCTATCAAAAACTGGTCTACATAGCTACATGCAAGATCGGTTGCATAAATACAATTTCCAAGTTTCTCTCTGTGAACTTCAGTCCCCCAAGCATAATAACATCTGCCTGAAGAGATCTTACTGTTGGAGTCTTTTCCACAATGACATTAGATTTTACTTGTGAGATACTTATTTGTGAGTAGAGATATATCCCTCTCTATCATAATATGACTAACTGTGTTGTCACTATTATACCTCTTCGGTCTGTTTAACCCAAAATTATGCTAGAAGCGGCTGCGAAGCTTGAAATAATTAGTCACGGTTTTGTGATGTCACCATTCGTGTGCTCTGCCTACCCCATTTAGGAACACACGCGTGATTGTATGTACATATGTATGAAATATCCTTAGGGTATAGTATGTAGGTACTTACCTGCCTGCCCATAGCAGAATGCGGGCCAAAGCGGTGATTCGTCGCTACGTGATCGTTGCCGGCCCAGTGATTGAACCCTTCGCACACCACTGCGAATCTCCATTATTGTGTATTTATTTGTTTCCAGTACAGTAAAAGCTCCTTATTCGCGCTTCCTTCATTCGCGTTTTCACTATTCGCGGATCAAAAAATTGTGACCCAATTCCTGTATTCGCGGCAAAAATTTCGTTATTCGCGGATTTATTGCTGAAAATGACGAAGAATCTGCCCGAATTCAAACTTTGACCGCAAACATAGGACGAGATGGGTTCGAACTCATAGAACAAGATAAATTACATTCAGGAATTGCTTGAATCGCAAAGTGAAGATTTGACTGAAAGCGACTTGGAGGTAGTGTTATATTCACAGCCCATTGAAGAAGAGGCTTCAACAAGCACTGTGAACGTGAGATTTTATCCGTAATATTGATCCGTCTATAGAACGAAGTGTTATTTTTTGTCACCTTGGAACGTATCCCCTATAATCCCATACAAATTACCATTCCGTATTCACGGTTTCTGTATTTGCGGCACTTTTTTGGAACGTATCCCCCGCGAATAAGGAGCTTTTACTGTACCTGTTATTCTATTATTTTAACTTGTCTACATATTTCATATTTCAATATTTGGTTACATATTTCAACTGTAGCTATCGCGGTTCTTAAACAGGCGAACCGACGGACAAACAGCAAAACCCTAGTAATAGGGTCCCGTTTTCACCCTTCAGAAGTGGTGTTTGACCTTTAGGAAATTATACATAATAAAAGAATGTTTTTCAATTTTTAACAACTTTAATTCATATTTATTAATCATAATTTACACAAACATAACGAACTCTAGTGTCAACTCATACGATGGTTGATTAAATTATATCTATACCTTAACAAAATGTTTCTTTAACCGGTCGTAATAATGTTATTGCACTTATATGTATGGGGGCCGAAAAAATATCTTAAAATATATGTATTGCCACCAGAAATACTTGTGTATTTATTTCAATTGTGACTTCTAAGTCGTACGGAACATAATACTAGAATATAAACTGACATCTAGTCAGCTAGTAATAATATTATAGCCTGACAACTATCTATTTGGCCCTCGCCATGTTGCGTATTTTCAGTGGTATTAATTTCTTTTACTGGCAATGATTACACTTTGACATCAGACGTTGAATGTCATCGAATGTCACCGATGTAAACAAAACGAAAATATATCGCGATTTAAACGATTTTATCTTAAAAATGCCGAAAAATATTCCAAAAGATGCAAGAAAAACCTTTTAAATGCAATTAAGTATTTAAAGCAAAGAAAGGACGAAGGATTTAATAGCATTCCATTGTAAAATGTTTTGCAATTGGTTACTGACATGACTGGTACTGACACTTTACAGTGCGGTTGTATTGAACTGGGTAGTTTTTATACTTAAACTTAATAGATTTTAATTTCTCATATAATGTGTATGTAGATCCACGATAAAGGAATAAAGGTCCTATAAACCAATTCCAGACTGAACGTTTTATAATCGAGGTTGGTGGTCCTGAAAGCGACACAACATCTGACGAAGATCAAACTTCACCAGAGAATATGAAGAATACAGAAATATTGAGTACTTATTTGGAATCGAATTTTGACGAATAGGTAATATTACAAAGCTCTGATTCTCTGTAAACAGTGTTTTGGTATTATTCAAATATCAATACAAACCAATACACACCATGCTGACTATACATGACGTATGCACATTATTGCCATACGTAAACTGATAGTAGCGACACTGTGCCAGGGCTAAATAGAAAGTTGTCAGGCTTTACAAATAAAAACAATAAAAGACAATAAAGGCAAAAATAAGTCGAAATTGATACCCATCTGTTTTTTGTATAAAAGTAAAGTATCTGTTTGATTTTCATTTGTTTTATATATCTTGTCAAATTTATATGCCAGTATTATAAATAATCCTCTTCGTTTTTCTTAATAAAACGAAATACAAAAGCTGTATGCCGTTATTAACTACTTATTTTATGAAATAATTATTTTAAATGGATATCACACGGTATATGTCATTGACTCTACGTACGAAGTACATGTACATTGTTAGATTGTTACACAATCATATGGGAATCCAGACAAGACTGTCAAACGCCATGGTTCATTCTTGCCAAAAACCAGGTCTTAGTTTGTGATAACTGATAAGAACAGCACTTTTTTGAGATAGAAACGAGGTCTCATTGTCAAACAATAGCTATAAAACTTTGATCTCGCTTATATCGCCATCTAGTGTAGCTCATATTTCGGACATTTCATGGATGAAGGAGTGTGATACCTGAATATGAACCTTTCACAATGAATTTCGAATTATTTTGATTTGTAGTTTAGTGTGGTATCACAGATATCAAATTCTGTGACTGAAATTGGCAGTATACAGGTTGTAAGTATGATCAACGAAGAGGGAGATAGGTTGTTAGGTCACACATCGAAAATAAAAAAGAAGTTTTGTAAAATTGCCACCATTAATAAATAAGATATACTATATCGTATTATAATCTTGAGTAGTTTTGTTATCAGATGAAAAAAAAAACATAAGTATTCAACATTCATTAGTAACCATCAATAATGATAAAAAAATCTTCATTACCTTTAACATGGTCGCATTTTTACTGAGTTAACTTTTTTCATTTCGTAGGTAACCAAACCACCTATCTCCTACTGTTTATCGTACTATTTACTGGACACCCTGTAAAGTCTGCCTTCTGGATAATCAAAATTTAAATTTATTAACAGATAAAGATCAAAAATAAAATTATTTCCAAAACGTCATCAGATCTCCAACGGATTAAAACTACAAGGTGCAAAACATACTTAAAAACAGACAAGGTGAAATAAATGCAAGGGGCGAAAATAATACATTTAACACACTACAATTTTAAGGAATTAAAAATGAAATCTTAAGATCATTAATGTCATTATGTTTATGTATCTATCTATTACAGTCAGCTCCACCGACTGAGAGTTTAGCCCTTAATTTGGTACAGTCGAACCAATGGATTCCTGAACTACCGTAGAACGTTTTTACAATAAACGTTAGAAAGTTTTCCTATGTCGAGCAATACAATATCACTATGACGTTAACTGTGAATAGGTTCTATGGTGGGTCAGGAATCAATTGGTTCAGTGTAGCGTACCATGACAGCGAGGCTTGAATACGTAGTCAAAAGCTGTCAAATTAAAAGTACAGTTCGTACTAAGAGAAATCGACCAGTTTTGAGATATCCATAAGTTACATTTTGAAGTCTGCTTGATACTTCAGGTTCCGTGTTCGAGTCCTAATCCGGTCAGATTTATCGTATCATGAATAAGAAGGTAGTTTTCAAATCTTGGATTCATTTGTATTTCAGTCTTCAAGCAATTTGAATTTACTGAGAAAATGTTCCAAAGTATCTGTTAATTGAATTGCTATCAAGTGTCAGTCGTTTCGTTGGCCATTGAGACAGAAAATCTTAGGTCCATTTACGATTCAAAACATTTGTGAGATAACAGTAATAGACCTGCATAGAAAAAGCTTTATTATTTAGGAGATGCGTCATAAACAAAAGTGTTTATAACTATAAAAATCTCCAATTTACTCCAGACCACATTTTAGGAAATTACAATTTTACTGACTCAGGAGACGTTACTCTGGCGACCAGCTATATTAAGTGGTTGATTGACTGAAATAATAAATCTGATGAGTGCTTTTAAAATATACACGGATTGAATCAGCCATAATGCTATTAAAGATTTTTAATACACTATTAAAAATAACCTATACACTCTTTTTGTTTCACAAACGACCATCGAAACAACTGTCAACTTTTAAAAATACGCCAGAAAACATTGTGACATCGGCATCAAAAAACAGTTCCTTACATTACTTTAGTCTATGGCCGGACTTAGGCTTTCCCTACCTCGTCAATCTCAAATTCCTTCTCCCAACTCTCATCCGAATTGGCGCTAGCGTCGTCCTTGACTGGTTCCTTTTCGGCGAAATAATCTTCGACCAAATTGTTCCCGCAATCGTCGGCTTTTGCCGCCTTTTTCGGCGATCGGCCATTTTGTTTATTGTTCATCTTGTCTCTGGTCTGCGCGGCTTTTGTTTTCTGGCCAGTGTGGGTGGCTTTGTTTTTTGTGTTGTTGTTTGTCAGGTCCCGGGAGGAGGTCTGTTTGTGCTTTTTGTTGGATATCTCCTTTTCGTATTCCTCTAGTAGTAATATTTGCTGTTCTTCTGTCAGTTCAACGTCATTCGCGAAGTCTTCTGCAGAGGAGATGGTTAGTTGCAACAAATACAATCCTTTTGATATTAGGATTAGTTTCATACCTATATTAGCTTCTGCCTGCGACTTTGTCTGGGCAAGATTAGTACTTAAAGTATTTATTATTCTGATGTATGAGCATGAGATTACGAAGAGAGTAGAATAATGAAAGTCTCATCGAAATCCGTTTAGCAGTTTTTGCGTAAAAGAACATTAATCTCTCTGGTTTATTAACTAGAAGGATTCCAATTCGATTTTTTTGTAAAAATACATACATACATACATATACTCACGCCTGTATTCCCATGAGGGGTAGGCAGAGCACATGGATTCAAAAATCCAGTGCCACGTCTAGCAAATTCAGGGTAACCAGATGATTAAACGTGATATTGCGGTGACAGGTTGCTAGCCCATCGCCCACAATACACTAACCCTTTCCCAGAGTCGACTCTTACGACACCCACGGGAAGAAAGGGGGAGGTGCTATTCTAACCCGGCACCACACGGGTAAAAATTCTATCAGATATCGAAATTAATGTAGCATATTCCGCTAAAAACATTTTGTTCGTAACACTGTATTGTTAATTTTATTTAAGTGAAAAAACTCAATTAAAAAACCGCTCTTCCGCGGCCCTCTTTGTTAATTTACTATTAGTGAATACAAAAATTACATCGGTGTTACTAAAAACTGTTTGAGTAGACAAGGAACATGTGGTTTGTAGAAACATCTTAACTGTCGTTGAACTGAGTGTGAAATTTGTTAGTGGTATGGAAAACTGGCCCCGCATTCCATTGCGACAGACAGAGTGACCAATCCTCGTGATTGGTGACTGGTAGCCGGTGATTGGTCACAAGTAACTGGTTGCCAGTGATTGGTGACAAGTCACCAGTGATTGGTCGCCTGTTATCGGTCACTGGCGACTGGTGACCGGTGGTTGGTTACCGGTGATTAGTTTCGCTCCGGAATGCGGTGCCATCGCGGCGGGGCCCTTAGCAGTTGTTAGTGGTAACGAGCGGTCAGCCACTTACTCACCATCCTCCCACGCGACAGTCATTGGCTCGGGCACCTCCGAGGGAGCCTCTTCCACGCCGGACAACACTTTCTTGGGGCTCCTGGAAAATGTACAGCTTCGATGGGCAAAAGTAGTTAGCAGCGCGAGACTAATTACATCGAAAAGCAGTCCTGTGTGGTGTCGGCATAGAATACCACTTCTCCATTTCTTAGAGGTAAGATGCCAACGCTTATTTATGGAAATAACGATGCGCGAACTTAGCCCCACTACTTAAAACCTTGCCGTTAGAATTCGATGACAGAGATGTTGGCGATGCATTTTTTTGACATCTGTGGATGCGGATATGTACAAAAAACTTAAGTGTTGGTTTGGTAAGGTAAAAAAAACAGAGGACTGCGCGTCAGATCATGTCACGATCACGACAAAATAATAGCGACAAAGGTCACCGGCACCGATTCACCAAAGTCCAAAACAAAATTACTGCTTTCCTAGTGGTCGACACTCGACACGTGTCTCTCGCCGGGCCTTACTTTCTTGTCGCTACAATCGGATGTTGAAATCGATTCGAATGTTCCTCGTAGGCGGACGCGAATATTCGCATCATCCCTGGAGGATTACCACTGCTACCTATATCGATGATTGTATCTTACTGTTGTATGGGCGTCTGGCACTGCAGTGGCAGGTGTGCCAGCACCGGGTCCGTTGTCGGCGTGGCCTCTTCGGCCGGCTGCTTGCGCGCCGCGGCCGCTAGGCGGTCTTGGAGTAGCGCCACACGGAAGAGATACCTGAAAGCACAGAGGAACTCTAAGTCTTTCTATTTTATGTAAGACCCCTAGCACACGACGTATTTAAAACGCGCAGTCGACGCGCAGAGGACATGAGTTATCATGTCATGATAGACGATAGAGGATATCAAGAATGCTGGAAAAAGTAGTGATCGTTATGAGTTAACTGCATGGGACGCTGAGACGCTTTTCAGCTGACCTTCTATACTTGACAGGTGATGTCGCGTTGCCTGCTGAGGTTAGACACTATAACATAGAGGTACGCGCCACGCCTCGAGGTCTTTAGATATGCCAACCTTTTGTGGGAGAACCCCTCAAACCTCCGTGCTGCCTCGATAGGACCTAATATTACTGATATTAGAGACTCACCTCTCCCAGAACTCGTCATGGGACACAGCATCAGGCACCAGTTTCTGGTACATAGCGCGCAGTATAGGGCTAGCACTGAGCCGCTTGGCCGCCGACCCTGGGGAGATCAGCGGCTCAGCTGGCTCCAGAGAAGCACGCCAAGCCTCGAACTCCGGACTGTAAGCTGGGACGAGGAACGTAGCGTCCACGCGTTGGAGCGCCTCCAGCTCTTTCTGGAATAGGATTTGTTCATATGATATTTTAGTTGGCTTGTGACTTGAAAATGTTATAATAAGAAATCTAGTAATATTGGCATTGGAGATTAAATTAGTTCTGGGCATAAAAGTTTACTTTGCAACAATTGGGTAGATGACTGAAAAAACTATTTAGCACGTCAGTGAATTCAGATTACCAAAAAAATTTGTACACATATATTTTTTTATTTGTCATGCAAAGAAATAACGAGGATACAGTGCTCTGAAGTTTCGAGTGACGTTACGCCTTGGTACAATTTTTACCAAGGCGTGACGTCACGAGCCCTCTCTCCGGAAGTTTGATGATGTATAATTATTACCTCTGTCGATGTTTAATTATTTATTTGATAAACCAGAAAACACAGGTCTCAATTTTTTCATAATGCAACTAACGGACTAATTAGACTGATATATTTTTAACCCCATCATCATCCCCATTGCAAACACCTTGGTAAAATTACCTAACCCACAAAAAATAGTCCAAGTGATAAATAACATTATTACTACTGTATTTTTCTCACCTTGTATGTGGACAGCATAGTGGTGTCTCCCGAAGACAGGATGACTTCGGTGTCATCTTCATCATCGGGCTCCGGATTCAGCACGGTGCTCACTTGGCCTGAAATTCAGACCCGGCTGTGAGTACCCAAGAGATTTCCCCTATCTGTATAATTCGGACTTTATTTTGGTTAAGTGTGGAGTCGTATTTGGAGGTACTAAATAATAAAATGTACTAAATAAAGCCCAAATTAGGAGTACCCGAAACCGTCGAGCGTGTATGACGAGAGTGATGAATGTGAGTGAAGCAAGAGAAGTATGTCAGAATAGATGCGAATGGCGCTCTGTTGTCTCTGCCTACCCGCAGGGAATAAGGCGTGACGGTTATGTATGTCGTATTTAGAATAACACCTCTCCATTCTTTCTGTGGAAGTCGTAAGACTAAGGAAATAGTTTAAGGTATATTTTAGGCGACAGACTAAAGACCGCCCGCGGATCACAGCGAAATTAGAGCGTTGACCCGCTACTATCTATCTCTGTCGCACGCGTGCTTGTAATATTGCCCTCACGCTCTCACTTGAGCACGTGCGTCGCACGCTCCGCAACCAACCTTTAACAATGTGTCTGTAGGACACTACTGATCAGTTACGTTACAAAAGCTTACTGAGTAGTTAAGGGTTAAAAAAAACTTACCAATGAAGCTGCTCAAACTCTTTTTCATCACGTTTGCCGGCGACTCTGGTTCATCCAACTGTAATCAAAATACGTTAAATTAGATTAATACATTAAACATACACATCCGCGCACCGCTAGCGCGAACTTATCCCCAGTACTTAAGGCTGCCTGTCCACTGGAGCGGAGCGAGGCAGCAAAAATCCAGCAAAAGAATTGTATAAAATCTCCGCTCCTCTTCAGTGGCTGCAATTCTATTGGATGTTTATCTCGCCCACCGCTCCGCTGCCTCGCTCCGCTCCAGTGGACAGGCAGCCTTAACCCTTGCCGAGTTAGATGCCAGTACCTTGAGCGTCTTCCCGATGACTGTGGAGGTGCTCGTGAAGACATGGCTGGCCTCGCTCTTGACCGCTGTGCCGATCTCATCCAGATCCTTCTTCACCATGGAGTACACTTCCGCAGACTGCAACAAGCATTTATAACACTTAAGTTTTTAGGGTTCCGTACCCGAAGGGTAAAAACGGGACCCTATTACTGAGACTTCGCTGTCTGTCCGTCTGTCTGTTTGTCTGTCTGTCTGTCACCAGGCTGTATCTCACGAACCGTGAGAGCTAGAGAGTTGAAATTTTCACAGATGATGTATTTCTGTTGCCGCTATAACAACAAATACTAAAATTAAAATAATTATAATAATTAAGGGGGGCTCCCATACAAAAAACGTGTATTTTTTTTTGCTATTTTGGATCTATTTAAATAACTGTAACAGCTAAATACTTGAAATGCTCACAAAATGTTTAATTAAATATCTACTTTAAAAATGAATAATTGAATAAAAATAAAATTAGTATTTAAGGGGGGCTCCCATACAAAAATTCTGATTTTTTGCAGTTTTTGGTACGGAACCCTTCGTGCGCGAGTCCGACTCGCACTTGGCAGGTTTATTTAAAGGTTATTTTTGAAATACCGAAAAAATATTATGTTAGAAGTGGCCACAAAACGTGAAATAGGCATCATTTTGTCTATGTAGCGTTTATTGTGCTCTGCCTACCCCTTTTGGGAATACAGGCGTGATGTATGTATGTATTTTTGAAATTTCCGTGTGGTGTCGGGTTTATAATAACACCTCACCATTTCTTCCATGGATGTTGAAAGAGGTATATTTTAGGCGACGGGCTAGCAACCTGTCACTATTATACCTGCCGACTCAGAATCTAAAAACATACTAGAAGTGGCCATGAAACGCGAAATGGTCATGGTTTTACCAAAACAAGATACGACAAGGCTAGCAAGAAATTACGAGGGTCGCTAGCGCTTCTACCTATCTATATTATATATATACAGGGTGTTTCTTTTAGTGTGTCAAGCCGCCACCAGCTGGTAGCAGGGTTCCATACCTATCGATTTAACCCCCATGTATGTTCTACGATTTTTTGTAGTTTTCGAGATATAATTTTTTTTCGTTATTTTTTATGATTACGTGACCACACGGCGTTAAATAATGACAACTTTTTTTTGGTTCGACTTTTCTTGGATA
>BHDV01021343.1:0-28987 GCA_005406045.1 Adoxophyes honmai
TTTAATCCGGGCTTTTATCTTTACGTCTGCAAAATTTCAAAGCTATCGGTTCAGTAGTTACGGCGTGAAAGCGGAACAAACAAACAAACAAACAAACAAACAAACAAACAAACAAACTCACTTTCTGACTTATAATATTAGTAAGGATGAGTAAGTCTCACGGTAGTTTATTGGCATTGTTTGTTTACAGTTGGTGGTGGAAGACGGCGAGTTCCTAGTTCGCGAGTCGGCGGCCTGCCCCGGCCAGTTCGTGCTGACGGGCGCGCGGCGCGGCGTCCACAAACACCTCTTGCTCGTCGACCCCAACGGAGTGGTGAGTCCCCTTAATTACCTAGCGCACTGTTAAACCTGTAGGCAGTGCCGTAACTAGGGCGGCGCCAGCAGTGCCCAGGCACAGGGCGCAGACCCTAGAGGGGCTGAGAAATAACCAGATCAGTATCTTCATGTGCTCAGTTTTGAAGGCTCACACCGACTGCATAAAGGGCTAGTTACGGTTCTGCTTTTGGGTCGTGACCCCTCGGGGGTCGTGAGGGGTTTTGAAGTTGAGTAAAAAATAATAGATGTAGATATTAGATTGGATTTGTAGGGGATTTATTTTTTTTACTCTGTACATTGTACAATTTATTTTTTCCCCTTGTACCACGCGGTAATAGTGCCAAAAATACGTACACACGACCTTGTCGAGACAATAAGAACGTTACAGAACAAATACATATTTTCAACACCTCGACTGTCCATATCATTGTCGCTGAACAAGCAACTCTGATTCCCCTATTCATTCCCAGGTACGGACAAAAGACCGCGTCTTCGAGAGCGTGCCTCACCTGATCAAGTACCACTGCGCGAACGAGCTGCCGATAGTGTCGGCCGACTCGGCCCTCCTGCTGCGGCGGCCCGTGCCCCGAGACCGCTCCTGAGACGCAGTCAACGTCTAATGGAGTCACCGTGTCCGGATAAGGTTACTGATGCCCCAAAAGACAGACAAGTCGCTGGGCCTTCCAACGGTGTATTGATCTTCGCTCTCTGTCTAGACGGATATATGGGCCGTTGTCAAGGCTTGAGTGATCTGAATGAACTGTTCCTGATATGCTTATTTTTAAAGTTAGCATCGCTCCACACATTTACAAGATGTTATATGACTGTCAATAAATTGTTATTGACATGGTTATGTTCGCGGTTTTGTGATGTCTTAGGTACGTGATGCTATCGCTGTATTCCGTCGGCTGGACTGGCGATTTAAAAGCAATATAAATGAGCAAGAGAATGTAGTCACAGTTGGTAAACTGGGCACTAAATGTTTAGGTATATACGAATAGACTTCAAGTGTACAAAATCGCTTGAAAGTGGATTTAAAAAGTACCAGACATCTGAAAGAATGGCTGTAGTATCAGCTAGTGTAGTGCCTGTTCGATGGACGATATAAATATAAAAGTAAAAATAATCTCCTTTGACTAATAATACATTTAATGAATTTTATTATGTAATTAGTTTCATAAATAGAAGGGAATGAGACTTGAACTGAAGAACTTGGCAACAGCGGAGTAGTAAAGTTAGACTGGCAATTTTCGCACTAAGTGTTCCTTTAAAATGTGGACACTAGATGGCGGTCCTTATGCAAGTTTTACAGTTAATGTAAGTGAGACTCATCTTATACAACGCCATCTAGTGAAGCTCATATTTCTGAACACATGTTTATATGGAGCTTGTCAGTCTTTACAATTCCTAGTCTCTGATAAATTGGTATGATAAAAATGCCGTTTCTTCAGTTTGATGTGTATAGGAAAATTTAACAGACTGAGGGTTTTTGAAAGGTATATATAAGAGTATGTATTGAGATAATCATAATCGTAATTTATCTGCTTTACAAAGTTTTAGTTCTAAAGATAAATTTAATGGAAATGCAGACAATATAAATAGGCGTTATAGCAGCACTCCCTTAGCGACAGTTGCGTATTTAGATACAATAGCACCTGTTTCGCTATAAATGTCTATATCGATATAAATCATCACATTTAGATCATATAAAAATAGCTAAATAAATATATCTGTTTTAATCGAATAATAGATAAGCACCTAAATCTGCTTTTACGTGACCATGGAATTAAATACTATACCCGTTTTAAATATATTGAAATATTTTTATAAATACACTGTCTTATCTTTGTTACTATATCTACAGGTAATCCGTCTATTTTATTCTATTTTGTATTTTTCTCGACATTTATTTCATATTAGGTGTATTTATTTTAAACTGTATGTTTGGTTAGGAAGTCGAAAATTTTGTTTTAAGATTGACCAAAGGAATGTTTTAGATGATCATAAAATTGTAGAGAATGTCCTAGTCTTCTCCAAATTACTGAATATTCTAGAGCGAGGACATAGATTTATTTAAGCTTGTAGAAGTTTCTAGTGTTACCAATCAGTTATTACATACAGACAAACTCTTCTGGAGTGCTATTTTATCCATAAATGTAAAGTGAAGCAAACACCCTTCAATTACAACTAGATTATAAATTATATTATAAAGTAGTTATAGTTCTCACGTTATAAGTTCCCATGACTCGTTACTTACCTTCACGAGGATGCTCGCTTATTAAGTTGTTTTACGATATTTTTAACAGCACGCCCAATCGAAGTGCCTTTTTTAGGATTTATTTGAAAAGTAGTCGCAAATGTAGTGCATGTTGGTCTCCAAACTCATTTTTACGGAGAAAATTTAATATAATACGCTCTTTCAATTCACAGCTTACCTATCGATTCTTATTTCACTCTGATATTGACGCTATTCTCTTTGGAAATACATGAGTGCTATTGTGCTTAAGGTCCACTAGCTGGGTGACCGAGCTTTACTCGGATTATTTTTTGCATACATTGAAATACTGGTAATACAAGTTGTAAAACTAATATCACTTCATTTCGCTGATTAAAATCAGTTTTTACAGATCAAATTAATCCACTCCCACTACTCAGTCATCATTATTTGACAGTTAAAAAAAAGCAAAAAATAAAATTAAAATAAACCGGCCAAGTGCGAGTCGGACTCGCGCACGAAGGGTTCCCTACCAAAAACTGCAAAAAACCAGAATTTTTGTATGGGAGCCCCCCTTAGATACTAATTTTATTTTTATTCAATGATTTATTTTTAAAGTAGATATTTAATTAAACATTCTGTGAGCATTTCAAGTATTTAACTGTTACAATTATTTAAATAGACCCAAAACAGCAAAAAAAACACGTTTTTTGTTTAGGAGCCCCCCTTAATTATTATAATTATTTTAATTTTAGTATTTGTTGTTATAGCAGCAACAGAAATACATCATCTGTGAAAATTTCAACTCTTTAGCTCTTACGGTTCGTGAGATACAGCCTGGTGACAGACAGACGGACGGACAGACAGACGGACAGACAGACAGCGAAGTCTCAGTAATAGGGTCCCGTTTTTACCCTTTGGGTACGGAACCCTAAAAAGCAAAAAATTTTAAGTGTGATGAAAAAAAAGAAAAACTTATGTCACATCCCAGGATCGAACCCAGAATTTTCTGAATGTAAATTCTTGACTTCATCAACAAATTACCGAAAACGCCGTACATGTCCATATAAAATTTGAAGAGTTCCCTCGATTTCTCCAAGATTCCATTATCAGATCCTGGTTTCGTGCCAATGGGACCAATTTCGAGTTGTACCCTTTCGATTAAAAAAAAAAAAATTTGAAAATCGGTTCACGGGTCTCCGAGATATCGAGTAAACATACAAATAAAAAAATAAAAAAATTAGGTCGAATTGAGAACCTTCTCCTTTTTTCGAAGTCGGTTAAAAATATCTGTTGTAGTTATTCGGCATCGGGACAGTTGAAAAAAAAGCAAAAAATTTAAAGAAAAACTTAAGTCACATACCAGGATCGAACCCAGAAGCTCCTGCACAGAGAGCGGACGTTTTTACCACTATACCAAACGAACTGTTGAACTCTTTAGCGAAATATCGGTATACATTCAGTAAGAAATTCAAATCCCGGTTTTTATTTTTTTTCTCGAAAAATTGCGTTTTCCCGGGAAAACCTTTTATGTAGATAAACTTAAAACTCTAATCCTCGTCTATATAAAAATTTTCATGAAAATCGTTAGAGCCGTTTCCGAGATAGCTGGTATATATAAACAAACAAATAAATATATATACAAGATTACCTCGTTTAAAGGTATAGGATAATCGAGCTCATAATCTGCTCAGAATTAATAGTAACTAACATCCACTCATTTATTAATATAAATTTTTGCATTTCTAATATTAATAAGATGATTGATAACCTCGCATGCTACCGTATCCAGTTTTCCCGTTGCACTACATCTGCATTTGTTTATCGCGCTCTCTGGTCGTGACTATGCGATCCTAATTAATCTCAATGCTGAAAATAAGAATGGCTCTTGTACTATCTTTAGGACTCGTTTTACTGACTTGAAGGATAACTTAATTAAAATATTTGACATAGGTGCTACAAAGGCTTACTTAATACTTAGTGTATGTAGATATACTTCTTTACCTATATAATTTGCCTACCATGTACATAAATAGGAAAAAACTATCACATTAAAATATAAGTTATGTATTTTTACTTTTAAGACTGTATTTTATATTTTATTTTTCAAAGTAGTGATAATTTTGTGTCATTTGCAATGCTTTAAATGTTCTACTTTTAACTGATATACTATTTGTGAATCTATCGAATGTTGCAAGAGAATTTTTGAATTTTTAAATTATACGTAAGAAATATCCGCGCACAAAATGTTGACCATTCATGTCATTTTAAATTTGTTGCAACGTATTGTAAAAGAGGAAGATATAAATGTGATTTAATAAATAAACTGTTAAAAATTAATGTGTTTCAATTATTATTTATTAGGTTAAATACCAAAAGGGAACTTCGAATGAAACTTCGACCATAAGGTATATTATTTGTTTATTAAAAATTTAATATTACAGTATAAACAGTAAGGTCATACATGGCAGTGATGTTTCTTATTAATAATTATAAATATCGGCCTTAGCTTACATGAACCGACCATCCAAACACATCCGGCGGCCGCCCCGCGACGGCCCGTCACGGGCCAACACGAATAAACCTCCAAGGGAACAACAACGGCCGGGCGCGGGGCGGCCGCGCTGCCACCAGAGCTTACCTGCTAAGCCGCGCTACCCACATCAATCCGAGGGATCGTTACTACAATAAAAGTTAATACTAATTTACTTTAACAGTCCAATTCGAATTAAAGAACACAGTCATGACAATTTTCTAAATTAAATTATTAAATAATTATAATGCCAATCGATGGACATACCTCAGTTCCCAAAATCTACAAGGTACACAGGCACTTATAAAGTAGAAATGCGATGTAAAGGATTTCGACATCCAACGGTATCTTGCCTACACGAGTATAACATTCTTTGGGACATTGCAGCACTATTCAGCGGGCCCTGCTAAAACGCAGGGTCTCATTCCGTGCAATTTACTTAACACTACTATTCGCTAAGACATGTACTACCACAAAATCAAACTAAGTCGTCACAGTAAAATAAATAAATATGCCTCTATACAAAAATAACACATTTATATTGTGGTGAACACGTGAGCTCCCGAGACCGCCGCGCTACGCCGCAGCGCGGGGCCGCCGACTACGCGACTGCGTACGTCGTACCCTTATCCTACATCCGCTATTTTGAAACACTCAAATTGACTCTGGACTCTAAACATATCTCACAAAAGTGCGAGGAGCGTGTAAAATGTAAACGTTATTTTACAAAATTACGTTTATATCACCAAAAATAGTCGCGTTCAACTATAAACTCACACGGCGTAGTAAAAATAGATCTCGGCGGTCACTAAGATATTAAAGATAGCGGTCCCCGACTAACTCCTAATACTGTGTCATAAGTGCATTCCGACTCTGTTCAATCGGGCGTGGGCTGCAGCGCAGGCGCGGGCGGGGGCGCGGGGGGCGGCGCGTGCGCGGGCGCGGCGCGGTGCAGCGTGAAGGCGTCGTACACTTGCAGCAGCTCGTCCAAGTGGTGCTCCTCTAGGCACAAGAACCCAGCGAGGGAAGGCTCGGCCTTGCGCGCGCACGGCAGGCAGTGCACGACGTGGCGACGCTCGTGCTCGCGCACCAGCAGCGCGTGCCAAACTTCGCGCTCGCACGCTCCACAATAATGCGACGCTTCGCCGCGCGCGCGCCCGTGGAAACGCACACCAACTCCCTTCGCGCGAACCGCCGCCAACGTCCCTAACGCCCCTCGCAACGACTGCATCAAACAAGTCCTCATCGCTCGGTGCAACCGAGGATCAGACACCCGAATATTCCGCGCCAGGTTCCATGTGAGATGCACCATCGGCACGATCGACTTGAAGTTCTGCACCTTGTTCCACTCGTAGCGCTCGAGCGCGAGCGAGTACTGGCGCGCGGTGAGCGGGCCGACATTCCAGGCTATGTTGTTGCACCAGCCGGTGGCCTGGACCCAGTGGACGCAGCCGGCATTCACCCAGACGAGGTCTCCGGGGCGCTGTGTGAAGCGGTACACGGGGACTCCGTGAGCTCGGAGTTCGGCCGGGTCGGGCCACCAGGAACCGTGCAGGTAGGATAGTTGGTGAGCGTCGCATAGCTCGCGAACGCCGCCCCAGTACGCGTCAGGGACGCCGAACCACTCGCAGTCGCCGGGGCCGATGTTGATGTTGATCGAACAGAAGTTGTTGTTTTCTTGATGGCCGGGCGTGCGCGAGCCGGGTACTTTCATATACAGCTGCACTGTATTCATGCCGAGGATGACGTGACCTACATGCGACAACATGTTGGCGGCGGAGGCGACACGAGCGAAGGCTGGTAGTTTTTGGAGCTCGGCGAGTTGGGGGCGCCACTTGCGCTCATCGGAGAGATCCACATTGGTGCCGAAACGGAGCATGCGAGCGGCGCGGCGGCGCTTTGGCGGACCACCGGCTCCATCCGAATCCGAGGCGGCCGGAGGAGCCCCGCGCTCGCGCTCCTCGCGCAGCGACTCCTGGAAGGACCCGGCCTGGTACTGCGCGTACTTGCGCACGGTGGTATGCGAGCGGTGCGAAGCACACGCCCAAACACGGCGGCGGCCAGTCGCGTCCCAATTCTCATCCGCGCTCTGCATGAGCTGCGTGCGAACCTCCACGGCATGATCGGGCCAAGCTTCCACTAAGGTCTTCGTGGAAAATAATCCAAGATCCAACTTGAGCGCGGCGGTGAGGCCGCGCACGACGGCGATGGGATGCTTGAGGCAGAAGTCTTGCAGTTGCGGGCTGAAGGCGTCGCGCTTGGACTCGACGAAGACGAAAGGCGCTGGTGGCGCAAGTTGTTCAGGAGCCAAACGCGGCGGCGGCACGGCGGGCGGCGCAGGCGGAGGCGCTGCATCTCCCAACACCGACCAGGCTCCCGTTGCTCCAGCTCCATCCCTACAAAAAAACACCAACGTTAGCAAAAACCCCGACAAGCGACGCCCGACGCGACGCCGAGCGCCCTAGCAGCGCTCGGTCGTCGGTCGTTTACTTGCGTTTCGACATCTCGCCGCCGACTAGCAGCGTTAGCCGTCTAGCCTGCAGTGCTGAACGTCCTCGATTTCTGACCCTGAATTGGTTCGCATAAAATTTTATATTCGTGTACACATATCGTTCACATATCCTATCCGATGCTCATACTTTATGGATATTTTGGGCTCCAAAACTCTTAAGATTACGGAAACCCTACCCACCCCAACAACCCCTTTAACTTGCCCCAAGCAATACTCACTTGCAAGCCTCTACGATCTGCTTGGCGCTCATGCCGATGTGGAAGGCCACGGGCTTGAGCGGGTCGGTCTTGAGCGGCTCCAGCTTGACGACGGGCTGGCGCGCCATCGCCGCTTCGGTCGGCGCCGGCGCCTGGCTCTCTGCGGACAAACACAACGTTAACTCGATGTCAGACTACTCTATGCCTCTTGGAGGCTATCCATAAAGGACATGGGCCAACCAACGTTTTTCTGTTGTTATTCTGTCCCGTAAGTCGGAAGACAACTGAGATAGTTGCTTCGAAAAGTTGTGTAGGTCCTGTTTTATACTTCTAAGATCCAGTAACTTATTATAAACTGCGTCGTAGGCAATCAGAATTTTACTCGGTGAGGCAGGGGACTGGTAACCAAGGACTTAAAATAGTTGATTGACCTCCATCACACTTAGGAGCCACTCAAAGATTATTGTAATAAACAGAAGACTTGCAACGCTGGGGGAGGTGAGAGGGAGTAGATAATTTCCAAAATTCGTTATAGACGGAAACTTGACAAGAAGTAGCCTTCCTGATTAGACTGGACGCCTGCGCTGTTTTGAAATACTACTTAAGAATTACTTCGTGAACTGGCAGTAAGTTTGACATAATTTTGGGTTTAGGGTCATGTTTAAAATTCCAGAACAGTAATGAGGAAACCTATGCAACTGAATCGCAGATATTTTTGTTCTATTTTTGTATCTCTGTTAGATTTTGAGCTTTCTAAACTAACATTCGTTTCAAGCCCATCCCGATTCAAATTTTACTTGTCAAGATGCCGGGCCTTTTTACGTATTTATTTATCCTATGGAACCGTGAAATCAAGGAGCCATTCATACTAGAACAATAGAATACCCATTGTGTTACCGTCACAGCAAACAAATACTACCTGTTTGTGATCACAATTTCACTGTTCTTTGTAAAAGAACTTGGTGACAGGTAAAAACAAGGTAATTTCAATTATTATTATCACTTACTTAATTTTAAATGAAAATTGGTAAGTACCTCAAAATGCGACAAGATTCAAAAGTCGTAGTTTAATATACTTTCGTCGTACTTACTACATTACTATACTTAATTATTAAATATGAATATGTAATTCAAAAACTGACTTGAAGAGCGCAACCGTTCTTTCATTTAGCTGCTTTATTAGGTAGGTTTATGTTCTTGGTTTGTGTTTCAACCGCGTAATTAACATATAATAAACAAGTGTTTGTTGTTTTATACATTAAGACGAGTGAGTTCAGGCGTCAGTGTCACACTGACACAAGTAATAAATTATTCTTTTAAAAAAAGCAATTTATTTTACGACGTCGAAGGTCGAGTAGTAAATTTACAATATACAACTCCTTTGTTATATTTTGACTCCGGATTGGCTTAGTTCCTCAGTTCGGGATTAATTGTAAATATAACTCGGCATCGTGGTTATTTTTTAGCATATAAATGTTACAATGTGGCACCAAAATAGTAATTGTATTAGCTTCTAATTTCATAACTCGGTATGTTTAAAACGTAACTCACCTTACAATAATTTGTTAATTTATTTATTTATTTTTGGCAGTAGTTGGTTTTTTGTAGGGGTCGCAGTTCTAACCTAACCTAACCTACTTTTCGGGCAATAGTTTGTTGTCTGTAGGGGTCGCTGTTTAAACCTAACGTACTTTTTTGGCAATGGTTCGGTTTCTGTAGGGGTCGCAGTTTTAACCTAACCTATTTTTGGTAGTAGTTTGTTTTCTGTAGTGGTCGCAGTTTTAACCTAACCTAGCGTTCTTTTATGGCAGCAGTTTGGTTTCTATAGGGGTCGCAGTTTTAACCTAACCTAACCTACTTTTTGACAATAGTTAGGTTTCGTATCTTTGATTGATGAAAATGGCCAGTTGCTCTCATGGCGCACACTCGCGCCAAATCGTACAATGGCAATTTTCACGATAAAAGAATATGAAGTATTATTTTAAATGTTAAGTTAGAATATTTGATGTTGTCTATTGAAGCTTCAAAATATAATTTTTGAGGAGCTTGATTTGAAGCTGTAAAATGTAAAATGAGTATGAGTTGCAAATTTCGTGGCCGAGTTAGTGGCAATGTTTAAATCAGAAGGACAAGTAATAATAATTGTTGGTCTTGACTTGACGCTTTCTTTGACATTTTTAGTTGGCGTTATAAAGAAGATGAAATAGTTTTTTAGAAGCTATATAATTTTCTCGATGCTTAGTTATTAAATAAGGAAGTTTGAGTATGCAGCCAAAAAAAAGCGGCCAGGTATTATTTTCCATAAAATTTCAACCAAAAAAACCTAAATCCGTCCATAAATAAGACACCCGGTCAAAATTAAATAATATTTTATTACAACCGTTTACATATAAATATTTACCTGTCAGCGGCTCTTTCTTGATATCAGAGGGCGTATCCGAGAATCTCTTCAGCAGGTCTTCGGCGAGCGACTCAGCCGATTCGCCGCCATTGGCGCTTCCTTCGCTTTTCGTAACCTGCCAAAAAAATTAAGACATTAGTAAATAATTCCAAGCGTTTCTGCCTAAAACCTGCCGCCGGGTCAAAGGGGTGATATAACTAGGTATATTACAAACCGCTCGAGCCCTCGCCGCTTGTGAGAGTCGATACTGTGACAGCAACTGCTGCATCAGCGCCTGAAACCAAAGACGGAGAATTAAGTGCAAGTTTACTTTACCGGACGTTAAGGGGTGAGAAATAAACCACTTTGTCAGTCGGTTAAAATCTGATTTTAATAACAAATAGACACTGCTTACTTAAACTTAAAACTAAGTCTATATATCATAAGCGCGGGAACGAAATCAATCTTTAATCAATTTAGTTTGTGTCTCAGTGGAACCCTGTTGCAGTCAGCGTTTGCCGCGTCTGTGAAGTTCTCGATAAATACAGTAGAGAGAGGGTTCCACCAAGGACACAGGAACTTGTCACGCTATTTATGTATAAATACTATACATACTAATGTATATGTTTTATTTTTGGATTTAGGAAAGAAAATGAAAAAGTCAGGTCGGTGTGACAGCGATAGCCTGTCGGATTTTTATGCGGCCTCTTATGAAAAGGGTCATGGGTTCAAATCCCAGGCACACATTTATGAATTTTTCGAATCTAACGATACTTGTTCATCTTTCTGAAAACATGCATCCCAAAAGTCATTTTGTTGGTAGCACAGTAACAAAGCTTAACTGCCAATTTTTCAATTTAATAGAATTTACTATCAATTGTGTCCACGACTGCACAATTTACATCTGCAACGACAATAGTGAATGTATACGTACATATGTCGGTAGATAATGAATACACTTGTATACAATTACACTTCAATAAGTTTTCAATGACATGAAAACCTTGGGAATAATCGGCCGGCACGAATAGCGTTATCGTTACATGTTCGTGTATGAATTCCCTAATTTGCATCGATCCGGGCCGGGATTTTTCCCACAGAAGCTGGAAACTGGTTCTGTGAACCCCCGGGCGTTGTTTATTATGAATTTCAATTGGCCGACCTTGATTTGTATCCCAGTCAGTATAAAACTGGCAGCAAATTCTAATCTCACGATAGCTTCGTGGCAGTAGGTACGTATCTGAATATGTTAGAGTCATCGTGAATTTATTATCTTTTATTGTAAGTTTATTAGACCCGAAAGCACCAGTCATCGTTAACCTTTGGTACGCTAGATTGTTAATACATACTTATATACCTAAGTACAACATCACATCACTAATATAAATATACATATTCGATAAATTTGCGGCTTCGCTAAAGTTATCAGTATGGGCAACCAGCTTGGCGAATATATGCATCTTATCTAAGTACATATACTATTTAGGAGGTTTTTATTTTGATGTTAATTGACACTCGTCTTACATATTCATAATTTTGAAAGCGATATCGGAATTAATTTGTCAAAATTAACGCGTTTCCGATTACAAAGGACTTGCGTGTCACCTGCTATACTACACATTGTATATTCATTGTGCGACTCGCAAGGCAGTTCAGTTAAGCCCGCTAACCATTAGATTGACATGGCAGCGACGCGTCATAGTGAGCATAAATTCACCCACCTGATTGGTTAAGGTTGTTGATTGTATAATATTGACCGAGTTGCAGTTAGATTTATGTTGGCAGTGATCTAGTAGGGACACTGTGGCGAGAATACAATGTAGACGAAGTAAAACGGGTATTTCCCGCGCACTTTAGATCCAGACAAAAACGGAAAATGTGAAAAATTTAGCAGAAGACATATAATTCCTCTAGCGTTCGAAACCCAAAAAAACACGATTTTTAACAAATTATCCCGTGTGATGTCGGGTTTCTTCCAAGTCGTAAGAAGCGACTAAGGACAGGTATGTTTTAGGCGACAGTCTAGCAACCTGTCACTGTACTTCTGTCATTCATGTTTGAACCCAACGTTAAGCTGAACGTGGCCGTCAAACGTGAAATAGTCAAGGTTTTGACTGCTACGTCTCGTATGCACTGCCAACATCATTTGTACTCATCATGTGTAAGTATGTATTTTTAACAAACTTTAAGTATCAGTTACTTGTTGCTGCGGTGACAGGTTGTGAGAGTTCCTCTGAAGATATTGCAGGGTTTGAAGCTGATGCTGGGTGAGCGGTGGCGGCTCCTCGGGGCGCTTGCCCGGGTACGGCGGGGGCGCCGACTTGGGCGCGCGGGAAGACATCTCCGCCGATATGGGCAGGTTCCAGGCTTCCTCGATTGAAGGGAGCTGGCGGCGTCTGCCGGGCAATATAGACAACCAGCTATTTCACGACGCACTCAAGTATAGGGATGGTTGGGAGCCTTGCTACTATTCGTAATTTGGCCATGTAGTTGCAAACATTTTGCCGAACTCTTAAACCATCAGCTATTAACATCCTTGAATAATACCGATTGACATAATAGGTGAGCCAAATTCATCTAGTTTCTAGTATTCAGATTGACATGAAATTTGATAAAATAATGACGCAAATAGAATAGACAGAAATACAAAGGCACCAAACCATAAAACTTGAATACTTCCTCGCTGACTAATGCGTACGCTATTTCCTTTTAACGTGTACTGCGTCGGAAAACTTTCCCTTTTCTTTTCATCCACAAAAAAGTTGAAGTTCACGATCGCAATGCAATTTCTTGGTCGAATGTGAAGTAGACTGGAAAAGCTATGGTTTGGTGCATACGAAGATTTCTCTGCTCATAAAGATCGGGGACGAAGATGTACAATGAGTTACGAGTCTAGTTTGTGTAGCTATTTTGGTTTAAATTTTTATCAATGCTGGTCGTCAATACTCACTTGCCGGTGACCGAAGGCATGGGTGCCTGTGCCAGTTGCCCCTTCAGAAAAACCAGCCTTTGCCTTAAAGCAGAGTGCGAGGCGGTGGCCGCGGCTCCGCCGTTGTTGTAGCAGGCGAACGCATCCCGTGGCATTTGGCAACTCTCGTACAAACTGCCCAGGTTGGTCCACGCAGCGGAATGGCCCTTGTCTAATTGCACAGCACATATGTAAGCCTGGAGAGCGTCCATAGGCTGATTCTGCTGCTGGTAAAGCACCCTGAACAAGGAAAATGACGGGCAGTTTAAAATATCAGCTAGTATAGTATAGTAACTAATTCATTGGGTTTCCCGTAAACAGGTGACTAGTTCAACAGCCGAATGACTTATCTGTAACCTTTCCTGGCGTGCTTGTTATTGAAATTGAATATTTGTCCTGAAATTAGCATGTTACAAACAGCAAAGTCACTCGTTGAACCTTGACATTGCATTGACTTTGCTAAGAGCTAGTTTCAGGCTGCCAGTGAATTTTTAATGGACTTTGAATCAATGAAGTGTTTTTTTACATACTATGCCACTGGTCACTAGTGTCTTTTGTGGCATAACTGCCACAAAAAGTATCAGAACAACTTTTAAAATAGGATTCGTTCGAACTTCGAACAAAAAACCTAGCAATTTTATGAGGAAAAAACCAACGGCTCTCACCCGATCGAGCACCAGGTGTCAGCGTTGCCCTCTGACTTTTCGACGGAGTTCCTATACGCCACGAAAGCGTCGTGTACTTTGCCTTGCGCGGCAAAGCACCGGCCAAGTAGGTAGAGCCCGGCTCCGGAGTCCGGCTCTGCCTTTACGGCGCGGTTGAGGCACCAAATGGCAGCTCGGGCCCGCGCCGCCGGCTCGCCCAGCGACGCGCATCGGTGGTACAGCCAACCTGGCGGACGCACAATGCTGATACCTTCAAATACTTACACTCAGGGGGATCCAGGAGCTTGGTTTAAGGACCTTGATCCAGTGAGGGTAGATATCATCAAGGTAAACGCAAAAATAAAATCAATACCACAACAAATTAGGATGGTGTCTAGTTGCAGTAGATTCATAATCATTGTATCTGTGGTCACCTACTTATGAACTGGACAGTCAAGTTGACCACCTTGGAAAAACTATTCTTAGTTCTAGGCGCAGTAGTTAGGCATGCTTAGATGCAGATTGGCAAACACGGCTTGTATACTTTCATTTCCGACTGGACTTATTGCAAAATTGCAGTTGTAAGCCCCCGGCAGGGGAACGGGTTTTAACCTCATTTCCATCCGTATTAAGCTTCATGTTATTTATTGTCCGGGCGAGGCGACTGACCATTACATTCGAGCTCGGTCGTGTTTAGAGATAATGTTTACACCGCCCGGCCTGCGGTAAGTAAGCCACAACAATGCATTATTACTATTGTTCATTACAGACTTCATGTACCACAACGTGCTGGAGACGCGAATTGTAAAAATGAAAAAGTAGTCATGCGATGCTGCTTTTATCGATACCTTTTTATGAGTTTCAGACATAAATAAACAAGCGGAGAACTTACTTGAAAATTTACTTTAGCCATAAAACAAAAATAAACAAGCGCACGACATCGTCTCGCATTTTAGAGCGGCTATTCACGTCCCTATTTTGTGCAATGGATCCAATCTTTTGTTCAGTTGCTGTAGTGTATGGGGTGCCTCATTGTCTCAGATTCTTTTATAGCTGGTTGAGTCACGTTCAATGTCAAGTAGTTTTGTTTATTGATGTGACATAAATACTAGTTAACAGCCTACCATAACATCGCAACGACAATATTGTCTCATCTTTGAAAGGCCGACCCATTAAACAAATGGCTTATTTGGAAACATGCATACGAAAGCGGCGATACGCATGGACTGCACGTTTCGCTAAGATATGGTACAATTGAGATGCTGTCTGCAAAAAAAGGGGTTTCTAGTAAAAACTTACCGAGTTGCCGACAGACGTCAGCTTTCAACGTGAGCGCCAGCTGTGGTTCATTCAGCAGTTTCGCGTAGGCATCTCTTGCGGCTTTTCTTAGGCCTCGAGCTTCGAGGAGATGAGCGGCGTGAAAGCTGAGCTCGAGGCGGGTGAAGGTGGCGTCTTGGTGAGGGGAGAGTTTGGCTCGACGGAAGTGTGCGGCGGCGGCGCCCCAGTAGCGGCGGGCCTTGAACATCAGCGCGAGCCGCAGGTGCGCGTCCGCGGCGCGGGAGAACCCCGGCGACACGTACAGAGCCATCTGCAGCGCTTTGGTTGCCCTGAAGCATCACGTTATCAGTACGCGCCCCGGAAACCCCAACGCCAGGGGAACCACCGCCAAATCAGTTGAGGAAGAGCGTGGGCGTCTTACTTGCTTATTCCGTCTGCACTGTTTGTTATGTACACATAATGGTGTGAAGGTGAAGAGTTATGGTAACGGTGTTATGACTATTTCGGAACCGGTTAAATGTGGCATGGTTCGTTAGACGGCATTTCGTTGGCAACTGCAAACCTTGAGTACGAGCTAATTGACATTAGATATTATCGATTATAAAGTACAAACATTCTAAAAACCAATTTGCATGTAAACTTATTTCTCAAGTTATGTATTACCTAAGTAACTTTTAAAACATATTTAGGACTGTTCTGCTTGAAGGAATACTAACAAAGTCTAGAACAAAGTCAACTTTCCAATTGTAGTTCATTCACTCTAAAAGCCCTGTAAAATGCGGGTCGAGGACCGAAACAATGTCAAAGTTACAGTTGAACTTGACCGCCTCGCAAGGTTAGACAACGCGTAAATAATAAGAGTAGGTACGTAGATATGTACTATCATTGTCATAATACGCGTCTGAGTACCAACCCACTGAGCAACAAAAACTTCAGGCTCGATAATAAAATAAAATAGTTTTTTTTCTTACGAACATGTTCTCGAGCCTTTAGAAAGTTTTAGCGGACGCATCTGTTCTCTACAATACCAAAGAAAAAAACTTTTACGATTTCTGTCTATCGGACCCAAAATCTAAACCGGTCGGGCTTTGTTAGGCTTTCAAGGAGATTGCATTACGTCCACAGTACAAATCGTTTTTGATTATACCAACACAGTGCGAGCAAAAAATAATGCTCACATAGGTGAGCTATAAGCACGTTCTTTCAATCGAGCGGAACTGTTATGGTGCAAGGCATAACAAACTAAGATTGCGAGGACATCTTAAAGGTATTTACCGATTCACTGGCTTGTACAATAAAAATAAACACCAAGATGTCGCACACGGAGAAGACGAAAGCAGAGTTCTTCAAAGGAATGTAATCAATTGGAGCGGTGGTTACATCCGTAAGGTTATTTAGGAACGCATCACCGGAGCGTAACGTCACCGATGCGCCGCGGGGTCGACGACCGTCTGAGGCTCGTCCGTGCCATCGATCGGACGATGCAACGCATCGTCTAGACAGCGGCCGCGGCGGGCCCAAACCAAACTCACGAAGCGCCTATACTGCCTTTATTTAGATGACCTCTGATGACATTTGCATGCAGAAACAAAGGAGCGAGGCAGGTGGAAGAGGCACGGTGGCATCCGGTACTCGCCCGATACCGATGACTAAAATTAAATGATCATTACCGTACACACACAGGCACGCGCCTCAAGCTTTCACCGCCGGCCGCTGCTCGACATACACCGACTACGGCTGCGTATTCGCATTCATTGTTCCTCGGTAATAAGTTATGATTGCCGACTGTCACGCAACATTTAAAAGTATACACCCTCTTAACGACGAGGAAGCCACATAAAAACCCAAGTAGGGGAAAAGTTTATTTATAAAAAATTCGGCTGTTGGCTAAATCATATAATTCAATTACATAACAGCCTACCCAACATTCAAAGGTCAAATAAAGTAATGAATAGGAAATAGAGTAATTTTCGCCCTACGCTTTAGCAATTTTCAAGTAACAAGCTAAGAAAATAATATAACTACAGTATGATTAACATTCCGTTTAAGTAGCTCAGCTCTCTACAATGTATTATTAAAATGCGTTCGAACAATGAATACCCTGCATTTGTGCTCACACCTGACATTGTGCTGCACAATAACAGCAGAAGACACCAGTTGCATAACAATTCTGAAAATTAGTTTACAATTTACATACACGTAGTAAGTCATGTATTTCAAAACTAAGCTACTAGCTACGAACAATTGATACAATTCAAGACACCTACATAATGTAAATGCCACCGCATGACAACCTTCATTCGGTTTTTTCAACATTACTTTAAATAAAATCTATAACATCTAGAAATAACTACATACGTATGCGCAGAGGGATCGATTATAATCCCACTCGCTACCTGCCCAGCCGCGACCATTATCATCTTGCTCAGGTAAAGAAATTATGTATACAGTCATACCCTATTTATACATCCGAAATGCTCCCTTTGGCTCGTTACTATTCAAATGCGGAGCGTCAAAGAATCGATTACGTAGAGTTGATGGGATGAATGAACATTTATGAGCAGAGAGAAGTTATGATTTAGTGTTTAGCTTTATAACTAACAATGTTTATTATTGCTAAAGCGACAAACGAAGGTGAGGCGCGCCGTTTGAGGAGCGGGCGGAAGGCCTCGGAATAAGAAATGTTGTCATGAAACGAAATAATGTACGCAGCAGCACAGCTGTTTAGCGGTGTACCGTCATGGTGATTCGCGGGGCATGGTGCGGGGCGCGGGGGAGCACTGGCATCGGCCTGACCTAGTTCTGCGCACTCGCGGCGGCTCAAGGACGGATCGACCGCTATTTATAGTTCGTCGGTCGTCATCACATCGCATTCACTTTACATAACTGAAGTAAGCTATCACTAGGTGCGACAGCGGCTGCGCCCGCGGCGACCACGTGCGCATCACAATAAACCAAGATACGCAGACTTCCGCACGCCCACTGTCAACTCAGTATTAATGACCCGCTTCCCTATTAGCAGGGATGTCCCAACAAAACTAAAGCACGATCATACTGTTTTATTAGAAGAACGAGAGCTAAATCTCTAACTCCTTGGAAGAAGTCTAGGCAATAATTAAATGTATGTAAAACAAACCGTCGTAATATTTAGTTACAAAGCTAAACATTCCTTGAGCAGTGCAACAAATGATCTCGTGAACAAGCCTTGCAATTGTACGACGCATCAACGTCAACCTACAATTCACCTGGCCATATTGCATCACGGCCTTGGCACCACGGCAACAGTATGCAATGCAACACAAATTGTATGCACCACAAACGCAATGCCGTTCTATAAATGCATTGCCTATGTATGCAGGTGCCGGCGCTACATACAACTATTTTACGCAAACTTCGTCCATAAATTAATTAAGGCCTGTTCAATTTACTAAGCGGACACGCTTAAACGTCTTTTAAACTTACAATTCGTAATCAATTGATATACTATTGGCAGCAATGATATTAGCAAATCCATCTTCGTCAATTGCGACATATTTGTTCTTTGATTTTTAACTATTTTTTGCGATAGAGCGTATTAATTTAGATAATCGCAAATTAATAGTGCAAAAATGGTATACAGGGCAGTATTCACTGCGACAAACAGCAAAAATGTACAAATATTCCAAGTCAACGATGTACCAAATCATTAAAAAATCTGGAGAGCATCATACTCTCGAAGATTTACCGAAATATAGACACGGAAGCGGCCGAAAAATCCTCAAGTCGACGAAAATGTAATGCGGCTGTTAAAATCGCTAAATTATCTATCCGTTCGTGAAATTGCCTAGAAAGTTGGCGTCAGCGTAGGTACAGTACAAAATATTAAAATATATATATATACGAACCTACGAAAAGCATAAAATTCCGAAAAGAAGTGTAGAACAGCAAATTTAGATCGAAAAAACGGTGCGGGAAGTTGTACAACATCTTACTAAAAGATAAATCTCGTTGCATTTTAATGGACGACGAAACTTACGTAAAATATGATAGCAGTACATTACCGGGGCCCCAATACTACAATGCCGTCGTAGGAGAGTCTGTACCCGAGGAGGAAGAACTATTAAAATGGATAAATTCGGGAAGAAAGTCCTGCTTTGGCAGGCAATCTGTTCCTGTGGCCTCAAAAGTGTTTCTTATTTTGCAACAGGCACTATTGGCGGTGAAATATACAGAAAAGAATGCATCCAAAAACGGTTAATTGCCGTCTATCGGAAACACAGTATCCCACCCTTGTTTTGGCCTGATTTGGTAATTTCCCACTATGCTGGGCCGACAGTGGAGGTACTAAATTCAAAAAACATTGAATTCACTCAAAAAAACACAGTCCACCAAATCGTCCGGAGCTCAGTCCTATCGAGCGGTACTGGGCTATTGTTAAGATGAACTTAAGAAAGGATGGTCGTGAAACAAAATCATTGGAAAAATTAAAAAAAAAGTGGTTTACAGCTAGTCGAAAAGTGTCAAAAAGTGAAGTGCAGCACTTATGCGTAGTATCCGAATAAAAGTCTGTAATTTTTAGCGATGTAATTAAGTTTGTTTTTTTCATTAAATGGTATTTTGATTGTTTTCGTTTTAATAATATTTTTAGCCAAATTAAGACATAACAGCGAAAATAAAATCATAAAAATAATAATATTTTGTGTGTCCGCTTAGTAAATTGAACAGGCCTTACTATTCATGACATGGTAAATGTGTTTTTTGAAGGTATTTGCTGAATGAGTTTTCGTGAAATTGGCTTTTCCATATCATTGAACAAAGACCATTATAAACGAAACTCACTCCAAGTCCTCGTGACTTGGCACGACGATACACGCACGTACGCAAAAGTAATAAATATGCGTCTTTCAATACTCGTCTATCCTCCGTTCGTTAATACCAACCAGAAGAATAGGTTTTCAAACAATCTAACTCGACAATAGCTGTTGCTAACAACATCATGTTGTACTATCGTAAAGTATTTCGAAACGGATGTTAATTCACTGATTGTTCGAAGCAGCTGCACCCGATCGCCAGAGCATGCATATAGTGATGTTTATTTTGCAATTCGCAATATCTCGACTGCTGTAAACTAAAGTAAACATAAGTACTTAACTAACGTTCAACAAAATTGATAATGAACGGGCGAGGGCTCCTTTATCGGCTGGCGTCATACCAGTTGACCCACTTTCAACCGATTCGACACCACTTATAGAGCAACCTACCTAAAGCGAGCTCTCGCGTGCAATGTCTGTTTATGTGCAAGCTATTTTCAATATTGGCACAGTTTTCAGTTGGAATTTTAAATGAAGTGATCATACTGCTCAAGAAAAATTAGCATCGGTCTAGCCGGTGCGACCCATTTACTGACTCTTCGTTTGCAATTCGGACAAGGTTGCTGACAATGTAATTCGTACTTGATTAGTAGATGTCCCCATTCGAAAACGGGACCGTTGCCTAATTGCATTTTTAAATTTGAATAATAAAGAATTAAATTTAATTATTAACTGTATGATCCGAGTGGAAGGTAGCGAAGCGATCATAGAATCCTAGTAAGGAAACACTAACAAGTAAAGCTGGTTAGCGTCAACCTGTACAAGTGCAGCCTTCGCCGGAACGGCTTGTAAGTAGAGGCCATCATTACGGTACTCGCGGCTCAAGACCTAAGCCAGTGCATCTATTGTATAACTTTATCTAACCTAAATCTAGGGCAAGCAAGCAAGGAGTTATTCTTCGAACTAATATAATTGGATGGGTATACAAAATGTTCTTTGTTTCTTAAGTTGTTGAGATTCTTAAGAAACTGAAACCACTGATTGTTGTATTGGAATATAATGCTATCAAATCGTTAATTTTGCGAGGTGATTAAAGGATTTGCAATGCTGATCGACGAACTGAAACGATTTAGTCGAAATTTAAGCATTAGACAGTATTCGAAAATAGATAAACTAAATGTGGTGCTTAATGACAATTATAAAATTGACAATAAACTGTCGGCCTGCCTTGATCAGGATCGCAATATAAGAGATTGAAGTTATCTCCTAGAACACGGTAGGCCTACTTGGAAAAGACCTTGCCTTGATGGCACTATGCGGAAGCCAGGCGGACCGCGACAGCTGCACATGCATTCTGCTCACATGATATGGCAGCTATAAAAACCGCCGCGACCGCACTATTACGCCGACTACATTACTGAGCAGGTTCGCAATAAGGGCCGCTCCGTCAGGGCTGTTCATACACGGTGGATAATAGATAAAGAGAACACTAAAGTAGTTAGGTACGTCAGCTTTTCAACATTCGTATTCATTAACCAATTTAAAAAATATGAAAAAATGCGTATGCGATGCGGTTAGTTGTTCAAAGAAGCATTGTTTAATAAATGAACGATTAACATGAAGCCTTATTGCCTACCTATCACTTTAACAGTCTCCAGAGCTACGAAACGCACTTGCATGCATAATAAAGCTCCCCTAATACAAAAAGAACTGAACATTCTGCGCTATTATTACATCACTAACGGCGGAGTGCCCTTGATAACTACCCCATACGATTCACGGCACACAAGTGTAGTAACAAGTCCAATACTTATTTACATGCAGCTGAATTAAAAGCTCTGGCCCCATCCCCACGACATTGGAAGGGTTGAACCCTTTGTAGACAAAATTTTTAGGTTTGCATCATAGATTGTTCATCAAACAAAAGTAGGGGCAATAGCACATACGCGCGATAGTCACACGCATATCGTGCGTGCGGCGCGGCCCTTGGCGGGGGGCGGGGTGCAGGCCGCTCGATACTGACGTAACGTCATCTCGCAACTACCTACTTGTAGTTAAATTTCGACTCGCCGTGGCACCGAGCCCTTTCCATTTGCTCCCTTTTTGCGGCCGCAAGCAGCTTTCTAATGCTATTGTGCGTACAACGTGACGGCTTGATGGTAAGCAAGTACGCATCGAGATCCGTGAGAACTCCGTTGGCATGCGAGGTAATCGTAGTACGTCGTAAGTATGCTCCGGTATGCATTTACAATCATTTCGAATCCTTACCATTATACTTGCTGTATAGCTTATCTTGAAATTTTACGATTTTTGCTACATGCTACGCGTACCTATGAACCGTTTTGTTATCACCAACTACAACTGATAGCCCATTCATAGTAGCAACTTGGTGACATCACTCTCATTATTATTTAAGTATTATGTAAAAATGTTTTCGGGCCTCCATTTTTAGTGGTAGCGTTGTGTGTTTATATAGGTTAATTAAGTGACTTTAGTGGAATACGCAATTCTTATCTACTATATTGCGATCCACACGAGTGGTTCGATTTGAAACCACAACTATGCGGAGGAGTTTGTAGTTGTTGACAGATAGCTAACATATTCGCATGCCTAACATTTATTGCGTATTGATTTGCACGTTTAGGGTGAGGCCAGACACATTTCGCGTTGCCGTGTGAACGAAACAGGAATTCAGAAAGAAACCGAAAGCATGGCAGAAATTACGATCACAACTCAATTGGGTTGGTCTAGCTTCACCCTTAAGCAAGAGCTAGGACAAAAAACAAATCTAAGACTATAACTAGGTACATATAGAAATGGGACAGAGAATGACGTCAAAAAGATAATAAATAAATATACAGCATGGCATTGTAATAGTAAAAACGTAAATGAATACTCAGTTGAGAACGTTTAAGCCAAAATAATTATTTGCTAACTACAGCTCTCCGGGTCATACACGTGAAGAATTGCACAATAAATAACTAGAATTCAAGATAAATCCTGGCATGCGAAGTCGTCACAGTTACGTAAAAACGATAAGAGATACGTGAACCTGGTGCTAAGTGATCGACGCGAATTAATGCGTTACTCGGAAAACCTGCCATACAGGGAGTTACTACGAAGTTTCTATGGGAACGCTGGCAGAATATTAACATGAAGTGGTGATAACCATATTTGTAATTGTTAACGTTTCATTTTAACATACGAGTAAGAGAAAAGCTCATTTAACATTTATCCTACGAGTTTCAGAATAAGTGAACAGAACGTGTACGATCGATGCTGAGCATCCCCGTTTGTTACAATTGTATTTTATTTTGGGAGCATTATGGAATGCTATCAAGAACCTTGAATCGAGTTGTTAATTAGCGTAATAACGTTCATGTCATGACCGTATTTAGGATGGTAGTTGTTCGGGTTACTCACCCGCGGCCTTGTGCCGTGACGTCTCGCCGCGCCCGCGACCACGTGACGTGCTCTAGTGACGTATAAGATATTTCGCGGAAATTCCAACGCGGCTGCTGTGAGCGAAACAAGACCGGGCGCTCAAGCAATGCGGAGGTGACCAAACAATTAGCGAATTCGGCCTGACCAAGCTTTTGCGCAATGACGGGCGGAGAATGTAACACGAAGACGGAACTTCATTAAGAATAGAAATTGTGGTAGGTATGACTCGAGTCGAGTCACTCGACTTCGTTTTTTATAATGTACACAATGTGAACGAATTTTTTTGCAGAATACGAATTCTTGTCGTGTGTATGCCGAACATATTTTGATATAGAAAAACTACGAATATAATCTTCGTTTCTTATGGGAAAGATGAAGGAAGAAGAGCCTTGTTTGTGCTTTGCACGTGTAAAATGTGTTTCTAGAGCAAAAACTAGGGCAAGCGGCTTGACACAAGAGTTCACGCCCCGCGTGGGTGGCTCCCAGTAAAGTTATGTGGGCTGTTTTCTTACGTAAATTAAACAACCGAAGGGCAGCCGGTTGCGGCATAGACCTTTCGCAACGCGCGCCCTACGATATCGTTTGTGTAGGAACAAAGCGAGTAACGATTGTGCCAGTTTCAAAGTTCAGTTACTTGCAATTATAAAATTAAAACGGGAAAACTTCGTGAGGTTTGGCGAGACAGCATAACATGGTTAAGTTAACAATATTGTGTTGATGATTTTATCATCATTATCTAATTCAAAAGACTGTTTGACTTGAGGCTCTCCCGCCGATGTCCGAAAAGAATCAAAGAGACTCATGTCATGTGTTTATTTTGTACAATAAAGAGTTACATACATACATACATACAATACTTTATAATTATTTTTAAATATTGACGATACTTTATACCATTCGTCTGTGATGCTATTTTAAACACATCGTTGACCACATTTGTGGTGTTCAATAAAGAGTTTGTATTGTATTGTACATTTGTACGCCGAAAATAAGAAAGACCCTTTGAATTCAGCAAATAATGTTGCTTTTGTTTGAGTGTTAGTGATGTAGGAAGCGACTGTTCGAGAGGTAACGAGGTCATTGACAGGGCGGTCGGGCGGGTGGCGCGGATGCAGCGAGTGCACTGAGCGAGTTCCGGTGCACTACGCGGCAGGTATAAATAGCGATCCGTTAGTGTCGACGACCGCGCGCCATCACTTCTAGCCCAGCCTCGGCCGCCCTGCCCACGGGTCCTGACCTACTTCTTCCAAAGACAATACACAATTACGTCACAGGATCCGACTTCAACAAAAATCGTCAAGCCGACCGCACCCCTCTAGCTGGGGTGTGGGAAAGTCGAGACGCGCTAAGCCCGAAACGCGGGTCGAAGGGCGAACAGAGGCAGGGAGATGGATCGGGGGTGAGAGGGAGGGGGAGAGCTAATAATGCATACGCCCTTTGAGGGCGATAGCGGAGCAGATCGGTGCGCGCGCGGGCTGGAGAGGGCCCGGCGCAGGTCTCTGCGTAGAAGGGCCCGTCCGTGCGTACGTGACTCGGCCCAGCGCAAGGCGGATCGAAGAGCGGGCCGCCACACCCGCGCATCTTCTGCGGCCTCGCACACTTGCATGCACTCCTCAGCCTCCGCACTAAACCGGGAGCATGAAGCGACTACTTCTATCACAGGCTAATTTACATTAATGAGATTGAACCCGCGTGCACCCAAACGCGTCGCTAGCTCACGTAGCTATGGTTTTTCGCATACCGCAGCGTTAGATGTTAGAACACTCGGGTTGTTAAAATCCGGTTGTGCCGCTATTCTGTTGCTAACCGGCGGTCTCTGCACAGCTAAATCTGGCGTGTTATATAACATGGCCATGATTGTTACGTGACGTCACGTCACGATGTGAGTACTGAGTATTGATAGTTTTAAGTACGCGCATTGTACACGCCATAAATACATATCAGTTTTACTTTTCCATTAAGATACTACATAACAATATGAATGTTATTTCATTGTTTCCGTACATTAAGAACCTACATCAGGTATTTGTTGTATTGACAACAGACCTTTTAGTTCTTCCATTACAGTTACAATTACAGTACGATTCGTCTGCAATGTATTGTCTCATTTTATGCTGGATATTAACGAAAATTCCTAATACGCCGCTTTTTATTTGCTCAAATTCAAATAGCGAATGTCTATTTTTGTCCGAGATTTTCGCGTCACACACATCGACCTTCTTTAGCAGGCAGCTTCCAGTAGTAATGTTTTATTTATAGGAATAAATTTACCAAGTCTTTATATACTGCCTAAAATTTAAATACGTGTATAAAACAAAGAGCGAAAAATATCAATTTGCAAGTGGCAAGAGGTGCAAGGTCAGCTGCGCGCAATTCATCCACAGTAGTACCTAACTGCATGCAGCGAGTTGGTGCCGCACGCTCACTCCACCATCGTTTATTAAAGACAAAGCTTATCAGACAATTTATCAATAACCTGTTGAAACAAAGTAGAAAACCCTTGATATTGCAGTTCTAAATTTCAATATTGTAAATATCTTTGATTAGATTTTGTTCAAACCTATGTCGAAACTGAATTTCGAATAAAAACACAGTAACACAAATTGACGTTAAACATACATATATGATACCAAAGGGAATCTTTGCAACGGAATTTAAAAAATACTTATCAGCGTTAACGCAGCATTACTATTCCTTGCCCACGTATGGTTTAAAAAGTAAACATTTCATGGAAATCCGTGCACAAGTTGAAAACGGCAAAGAGCACCGGAACAGTTCGCCGGTAATGGTGAAATTACTACCAAATGCAATTAAAGCACGAGCGAGCGCAACCGTCGGGAAATTTTATCGCTTTCTACGCTCGCCTCTGTTTATTTACTACACTGCGTAGTAAACGGATTGCTAGTATATACCTACTTATTTTTTATCAATGCTCTGTCAGGGACGTGTAGATATAAAGCATGCATTGACCGATAAGTTAATTAAACAGTGTTATTTGATCCGCTATTTGCAAGGGTTTGAATGGCTTACTATTCATCGGTGATTAACCCTCGAATAGCTGTCTCTTATTCAATTAGTTCTACGTAACATTAACAAAAATACCACTAGAAACTTCAAGAATTATAAGGATGATTTCTCTCTATAGTCCAGATGTAAATTAGAACTTTGAGCGGCGGCTAGCTTACTAAGGAGACAGAGGACAGATGTATCCGCCGTCTGATTTCTCTGGGAGGGAAGGTGATGATCATATAGAAACAAAGGCTAGTAGTTGAAGGAGCAGCTGATGTCGTGACAGGTGGGGCAGCAGCCGGCGCCCAAGACACCTGCCGAGGCATGGCACGCGCCACGCAAGCTGCTCTAACCCACGTAATAGTCAATACCTACATCTACAATGATAATGACCTTACTATACTTAGACCCTGTTACCGTATCGCTAAGACCAAAGAAGCAGCTGACTGGCAAAATGTCTCACAAATTTTGGTTGCAAAAGACCATTACTAAAAACTGTCGCGGAGTACAATGTACAACATACCAGCTTGTATAATGACTTCCTAAGTTAGACAAATGGACTAGTAATGAAACTAGAGAAACTATTAGTTTCTTTCTAGTGCAAGACAACAGAAACGCGATAATGACTACTTAAATGTAGTGCAATGAAAAAGAGGTAACAACACTGTTGAAGTTCTTTGTTAGTAGATGATTTTTTGCTGAAACAAAACAATACGTTATTCATAAGCACTGAATAATTATATTCTGGATGTTGACAACTACAACAAAATGTACTGAAACATAAATGTTTGAGGAAGAGGAATATATGAATAAATAAATAATTCATAGAAAATCGTACGTACACACTTTACATCCCTTGAATGATTAGATATTTGAAATCAATGACGCAATATTTACTGGAAGGAAACCATTCGAAATTAGATATGCGATGTAGGACTAAATGGGCATACTAACGAACAAGTTCTGCAGAAACAGGCCGTCAGAGACTAGTATAGGAGTGCTTCAGAGAGTAGGATACCGTTACTGGCAGCAGTTACCGGCGTTGCGTAGATAATGTGCGAACCGGTCCGCGAACGATAGCCGTATTTCGTGATAACCGCAGCGATAGATTGACAGATACACTAAAATATGTATAGCGATAGAAACGTGGAAACAAGATAGTATGTTGAAATTATCACGCAATATAGGGGAATTTTGCGTTACGTGCTGTAAAATTACTAGCGATTATGTGGATTCCAAAAGTAGCTGTCAAATAATACCGGTACATTCCATGCATATTCCACGGAACTATGATGGACAAACCGCATTGAAACGGTTTTCCCGTGACAAGGAAATACGTGTTATCGTTGTCGAAGTGCTTAATTGTACTCATTGAATTTCCAAGCTGTATCGCCGCACTACCGGTCGACAAACTGGTGACGTAAGAACAAAAGTGCGCGAAATCTGGCTTGATTGTGCAGTGGAGCTCATGACTCATTTATTTCCTTACGCTGACGTACGATGACAGTAGGGATTGTACTACTAATGACTTACTCACCACGGATATAGTACCCAGAATACACTATTACACATCTCAGTAAGCCGAAGTAATTTTCGGTTTATATATTTTATTAATTATTGGTCTTATTTGCTCTACGAATATTGTGAATTGTCTTAACTAACTAACTCAAAGGGAATGTTTGCTAAATAAACAGAAACCAACATAAACCTAACTTTCATCTACTCCAGGCTAGCTTTGTAAAAGGCTTGTTGCTAAACCTTGCTAGAATGTCCGGTCACATACTTGGAACCGTTAGCTTGAGCATAGCAGCGTGAGTCCCGGCCGAACAATGGAGTATATGCAATAACGTTGCATTTTACTTACACTTGAGTAGGTACTGGGTGTTAGTGTGAAGGGAGAGGCGAGTTAGCATGAAGTACCGCATATCGCGTGCAGCCCTGGTGTTCCGGCTACACACACTACCGACCTATATTTTATGCGGCGGCGAGTTCATTGTTTACTAGCCGCACACGCACTGCTCACCCTTACCTACAAACCTTTACTACCCCTGTCCGAAACTCGTCTTAATTGCTCGAGGACCCTAGTATAATAAATTCACAAAATAAAAACACCCGACCAGGTCATGGACCTAGAATATTATTATAGCTCACTTAAGGTCCTTCATACGAAGAAACACATTAAAGGGGATGAATGACGGGAACTCCGATCGGCTACCTGCGAAAATACACCAAAAAAAAATGCACGCATGCACAAAAACGCGACCTCTTGACGGGATCTGGTTCGCAGCAGTCGACTCTGTTCAACGTAGGTGTCTGCTGTCTGCATTTCGGAAACAAAACAATAGAAAGACTCGCGTGTGAGCGAGTGAGATGTTGGGGTATGGGCGGCAGGTCGCATGAGAGAGAAAGAGAAGTCACGAGAGGCGACGTAAACAAACCACTAGCGGTCGCTTCGACCGCACTCACCATTTCGGGGATCCGGGGATCCGGAGGACAGGGCAGTGGCCGCAGCGGCCCAGGTAGTGTCGAGCGGGGTCGTCGTCGGGGGTACAGCACAAGCACTCTTGTCACACAGGATAGTTAGCAAGCACTCTTCACATACGAACACGACAAATCCCGTTCTACACTACGCTCGCGGCCCGCGCCGGTGCAGTTTACGTCACCGCATCCCGCTCCCGACTGGCTGAGCGCGGCTCGCGAGC
>BHDV01021343.1:30205-88013 GCA_005406045.1 Adoxophyes honmai
CTCCCCCCAAATTGCGTTACGTAATACTTGAACGCCCCCTAAGGGAAAACCTAAATTATGTTAATTTTCCCTCATCTACATCTGATACACAATTAATTGGCTGTATACCACGAACATGACAGTTTTTCTTTAATGATACTAAAATTATAAGAAACGTTTCTACTAAAAGATTGCTTAGTAAGATCGTTTATTATTGGTCTAAACTGTTAATCATTTGCGTTGTGTATTGTTTTCAGGGTGCACATAAGTATGTACCTACATAAAATATATTCAACCAGTTATACGCTCTTGTGTACGCATTTTATAAAGTCGAAGTGTTTGCAGACGGAGCAAAGCAAGTAAGTGGTAGTGGAGTGCCCTTAACGTCTATCAGAACTAAGGTATTTTAGAAACTAAATACAGAGTTAGACATTAAGTGGCTTATTTTTTACGTTGAGCTACTGGTAAAAGTCTTATAACTTTCGATGTTTTTTTAGACAAAACGAACATTTTCAAATTGCAAAGAACCTTTATTATTTTTGTCGCACTGTCTGTTTTCATTTGACTCTTCATTATTTAAAATTGCATTTTTGTATGTAAAGAGTTAAGTACTTTTTTTACATACAAACATAGATTGTAGAATTTTTATTTTGTCTTGTAGATAATTCAAGAATAAATGCCCCTAAAGTCAAGATTATAATTTAGCCCTTAACCCTTTACCTACGGGGGCCTAAACGCTAGTCATAGCCCAATACATGCATGTTTTAACGAGAGTGATATTAGGCACAATATCACTTTCATATCTTTTGAACTACATTTTTGAATTTTCACATGCACTTTGATTATAATGCTTACAATTTAATAAATAATCACTTTTGTCTCTTATAATTGCAGGAATGCAACTTTTTGTTACAAAAAAATGTTGAAAGCTTCTCAGTCTCTGGACATCTTATATTTGACATTGACACCCGTAGGTAAAGGGTTAACAATCAAAGAAATAAGCACCTAGATGAAGGGCTACGAATTAGTCCGAAACATGTCGAGCTAAACTCGATTTAATGTACGTGAGTTATCCGTTAAATTTTCAACAAAATAAATAAGCAGTAAAATTAAGCAACCTAGAGATGTTATTATCTAAGTAACAAAGTCTCGTCGTCGAGCTCGACGTATAGAGTATAACACCAAAGATATTCAAGGCGTCATCTGTCTTGGATAATAATGATTAACGACAGATTCCCATTAAGAATAGCAATTTGAGTGTTCATTGCTGCCTTATTTATTCATCAATAACGCCAAAGTTAATATTTTTACGCCTTTAAGCAGAGCCAACAAAACATTACACAGTCAATACCATGACAATTTCACGTTTCGTAGCTACTTTTAGCATAATTTTAAGTTTTAAAATATATTTGAGATCCATCCAACATTTCTAGGACAACCACGTCACGCTTTGGTAAAAAATGTACCACGAAGTGACGAAGTGACGTGACTCAAAACTTCTAAGCGCTGTATCCTCCTAATTATTCGTTAGTCAAATAAAATATGTAGTTTATTTTACTCATCTTGCTTATAATGTCAATGTTTTTTTTTTTACTCACCATTCGAAGGCGTTATAGTGGTAGTAGCAAAGTCCCAATCCATACAAGAAGAGTGGGTCCTTCCAATTGTCTGATTCCAAAGCGTAGAACTTCTGGTATGCTGACATAGCTACATGGAAAAATTATAATCTTTAACTACGGCATTTTAATACAAAAAGCTATAAAAAATATATGGGGAAGTACATAGTTATTATAGCAATGCTACATCTACATGCATTTGTTTACGTTTTCTGAATATTGTTGCGCGTGTATCGCGTAGGCAGAAATAAATAAATGACACGTTTAAATTTAGAAGGACCAACTTCACGCTATTTTTAAATTATACTTGTATATTATAATCTATGGGCCGATTTATCCAAAAAGAACATAATTCCCGCTCTCACTCTTACCTTCACATGAAAACAATATTTACTCGGGAGTAAAGAGTGACTTAAGTATTTCAAAAATATATTACATCCTCGTTTGGTTGAATCAGCCCAAACCGGCGTAGTTCTTGTTGACATCTGTACCTAACCATGCGACTAATTCACCATGACATTGAAAACTATTAAGTACTGTAAAAAAAAACCACTATGTGTAGGTTTTTTTCTGATCTTTATTGCATTACCATTACATTTTACAAATATAATTTAATCAAATTTATTCACTTCCACAATATAAAATTGTAAAATGTTTTATGCTGCATGACTCTAATTTACTTTTCCGTTTTCACTTCCTCTATAAAGGCATGCTTATTTTCCCTATCAACAAAAAAAATGTGTAAAAGTTTTGTATTGTTTGTGCTGTTCACAAATTGATATCATTTGGTTTGGGATCCCGTCCTGTCTCATCCTTCCAAAAAAAACATAAAACAAACATTCAAACTTGTAAAATGTTTTATGTTGCATGCCTCTAATTTCATTTTCAGTTCTCTTCCACTATAATGACATGCTTAACCGTTTACGTGCTTACAAAGTTTTTAATTTTACCCTTCCCACAAAAAAAATGTATTGTGCTTGCTGTTCATTAATTAACATTATTTGTTTTAGGTATCGTGTGTAATCCTTCCCAAAAATCACCATTACATAAATCGAACATTCTCCTCACGTGTGTTATGTCATGTGTCTCTACACCGACATTATCAAAATACTCCTTGCCACACTAGCACTAGCAAGGATAAAAGCGAAAAAAAGGTGACATACACATAGAGCATGCAGCAGTAACCCTTGTCTTGCCCTACATCTCGTTAGTAACATATAGTTCTAGAGGAACCTTTACTTATAGTGCAAGGTGTGTGTTGTCCTAGCAAGGGGGCGCCGAACCCATTCCATTTTGACCGCCCGCTTCCTAGGGGCACTAGGATGTTTTCACACGGGTACTACATGTCTGGAGACGTCTCTCGAGATCTCCTATCACATCTTATCACATGTAGTAAAGGTGAAGCAGCTACAGTCAACTGGACAAGTTCGATAACGACAATACGTATGATGTAGTGCATAATGTTTTACCAACGTCATTTTGTATTTTTTAGTTATCTTCAGTGCAATAGTTTTAGTCATTTTGGCATGCGAGAGAAGATATGAAATAGTCACTCATTTAATGGGTCCTTCAACTTTTTTTTGGCCCTGGATGACATCGTGACGTTTCATGATTGAGATTTTCTGGGGTACAGTCCACAGTAAGTCAGACATTTTTACAGTTATAAACACATTTCTTTAAGGCATGTCTCCTGCATATAAAACAGGACTTATATTACAACCTTTTTCTAAGCAATACTATCACAATTGTCCCCTGAATTACAAGACAGAATAAAAATGCAAAAAAGGTCCTATTACAATAATTGACTGACTATAACTTTCGAAAATAGTTAAGCTTGTTTCATTTTAATGGTTAATAGACCTAAACCTCTATAGTAGAAAGATTACTTTGTGTTAGAGGATAATTTAATGAGTTATTGAAATAGTGTAACAGATGTTATTTCCACTTGTAAGGTGTGCTTGGTCATGCTCTAGAAGCCAATCTTCCCCATAAAAACAATAAGCATCATTCATTCATTCAGCATGCAGTTAGCATTTGCATTGACACAAAAGCCCAGAATCAAGCAAGAATGAGCAAGCAGTTAGGTACTTTATTACAGCATTATTATTAATTAACAATCCAGGAAAGTTAGCAATTATACAGTTTGATTATGTATATGTTACCGGAAATGTGTGGAATGAAGGAATTTTATACAAATCCTAGGAAATGTGTACAATTCCGATACTATTTAGGAAATGTATAAAATATTGTTTGAAAAACTATTTAATGCATAGCTATCCTAGGAAATATATAAATTTCCTCGGAATTGTGTAACCTAACCTAACCTAACCTAAATAAAATCGCTGTTACATAAGCGCGATTCATGATTCGGCAGCCATTTTTGAACATTTCCGATTGCGATTTAGGAAATGTATAGATTTCCTAGGAAATGTGTAACGTGTAATCTTATTCACACATTTCCGTGCGATTTTAGGAATCACATACATTTCCTAGGAATTGTATACAATGACGGATTACATACATTTCCGTTAACATATACACATATAGATTTTACAATTTACGAGTGTGATAATATATGATGAGGTGAAATTTTGCAACACTCGGTTTTATTATCATACCGTATAAATTTTGATGAAAGAAAATGTCAGAAATAACTACAATTTAATTACAACTTAGATCTTTTCTGAACATAGAGTGCAATCCATTTATTGCACAAGAAAGGCATGCCCGCAAACAGGTCGCCTGACGGTATGCGATCACCATCACCTTTAGAAATCCGCAACGGCAAACAGATTGCAAATGTGTTTCCAAACCAGAAGTAATGCCTCATCTGACAGTAATTGTACTGGCTGTCTTACCCTGCCTCCATGCATACCCCCTCACATCTGATACAATAAAGCTGCATAAATATCTGCCGGCTCAACACATCAAGGTACGAGACCGGTCGCGCATGAGATAAACTATAAATGACAATGTCTAACTAGACCATAGAGAACAGACCAACTAGAGAAACAAATGATGGCCACACAGTTCCACAAACCGTCAGTTTATTTCAACTTACAAACTGTCACAGAAACTGTAAAGAGCCAATAACCATAGAGGAAAAAGCCACTGCGTTACGCACGATCTTGGGCCGGCTAATAAGAGCACAGCGAACGCCGCCATGCTTTGGCGGAATCGTCTTCGAACCAATTCAATGACATTAGTACTCTATAGGTTCTGTCCTCTATGAACTAGACACATTCAGAATGACTGTTAATAAATCTCACACATTCATACATGTTGCCATGCCGAATCTATTGATGCAAAATAAACATAACATTCAGGTCAAAGCTTGACCTAACACTAACACTTAAACATTGCCCATAGTTTTCCTTTTGTGAATTACTGAATAAATTATCTTTAACTTTATCCAAGTAGTCTTGAGCATCAGAAACACTTCTTGGTGGAATGTGACCAGGTTAAAGACGTCCAGGCGAGATACCTGGACCAAATGGTGTAATATAATGGAGGAGTGAATTTGGTGCTGAGTAGCCCTTTATCAAAAGATGCAATACAGTTGTACAAATTCATTGGGCACAAATCTTGTGAGGAGCAGAGACATGTTTGAAAATTCTGTTCCCTAAGAGACTGATGAGTGAATTTAAAAAAAATGTACATAAATTAAGGGTTAATAAACACAAAATCCCGATTGCTTCATTTGTGTAACAAAAATTATCTATACAAAATGTATGGATAATTGATGTTACACAAATGAATCAATTAACTTTTGTTTTTTATTAAAGCCCTTAACTATGAACAATTTTTTTGAAAACAACTCTGATGTACTCACCCTATGTGTAGTATACTTAAGCCTCATCAAATATAATGTTTAAAAATAAAATTGTTCAAAGGTAATATCAAAAACGTTATATTTCTAAGCATGCATAGCACAACCATAGCAGCTTCAAGCAATAGCTGGCTGATAATTAATAAAAAAAAACCTTTTGCATAGTCCTCTAGTAGGAGATGGAAGTGCCCCAGTTTGCAGTATGTCTTCGGATCAATGCAGATTTCTCGCCTAGCTCCAGGAGAGCTGGCTCTGTCTTCCTCCTTGGAACAGAAACAATAAATAAAAGATGTAGCATCTTTTGCAACAGAATTATGCCATCAATTTGTTAGTGTACATACTTTTTCTCTCATATTCTCTGAAATATGCTATATGTATAAGTAAGTATTTAAAATAATTTTCAACACAACAGTTTTGTAATTACACTCTGGCAGTTTAGGCATTTAACTGAAAGTAAACAAACTTGACGTCAGATTTGACAGGTTAATAATGTTGTTTTTTACTACCTACATTTTATCAGATGTTCAAATAATTTAGGAAAGAAATCTTACCTAATATTTTTTGAGCTGATAAATGTTTGTGTTCTAATTTAGATTGTTTTCGATATACCTAAACTTAGGCACCAACAAAACATTTTAGATTTTTTTCCTTTTTTTGCTGAACTATTTGACAGCCGATAAAATGTTTACTACCCGTTAACCTGTCAAATCTAACAACTGAAGTTTGTTTACATTTACATTTAGGCAAGTACCTAAACCACCAGAGTATAGAGCATATAACTATACTGGAATTATTCTTAATGAAGAACTCAGAAAAAAATCGGAAAATTACAATGCATAAAGAAATTGGTTAACAGATTGAAATAGAAGCCACAACCTGGGAAATCTATTTTAACTCATTCATGGCCATCCAGTTTATATATTTTATTAGCATACGTCGCACTCCAGAGGGCATTTTCGTGGCATGTCAAAATGATAGATAAGGTTCACAAATAAATCAAATAATCAGAAGTATATGTACTTAGTATTTCGTACCTAGTATTTATAATGTACAATTCTAAATATTTTTGCTACTAAGATTGTACGTTATTTACGTGTTTATCTTTTAGTATTCATTCAATTTTAAATAAAAATACAATCGTATAGTATATAAAATATTTAATTTACTAAGCAGCTATGTTATACGAATATATTATTAATATTTTTTCTAAGTTTCTGGCGGTCAACGTTCTTCGTCGGCTTGAAAATATCCATTTTAAATGGGAGAACGTTTTTTCAAAATCGACTGAAGTAATTGCCAGGTATTTTCGTTGTTGAAAATACTGAAGTGTGTTTTTGTTAACGATATTTGTTGTCTCAACCTCTTCGTTTTCAATTAGACTATTTATCACTTTTAGTGTCTCATACCCGGGATTACAAATACTAAGTACATTATAATACTCATAAGTTAAGATTTTTTTGTTTACCTTACCTTGCCACGAAAATGCCCTCTGGAGTGCGACGTATGTTTATTAGTCTCCGATGCATTACCTGTGAGCTACTCAGCGAGTTGCTCACTCACACTATACTAATACTATAAAAAAAATCCTGCCAAAACTTAAAACAATATTCATTTTGTAAGTAAAACATTAAGATGTTTATTTGGCATTGAAAATAAACAATATCTCTATCCTTCTCTGGTTTGCACAAATCATGGTAAATTGTAAAATTTCGATTTTAGTGTATGTACCTTGACTTGTACCAGCATGCCCTCCAGATACTTGACAGCCTTAAGGATGAGTGCTCGTGTCCGTACATGTTCAGTGCCTCGCAGCTTCAGAAAGCCAAACTGACGACTGAAAATACGAAAAAAAGCAATACAATGTAAAATGCAAGCAATTGTATGATTAGTTAATGTCAACAATTTGTTTAGCAATTATGTCTATTTTAATATTATTCACAAGAGTAAACAAAATGAGGTTATAAACTTGTTGTTTTAAAATTGTATGTAGACAATTTTATTAATGGGTCTTAGTTTATTAAAATTATATTATTTTAAAAGTACACCAAAAAGACACCGAAAAGTATTTTTATATTCCTATTCTTCCCATTGTATATCAACAAGATAAGTGGTATTTTGACACCTAGCTGTAGCATCGTAGTTCATGTATGCGTAAAGAATCATCAAAATTTGTTAAATGGGAAATAATAATGCAAGTGTAGAATGCTTACATTTTGAGCTTTTACATAAGTAAGTAGTAAAAACATTAAAAGCTTTCTCACCTATCTAGCTCTGACAAAACTTGTAGTTCTTGAGAGGTTAGATGCAATTCTTCTTTTTCATCCATCTTGCCAGAAAGTTACACAAACTCAGTTACACATGAAAATATTAGTATTTTCAGGCTTTCACAAATGCTAAACGCATTATTATTTTAGAAACTAAGGAAAATATTTTTTCCCCAAACTTTAATGTCATTTGCAAACCACAGATAAAGTTAACTTGAGCAAACTACTTTGTAAAAGCGGGATCGTGATTCAGAGATACTGCACCAAAGACAATTTAGTTTTTTTTTCGTGGCTCAAAACGTTCAAAATAGTGTTGTCTCTTTCTTTGGAAGTAGACTAAAAAGAGATCGCATAATAATTAAACGAATATGAACCTCAGAAACCCATAGGAAATCCACCTTCTCCAAAATACCAACAGTACTAAAACTGAAATATTTGAGGCATGTTTAAAGCAACCATGGTCTAGCTCTCAAAGAACACTCAGCGTTATATGACAAAGAAAACGTGATATCACTTTCTCTCTTTAAATCTTTACGTCATGCGACGAAATTCGCGATGTCATATTTATACATTCATTCATTCCATTCATTTGCAGTTGAGTTTAGTTAGTGAAGTGTTGAAGTATGGCGCGTAGTTGATCGTACTATAGGTAGTTATTTGAAAATCGGCGAATATTTAATACATTTTTATAAAATATACTCCTAATAATTTAATTCGTGTCTCATAGTAGTATACATTTTCTTTTTATTTTGGGGTTTTTTAGGGATACAGTTTTATCAAGGAAGAATATTGTTTAACAAAATGAGTTACAGAGATTCGGTAAGTTCGCTTTTTTTCTCTATTTATATTACGTTATTTGTATTCAGTAATAAAATTATGTTATAATAATAACAGAAATAGAGTTGACGGTTACCCCGAGTTCTATTTCTGCTACAAAGGCATTAGTCACGGATACAAGGTCATTTGATTCCTTGCGAACTTGAGGGATATCAGCTTTCATAACAAATACGTAAACGTAATCGTAAATAACATCTCGCTGATTTAACTTCTGATGCATGACTGACGATTTATCTAATTTAATGCTTATTTATGATTTCTATATTAATAGATATTATGATATGATTTTCTGACCGCTTTTAAATTACTAAACTAAGTAATGGATGTGTCCAGCAGTACTCGTTATTTCCGAGATCGCATTCCTATTGCGCTGCCACTGAGCAACGACTAGGATCGTACCTGAGAACACTAATGGTATTTATTAAACTGCTTGTTGTGTGTGTTCCCTTATTATTACAATTTAGCAATAGGAAAATCCGGGGAAATTAATTTTGATAGTAAAATGTCTGAAACTATCTCCAATTAACATTTTTTAACTCTTTTTTTTTGTATGACTAACAACACTGTAATTTCCTTTTTTAATATAGTCAAACTTGAATCCTACTGCATCACATAGTTAATATGTATTTCAATAAACTTTCACTTTGAATGTATCAGAATTATGCGAGTACTTAGTCAATGTAAATATTATTTTTCTTCATTGTTGACTGATTATGTTATCTAAACATAATGTGCAAAGTTGCAAACTCACCCTACACATATTATGTTTGTTCTGTATGTTAACACTGTTAACAGCAAGTAATTTATAATGTGGTTTGTAAGCTTACTTAATTATTGCTATCATCCCCCATAGAAAAATCTGTCTTACAGTTTCGTTTTTTGGTCTTTGGAAATATGTATAGGTACATATATTATTCAGACAAAATCAAAAGACAAGTTTGAATTGAAAAATATGAGTAATGATCTTACAGAATTAGTGTAATAATGACCATACCTTAACTGTTTAGGTAGTTAAAATAATGTAAACAATCTTGATGTGTCTTTTTATTTAAACATACACTTTATAAATCGAAATCTTTACATTTTACAATTTAGGTATGAAAAATCATTTACTTTCATAATTGAATTGTACAGTGTAACAATTTTCATTGTAAGACTGTGTATTTCAACAAAAAGACATGTCAAGATTGTTTATATTGTTTTAATTACCTAAACAGTTAAGGTATATACCTTATCGGTTTAGGTAATTAAAACAATATAAACAATCTTGACATGTCTTTTTGTTGAAATACACAGTCTAAAAATGAAAATCGTTACACTATACAATTCAATTATGAATCCCTTTTCTAGTAATCTCACCAATACCACCAGGAAACTCATTTTTCCTATCTATGTCTGGTCTGTTGACATAGTATGACAGCGCAAGTTGAGGTGCATGCAATATAGACTATACTTATCACTGTCTAACTATACTCTGTTTAGTATAACATTAGTCTTTTAACAGTCAAATCCTCACGCTTTTTAAGTAAACTTAGGCATTGCCAAAACTGTTTGTATTGAGAACATAATAACAAACAGTAATTAGTGTTATTGCAATAATGGTTTCAGATTTGATGCGCAAACTCCCTCCTCTATTTAAAACCTTGTCAAATTATATGCCTGGGACTATAGTATGGTCGGCCAAGAAAGTGGTCTACCACTTTTTACAAAAGTTTCTCTGAGATCAAAATTATCACAAGGTTGACATTGTACATACATACATACATATTCTCACGCCCATATTCCCATGAGGGGTAGGCAGAGCACATGAATTCAAAAATCCAGTGCCACGTTTAGCAAATTCAGGGTAACCAGATAGTTAAACGTGATATTGCGGTGACAGGTTGCTAGCCTATCGCCCACAATACACTAACCCTTTCCCAGAGTCGACTCTTACGACACCCACGGGAAGAAAGGGGGAGGTGCTATTCTAACCCGGCACCACACGGGGGATCGATCTTGAGGGGGTAGACCAATTTCTTGGTCGACTGTACATAGCGCGTGTGTCAACTCACATTCTTTGCCATGCTAATCCTACTGGTTTGAGGTGTCTACCTTCACATTTATCATAGTATCCAAAGTATTTCTTAACATATAATATAGGTTTAATTCAATCTTGACAGCTCATTATTAATGAGACTCACTTGAACTGGTTACTTCAGCGAATAGATTGATGGCTTTTAATCTACCCACTTCTGTAGTTGTGCCAAGTGCCAATCACATTTGCACACTGCAGTATTATGCATGGCTTATTTAGTTCAACCACTGATAAATAACCTATGGTAGGGACTTTAGTGGTGTTCATCTGGGCCCTAACCACCATTTGACTTGTTAATCTTGCCACAAGGCAGCAGTGCAAGCACTGTTGTGTTGAGGTGTTGTTCCTTGGGTCTCTAGGGTAGTACAACTGCAATTTACTATCATAGTGGATAGTTGTTAGCGACTATTTACGATTTGGATACACATTCGCTTGCCCATTTTTTTAACCACAAGAAACCCAATTGAGGAATGAGCTAATGGTAACTATAACTAATAAGATAATCATTACCTTCCATGTTACAACACAAAGTTATGAAGTCTTCTCAACAGGAGAGGCCCACTCTGGAGTATAGGTACGCTCAGCCGGCGAGACCTCGAGAAAGGTCTGAAAATCAGGTAACGGTAGAAAGAGAGCCGCCTAAACATGTATGGGAATGGACCTTCTGTACGTAATTATAATTATCTATTCTGTTTCTGCATCATCCAGTAACTACAATTGTGATCACAGTTATGAACAAACTAGCTATCCGCCCGCGGCTTCGCCCGCGTGGAATTCGGTTATATTGCGGTATAAAGCGAACAGTCCTTCCGGAACATCAATTTTAACCGGGATAAAAAGTACCCTATTATTTAATCCGGACTTCTAACTTTACGTCTGCAAAATTTCAAAGCAATCGGTTCAGTAGTTACGGCGTGACAGCGGAACAAACAAACAAACAAAGTAAGGATAAGGATAAATTTAAGGCGCATCGCGGGAGCGTAAAACAGGACATTACTAGGTATTACAGCTGTCTATAACAACATTAAGAACTAAAAGTTGAATGTTCGAGGTAGTTACCTACCTATCTACCTATTTAACACAACTCGTTTTTCCGCTCAGTGCATCCGTATTATTATTGTTGTACTTGCCCACGTACCTAAACCTATGTACGTACATATTATCTGATGTACTAAAGAATTAATTAATATAAAATTGCGACGTAATTAGATAGAAAATGGCAAGCGAGCAATGCGTAGGTATCTGTACAATGGAAAGCAGATAGGTACGCATTTTTATCACCAAAGTAGGTACACAATGAAAATTCTAGATAAGTAGCTAGCTTATTTTATTATGGAGATAAGAAAGAAAAGTTATATTTAAGCACTTAAATACTTAAGTAAACACTTGATACAAAATACGAAATACAGGAATTTTATTAACAAAAGGCGGACTTATCCCTTGCAACCAATCTCACCCGCTAATACTACCGCAAATCAGCAACGCTAGCACTATTGTATTCTAACGCGAATGGTAAGACAGAATAGGTAATAGTATCACGTTCAGAAGGTCCACTCCTCAACATGTTTAGGCGTAAAAGCATTGCTGTCTCTTTCTGCTGTGCTGTTACCTGCTTGGCGCAGACCTTCCACAATGTCTCGCCGGCAGAGCGTACCTAAATAGCGGAGCGATTAGTGTCGCCAACTTAGTGGATTTTCCACTAGATCTGGTGGTTTAGACATGTGTTTTAGCGGGAAAATATTAGTTTTAGTGGCTAGTGGATTTTTTAGTGGAATAGATTCTTTCAGTTAGTGGTAAGTTAAGAATTTAACCACTAACACATTTCATAAAATTCTGAGCATCTTTAGTTAATATCTTAGTATTATGATCAGCTTCACCTGTTCGTAAAGATCAAAAAACAATTAATTACTATTAAAACTAGAGTTGCCACGAATAGTGATTTGGCCGAATACCGAATACCGAATATTCGGCAACGCTGTCGGCCGAAGCGCCGAATATTCGGCTGCCGAATATTCGGCACAAAGTTACATGGTTGCCGAGCTCATAAAGGATAATACGGCAAGTCGCGACATATTTGCCTCGTGCGCGGGCGGGAGGCGTGCGGCCATTAGACTTTTTGTTTCAATTGTAAGTAAATCACATCACGGCACGCTGGTATCACTTATTATGAAAAGCGTAATCGTTTGCAAAATCAAATGCTGGAAAGCTCGTTTTTATCCATCACAACTTACCACTGATAATTTTTACTTGTTAAAGTATTATAATTTGGTAATAGATACAAATCTTATATAAAGTGGTGTCATTTTTGTCTATGATTTGGTATTCGGTATTCGGCCGAATAGTACGTAATATTCGGCCGAATACCGAATACCACGAAAAGTGGCCGAATAGGCCGAATACCGAATAGTGGCCGAATATTCGCGGCATCTCTAATTAAAACACTGCTGTTTGTCAGTTTTTTTTAGTTATGCCTTCATGTCCGCATATGGTGGGTTCGTTTTTTTTTTAGTCATGCTTTCATGTTTTGGGTTATCTATACAAGTTTTAGTGGTTTCTGGTGGTTTACACGGCCGCATCTGTTAGGCTCGTAAAAATATAGTTGGCGACACTGGGAGTAACCCTCCCTTGGTAAGACTGCTGGTGTAATAATTGTCACACGAGGAAATCTTAGAATCATTGTGCACGGTGATTGTTTTCCACCAGATGACCCACGTGCGTGTCCCTTTCTTATGGTAACATCACTATCGCTACATAGTATAAAACATACATAGTCGCTTCCCGAAGTCCATCCCTAAACCCTATGTAGATATTATGCTTATATTTTTAAAACTGTGCAACGGATTTTGATGCCGTTTTTTTAATACATTGATTTAAGAGAAATATTTATAATAGGTAATTACATGCATAATATAGTAGGATATCGAAACACTGGTATTTTTAGAAGATTGTAATGTCGTAAATACACGTTATTTACGTTTACATTTTTGCAAACACTGGTTTAATGAACCCTGCGAGATAGATCAAAAATAATGTGTTAGAGTACCTAAACCTATTGGTATTGTACACCTTCAAGGTCGTGATGGTATACTTTATGTCTATCCTCATATCCTTTAGGGTTAACGCCGATAACCCACAATCAATTATTTTGTTTACTACAAGAATGTGTACCTATTCCTATTAGTACTGCGTCTCTTGACTAAAAGCTGTATGTAAATTAGGATTGCACCCATGCGAAACTGTCGCTATTAAATAAAAAAAATAGTTTGTTGACCTTCAAAAACTGTGTGGCAATTTTTAGTTTTAGATTGAAAATGGAGGCCTTGAGCACTCTTATGTAGAGGGATGGTAGAGGGTGATAGGCATGGTTTTGGTAGAGATATTCAACTATGTAATTGGTCATACCTACTTAGGTACGATTGCTTACAAATACTATACTTGTTTATTAGGTGAATGTGACCTAATGTTGTTATCTTTGACATTTATACAAGACCAATAACACTAATGTTTTCCTTGTTATCTCTTCGTTACGAACACAGCGATGCACGAACCCGTATATTTTAATAGTAAACTCAGTTCAGTAACATCACAGTTTTGCTTCCCACAACTAACGTCTCGGTTGCAGCGGGTCCAAATCTGAGCCACTTTGTTGCATTATCGGTGGACCACATTTGGGTCACATGCTGCTATGGGTCAAATGTTATGTTGTGTGACTTGTGGTTCCCGTGTGCAGAGTTTCGGGTCCTCATCCTCGATGCTCAGTTCGCTGAGCTCGTTCCGCTCGCGGCCGTTCGCTGACATCTCTTATGCTCCCACTCCAGACCTCAACGAGGTCTATCCCGGGCTGTACGTTGGAGATGCGTGAGTATACATACCTGCCTTTGTTAACTTAGTCCTAGTCCAAGATATGTTGCGGGTTTCCGCAACGGCATACGTAGATGCGGAACTTACGAACCAACAACTCCATCCGCAAAAAAACTGCGGCGGCGCGTGCTGCGTGTGTTTAATTTAGCGTTTTTTACTTTTTAGTGGAGCAGGATTCATTTACAACTCTTTGCCAATAACCTAGATTTAGATTTTATAAGCGTTCCTTTTAACGTTTGATGCATAGAATCCTAAAAAATGACTAAAACGCATCGCATAGGTATCTGCGGATGTGAGCAGTGCAATATTCATATCCGCATCCGAGGATGTCAAAAAATATGCATCAGCATCAGCAACATCCCAGCTTAGCTAGTCAGAGAAGACGACCAAGGTTACCCAATATTGAGAAGTTTCAGTTTCCCTTTCTCCTGAGTTCATTTGTGAACGGTATTAAACCACACCGTATCCTGGTCAAAATTTTTCGTGATAAAAAGATCCCCTTATCCTCAAGCATTCTGCTCAGTCTTAGGAACGGTAAATTACAAAAATAAGTATCGATTTAATCATCTCAAAAATATATACTGAGACCATATTTCGTTGTCTTAAGGTGGTATGGGACATTAGATCCAGAGAAGAAATTTCTGTTAGTACCTACCTGTTCCAAATGCTAACTCAGATTTTACTTAATCTTCGATCCATCGTCTTTATTTACTTCCAAATGACAGGTGCCTTATGAATTGGTAAACATCATGAGACATCGAGACAACTTATTCATTCAGCGAGATGATGGATAACCTAATAGGTATTATCTCAGATTGGCAGATGTTTTTACAGATAATGCTGAGTGTTGTTATAAGTAGATGAGATCCGAGTTAGATATACGACTTATCGTGATTCCTGATTTATTTATAAGTAGTCAATTAAATAGAAAATTATATACCTACCAGCCTTGCCTAACATCTAAATAGCTAAACAACGCAAATATGCACTATGGATAGATACTGTTTTAAATTAGATAAAAATACTCAGGTTCAACCAGAAGTTTCAACTAAAACAATGTATTAAATCTGCCACTGACTGAATATTACAATGAAAAGTTTTTTTATATAAAACTTAAATAAATAAAAGCGACCAGACTACCTACTCACATTGTTCATTATTCAGCAAGGGTCGTCCCACGCTTGGCGGTTTAGAACAACGGCGCAAATAACAAGAAGTTTTCCACTCCGCAACTATAGTCAAATCATATTGCGTAATGTAAATGTAACTGGCTTCGTGATGTATTTCTGTTTATCTGCCTTGGAATTCTCGCCTGGGGAAATAAGTAAAGATCTTCTGAGAGTTAATTTTAGATATTTGGGTTATTGACTCCTGTATTATAGAGAAGTTCTCTCTTGTATCTATGCCCAGGAATCTGTAAAATGATATGTATCTATTCATACATGACACCAGTCGATAGTTTCTAAGTAGGTGTCCATGTGGAGTTAACGATCTATTGTGGATCTACTAACCATAGAAGCGCAAAATAGTTTACATAGCAACAGCGAGGTTGAACGGGAAGGGGCAAGCTTAAAAAAGCCTGGGTTTCAGTTTAAGGGCACGCTTAGCGCCTGCCTGTATACCTACTCAATACCACGTCCAGTTTCAGTATGCCAAATTGAGAAGACGATAGCTCGAAAGACGTTTGTACCGGGGCCCTATGTGCAATAGCGGTAATATCATCTAATCCGTGCTTCAACTATTTTCTTACAGAGTTGCTGCCAAAGACAAGGGCTTCTTGCGCCGCATGGGTATTAACTACGTACTGAACACTGCTGAAGGCAAGCGGTACACCCAGGTCGACACCGACCATCTGTACTACCGCGACTGCCCCGGCTTGCGGTACAGGGGCTTCCCATTGATGGACTTGCCGACTACTGATATATCCAAGTATTTCCATATCGCTGCCAATTTTATCGATGAAGGCGTGTCTAGAGGCGGTAAGTTGACTTTCCTTGTTTTCAGTTGTTAACTGATGACTGATGAGTTAAGCAGCGTTTATTTTTGTTTGAATTAACTCATAATAGATAAAGATAGAAACACTAATTCATGTGTCCAGTAAATCATGATGTTTCCTGTAATTTTTATACTTGCAAATTTGAGGCTAAAACTGAAAGCGACCGTATAAAATATAATTATTTTTAAAAGCACACTTGTGTCAATATTGATGGAAATTGACGCAAATTTGTATCTGTTGTTTACCTAATTGTTATAAAATAATTGCATCATGTATGTATGTATGTATGTATATTATTATGTAACAACACATGCAAATTAGATTATACTCAACTGGCTTAGCATGGCAAGGGGCGAGTTGCGACGCACGCTAAATAGGCTACTTCACTGTCTAATTTTAGACTCTAAAATGACAGGTAGTCAATCTCGTGCGACACGCTTGTGACATGTTGAAGAGACAACCCCAAACGCGACCTGAATGAAAGACGGTAGCAGGGACAAAGTAGCATGTCACAGTGACTCGTGATATTATTCCCCGCTACCCCAGCAGTCTCCGCTCCGCTGATATCTGTAGCACCTCGCCCTTGCTACCGCCTCTCATTCCCAATGAGGGATTTTTCGTACTCTTCCTTAATTTTTAGATGCTTATATTACAAAGTTCACCATGTTCACTGTCAAATTAAGGGATATATCTCCTCCAGGCCGCGTCCTCGTCCACTGTTTCATGGGCGTGTCGCGCTCCGCCACCTGTGCCATCGCGTTCCTGATGATCAAGCGCGGCATGTCCCTCACGGAGGCGATGGCGCTGGTCCGCTCCCGCCGCGACATCCATCCCAACGAGGGCTTCGTCCGCCAGCTCCAAATGCTCGACAGGGAACTCCGGGTCTCCCGCATCCGCTGACCCAGGACCCCCTTGCAGCCCTTCTTCAGCCTCTCGTGTGATATCAAGTTCGGCCGGGACCGCGTGCGAAGCCTCGACCGGTCCTACAGCCATCACTATTGAGAGCTGATGCATCCGATGTGACTGCATGAGTGGTTTCAGGATACAAGCACCATCAGATACGCTGGACAGCTTTTGATTTGACTGACCGTTAGTTACTGTTTGTAAGGGCATCTTTGCATGCGTGTCTGGTGGTGTTTGTGCATATCATAATCCCAAAATGGACTATCTGACAAGTGTGATCTATTGAAAATCGTATTTTATGGAAATTTAATAACTGTCTTCAGTTCCATTGATGAAATCGAAACGTAGTCGACATAATTAGCACTGCACTCTATTTTTGGAGTATGTAATTGTGATTTTTACAAACTGAGTTACGATGTTCTCGTGTGCCATTTTACTTTTGAACCAATGATAAATATTATTTTTTTATAGTAGTACTTGTGCTTTGTTGTAGAATAAACGAAGTTTATGTCCAGTACACGTAAAATATGTAAGGTTAAGCTTCATTAAATTAGAATGAACGATAACTATTTGACTACATAGTACAAGTCTTCTAGCCTTAAGTCATTAAATGACTCTTAAATGTTTGTGAGTTAATCTTTCTGAAGTTGTGGGGTGATAATTTTTATAGTGGTAAGTTTCCTCCAAGACTGGTTGGTGGCGCCCGTGTGCCGTTTAATGGGGTCGCGCATTGAGTTCAGCGTGTCATTGCCGGCGGGTGAGTGTCACAGAGACTGGGCACATTGTCCCGATTGTCCGAGTCCTGCACTGGTTGCCAACGCGTGCCATTTGGCCGCACACGCGTGCCGCCATTAAGGGTCTATTTTAGACTGCCATCTTACAAAATAGGTCACAGCAAAACCCTACAAGTAAAATTTATGGACATGTGGATTTCGCGAAACTATTATTGTTGAAAACAACTTGTTTACTTCAATGATGAGTTCATGAAATGCAGATTTATTATTATTGTTGTATTTTTATTATTTAATATATTTTATTTATCCTGATTAATGAAATAAACACTGTTTAATTGCAGTGCAAAAGCACCAATATAAGCTTATAATTGTGATAGTACTATGAAATAGTTGACACAGAATATTTTGAGAATAAATAAGAACTTGTTTGTAGTTAGACTACATCATAACCATAGATTATTAATATTTTTATTACCACTATTGTTAATTATTTTATCTTGCTAGTAAAATGTGATGGAGAACAATATAAATTTATGGTAGCATTAAGTGACTTGCTTGTTACTGTGATAAACATTGTATTGTAGCTAAAAGTGGGTTGCTTTAGAATCACACCAATATTCAATTAATTGTAATGTTTGTTAAGTCATTTCCTAGTCTATTAGATAAAAGATTCTGTTAGAACCATGTCAGATATTATTTAAGACAACATTAGTGGCATGGCTATTTCCTATGCAAGTTATACTATTGGGAGAGAAATATTGATGTTGCCTTTGTTGGAACTCTGCTCGATGCTTAGAGTTCCTCATGTATAGGGAACTGGAATCTGGAATTAATGAATATAATTTTTGACTTGTTGACAATATAGCCTGTGTGGGGATACACACCTGTAGCATTAGCCCTCAAGCATTAGAAGTGTAAAATACAGTGCATTTTAATCTCAATCGATTCATTGTCAAGAAATTATGCTGATTGCACTGATCAGTGCTGAGACATAAAATGTGAAGGGTTAATCAGACCCAATCCATAATGTCACTTGAAGCATTAGTGATAATATAATTCCAAAGGTGCAATCTCTTCATGACACTGATCTGTTAACCACTCTTCAGCTCTTGATAAGGATTCATGCTATATTAATCTTTTCTATACTAGTTTTATGCCATTTCTATGTCTTTTTGTATCTTTCTTTTAATCAGCATAATTTGTAGTCATTGAAACAAAAGAATCTAAAATGCATTGTTTTTAATCCACACATTATGAGGGGTCAAGTATGTGTCATGAAAATTAGGGACCTGAGTTTAATGTATCTCATATATGATGATCTATAATACTCTGTTTATCATTGAAGATTTGAAGATAATGAATACATTAAGTGAACTTGAAAATTTAGGCTGTAAGGCATTCAAGATATGTAACTACTGAGAATAAAAGTAATTTATTTCACAAACAATCTTTATTTATTTCGTAAATGCCGTATTGCAATTCAAGGAAAAGATCTAACAACTTACGACCAGACCCCATTATCGGTGATGAAAATTAATTGAAAACTAAGGGCAACTGCTAACTTATATTCTTAACATCAGTCTGTCAGTGACACAATGTCTATGAATTTTCATCACTGATAACGAGGTCTGTTTATAACTAACTTACTAATTAACAATTTGAATGAATGAACACTCCAAATTGCTTGCATGCCCTAACGTGTTTACTAATTTATGCTACAATTTATATTAAAAATTCCTTCAATTTACAAATAAGGCCTATCCATTTCGATCTGTTTAGCCTTCTTGTCTCTTGCTCTTGGGAACCAACGGTGCTTTGTAGTCAAAGTTATGCCAGATAATTGCTGTCTGGCCATTTCAGGAGTCATGTCGTAAAATACCCTCTTTACTTCTTGGTAGTCTGACATTTTCAGTACAGAATCATTCTTAGTTTCTTCCGGTAAAGGTCTAGAGTGCTCGTACGGAAATTCTTGGTCTCTATGAAGCGCTACTATTGTAGAACCGTCATCCGTCATAACAATTTTATTGAAACATCTCGTTAGTATTCCAGATGGTCTGAATGCAGCTATCCGCACCAAGTTAGCCATTGCCAATATATATTTTAGTTTTTTCTTTAGTTAAATATTTCTCGTAATATAACCTTAAAACTTTATCCACATTTGACAGTGGTTATCAAATGTAATGTAATACTGTCAAGAAAAAGGTGAGTTTCCAAGCGTCAAAAAAATAATCTTAAATAGCTTAGGAAAAAAGAATTGGAACTTGTTTATGGTTTGCTACGTTCCTTTTCACGTTTAATCTGTGGAAATCAGTCAGTTTTTATTTTTAGCGGATTAACGTGGAATGGATCGTATCTGTCACTGTCAATTCCATTCACTAAAATACATTCGATTTTCCTTTTTGAAAACGTAAAACGTAAATATTTCTCATTATTTTGATTTATATTACGTCAACGTAATTTTAATTTCAACTTTAAGTGTAGAACAAGACGTTGAAAATTATATACTTTCAACCACAGCCAAATACATTCATTCTGAGCTTTGTTCTGTGTTGTGCATCATTCGCTCTTGTGATGGATTGATATGAAAATACAATAGTGAGAATAATAAGTGGAATAATAAGAACCATACAACTAGCTGCAGACGAAAACAATTGATTTCTGTAATGGATTTTCCACCAACCCCATCTAACGCTTCAGATAGCAATGAATACCCCGGAGTTACGCCTACAGACCCACACGACAACACAAAACGGCGCAGGTAAAAAAACGTGATCACTTTTGCCTACTGAGTCAGTAGTAATATTGTCAGACTAAATCTAAGTGCCTAACTGCTATTTTTCACATATGTTCATCTATTCCAGCTCGTCAAGGTCAATAAAGCGTAGACGTTTCGATGATGAGTTGGTGGAATACAGTCTTGGGATCCCTGGTGCCTCTCTAGGAAAGAGTGAAAAACGAATGCGTACACAGTCTTATACCAGCCATTTGCCTGAGTTTCCTTTAGCCAGTGCTCCGTCAACTCCCACTGCGCCTCCCCCAGCTGAACGCCGACGAGCTTCGGGCAAGCTTACCTTTGGTCCCAGTGTGTCGAGGAAATCGAGACGCAAGGGTCAGCTTAGTCAGTTGTCAACAAAGGATTTGGGGAGATGGAAACCTATTGACGATCTTGCCCTGGTGCTAGGTGTTCAGCAGGTAATAATCTTTATTTCCTACTTCTATTAATGTTATAAAGGCCAAGGTAATTCTGTTGGTTTGTTTATCAGTTAACTTTTCATACTTGAACCATTGAATCAATTTGAATGGAATTTGATATGGAGATAAACTAATGAAATAAGTTTAGGTATGCTTTAGGCAGGCAACCTGTTACTATTAGTCCTGAAGTGGCTATGAAATGTGAAGTAGTCATTGTTTTGTCTATGTGGTGTAATGTGTTAATCAGCATAATTCGTAGATATTGAAAGAAAAGAGACTTTCCATTTCTTGCATAAGAGGGGTTAATCATGATAATCATTAATGTTTTGCATTCCCTTAAAAATCATCTGTCTTTTTCATTCCAGACTAACGACTTGCGCCTAGTTCACAGAGGCATTAAGTTTTCCTGTAGATTCACATTAGGTGAGCTGCAGTCTCGCTGGTATGCACTGCTGTACAACACGGAGATCTCAAGGGTGGCCGTTGCAGCGATGCGGAATCTGCATCCGGACCTAGTTGCTGCCGTACAACAACAGGCCCTATATTCCACTGCTGAGGAAGACTTACTCGGGACATTCAATAGTGTAAGCTTTGGATCATTCTCTTACATTCTGTTTTTGATATACTTATGAATCCTGAGTTTTAGATTACAATTGGATGCAGTTAATAGTCAAACAGTTATCTGCATTGCAGTAACAAATGAGCATAGTAAATCTATACTAGAGACCTTTAGGTACTTAAAAGATGGTAAACAATCTTGACGTGTCTTTTTATTTAAACATACACTTTATAAATCAAAATCTTTACATTTTACAATTTAGGTATGAAAAATCATTTACTTTCATAATTGAATTGTATAGTGTAACGATTTTCATTTTTAGACTGTTTATTTCAATAAAAAGACATGTCAAGATTGTTTACCATCTTTTAAGTACCTAAAGGTCTAAAGTATAGTTAAATTTATGTTAAACAATTGTAGTTAAACAATTATTTAACAGATTTTGTTGAGCATAACTAATTAATTTACCTCATCTTATAAAATACGGATAACTCACGTTATAAATCGAGGTTAGCTCGACATGTTTCGGGCTAATTCGTAACCCTTCATCTAGGAGCCGCGGCGGCTGCTGCTGCCAAACGCGCACTAACCTCGATTTATAACGTGAGTTATCCGTATTTTATAAGATGAGTGAGTCTGACGATAGTTTAATGTTAATTAATTTACATCAGATTTTTCTAGGGTTTGTATAAAACTTCAGTTCAATCAAAGTAATTTATTTTATGTTGTGTTTTTTTTACTGTTCAAAACTGGAAATGCATATTTATAATCCACCCTTTGTGCAGAAAACAAGATGCAACTATTTTATTCTCTTTCCAATAGACGTCCCACCCCACTCAAGAGAAATTCCAAGAGTTATTAGAACAGAACCCAGATGTGTTCTATCCATCGCGCACAGCCAAGTCGCTGATGGCCCACTGGCAGCTGTTGAAGCAATACCAACTGCTGCCTGACCAGACAGTGCAGCCACTGCCTAAAAGTAAGTTGTGACCGAAAATAAACCTATTGATAAACCACAACCAAACCACTGCAAAACCACTGCTGTTATAGACCACAAAATCTGCTCTATGTGGGTTTTCCCAGTGAATTACTAGTCTGAGGTCTTCACGTAGAATAGGCGCATCTAAGTCTTTGAGTTCCAGAGACCAGTCACTACAGTACATCTTACTTAAAAGTTTTTTTTTATCTGATTTTTAAGGACGCTTCGCACACTTCAAGTGTACATGTCAGCCTCATGGGAGTACTTAAAAGTTAAAACCTAAAAATATGCTAGAAGTGACTACACAACTTGAGATATTAAAGGATTTGTCTTTGTAGCGTTTTTGTGCTCTGCCTACCCCATTTGGGAATACAGGAATGCATGATTTTTTAATAGTAAAGTAAAGTAAATTTATTTGCAAAACATCATGGTATATAAGTTGGTAATTTTTACAATAATGTTGATCAACACGATTTGCCATTACAGTGGCATGCAAAAGTTAAAAATGGGATGAATACTAAGTCACGATAAATAACCATCAAGAAACTACTCTAGTATAATGGTTTTCCTTTTATAAGGCAACAGTTACACAAAGAACCAACACTGATGTCTACTATTTTAATTAATTTATACATGTCAGTTTCAAAGAAAAAATAAATATAAATAAAAAATAATATTTAAGAGTATGTCAACACATAATTAATTTCACTATTTTATCTACATATTTCCTAATGATTTGAAATACACTTCTTTTTTTTTTAATACTTCTACTCTTCGACTTTTTTAACTTTATTACACATTTACAGATGGTGATGACAACATCCTAACTTTCTCGGATGCAGAAGATACAATAAACGATTCAGAGCTGCCTAATTACAAACAGGACGGCATTGACATTGAAATGCAGTTGGCTGACAGGTAAATACTTTTATTTCGCCATCATCATGTATGTATGTATGTATGTATGTAACTCTTTATTGTACAAAATAAACATGACAAATTATTCATCATTTCCAACCCACAACTTGTGCACACTATTGCCATCTAGTGAAAAACTGTTGAAAACAGAAGTATTTAAACAGACGCGATAGATGGCGCTGCATGTCCTTCATGTTAGACTATGAGCATACATATATTATTCTAAAATGTATGGTATATTTTGTTGGTCTCTAAATTACTGGCATTCTTAGGGTTCCGTACCCAAAGACCCTATTACTAAGACTTCGCTGTCTGTCACCAGGCTGTATCTTCCGAACAGTGACAGCTAGAGAGTTAAAATTTTGACAGATGATGTATTTCTGTTGCCACTATAACAACAAATACTGATATCAAAATAATAATAATAATTAAGGGACCCCCCTTAATAGAAAAAACGTGTTTTTTTTACTGTTTTTGGTACAGAACCTTTCGTGCGCGAGTCCGACTCTCACTTGGCAGGTTTTATGTTCAGTCCAAATACCGTTTGCTCTATGTCAAATTCTGTCTGTCTTTGTTTGCCATTTTGTAAGTTAAATATGAACGTTTTTCAACTGTACATATAACATACATACATATGAATTCAAAAATCCATTGCCACGTTAAGCGATTTCAGAGCACCCAGATGATCAAACGTGATACTGCAGTGACAGGTTGCTAGCCCATCGCCCACAATACACTAACCCTTTCCCAGAGCCGACTCTTACGACACCAACGGGAAGAAAGGGGGAGGGGCTATTCTAACCCGGCACCACACCTTTTACTAGAAGGTTACGGATAATATTAAATTAATATACGTTTTTATATCGAACTTAACTTGACATTATTTCGACCCACTTCGTAGCCTTTTGCAGGGACACCTAGCGCCATCTATCATCGAGTAGTAGAACTTCTACTGTCAAAATGATATAACAAAAACTTATTCCTCTTCTGTCCACCCTTTAACGCAGGTTATTAATTTTACGTGTTCTAGAATAGAGAAGAAGGACATCCGCCTGCTGGAGAGCTCGCTGAGCCGCTGGCAGGTGCTGGTGCAGTCGGTGGCGGGCGGCAGCGTGGAGCTCGACAAGAACACGCTCGCGGTCCTGAGGGGCCGGCTCGTGCGCTACCTCATGCGGTCACGGGAGGTAAGATTATTGCGCCATTTTTGCAAAGTTGTACATTCGTTTTCTTTTGTCAATTTCGAAAAAAAAATTCCTGCTCAAAATCAAGAGCGTATTAGATATAGATGGCAAAAAAATAGTCACTGAAAAAAATTCGTTCAGTCATGGAATGGAATCACGAAATTGACGAAACGAAAGCGCCTATGATTCTGTGCGTCGAAATCTAATTTCTATTTAAATTTAGAAGAAAAAACACTGGGAAACTGTCTATGCTCAGAATTACTATTACTAGCTTTTCATCACGAGTTTGCGCACAGCGCCATCTATTAGTGGTAGATGTAGACGATAGCAACGAGGTATGTATTATCCTATAAAAAAGAATTACCGGTATAGAAAGTATTATGTCTCGACAGATGCAGATTTTTTAACATGGTGTGATCGACTCATAAACATTCAGACATCTTCTCGAACTTTCTTTATCGAAATATTAGTGGGATAGAATACCAAGTCTTCTCTCTCCGCGTCAAAGAGTGTCGTCAAAACCCTTACCTTTGTTTTCTTCAGCACAATGTTTGACGTTAAAAGAGTTATGCATTAGATCAGCCATTCTCAAAGTGCGTTCCGCGGAACCCCAGGTTTCCGTGATGTCCCTGATAGGGTTCCGCAAGAATTTAGAAAAAAAAACAAAACGCCATTCTCTGATCGAAAGTTTTGACGCGGGGAATACATGGACGGACGGGTGGATAAATAATACTTTTAAAAACCGCTGTTTTTTTTGTAGGGTTCCGTCAAGTGTTTTGCTTTCCAAAAGGGTTCCGTCACTAAAAAAAGTTTGAGAAACGCTGCATTAGATGCAGCGCAGACGACATACTTTTTGTGCAATCGAGTCCACGGCGCACAAAAAAGTCTGCGTGCATTTGTATGCATTGTGCGCCGGACTTTTTGCGCGTCGTGTGCGTTACTGCATATAATTCCATAGGTTCTATTTTCACAGACTAAAAAGTCCGTCGCGGATAGTCAGTCGTCTCCGCTGTTTATTTGGGAAGTAAACTCGATATGAAGAGAGCTTCATGTTATGTGCTTTACGAAAACATCTATAATATCGCACTGCTAGATCAAAACCGAGCTAACTCGAACTGTAGTTTAGACATTAATATATCAAGTCCAATTTTTGAGAAGTCACACATTTAGAGTTAGGTCTGTTTCGATCTTTTGATCTAGCAGTGCGATATATCAAACTCTGTCTACCAACGCCATCTATACGCGAATGTTTGAGTTTGCCGATTCTTGCAGTTTGCGGAAATCGCTGCCAGATGGCACTAGCTTTGTCATATCGCAGTCGTTTTCTTACTCGATTTTTCGGGAATGCATGTTTTGAAATTGTAAATAATTTTAATTCGGTATTGGCATGCTTTTATTTACAATGACATGAATACTGATTAAGAAGTGTACTGTTTCTTGATCGTACAGATTTAAAATTCGCGTACGTACGACGATACATTTCTGTACAAGATTGTGTTATTCGATGTCGCAATTCATAATTTTTTGTAACATGATACGCGGTATCCATTTCTTCGCTGTAAACATTGCATTTGCTGAATGGCTCCATAGGACTCACTAAAACATTGTCATTTAGTTCAAATTCAATACCTAATTTATATCGATCGGGTCTAAAAATATCAAGTGACCAAGTTGCGGCTTAATTTGATGGTGTTGTCAATATTTTTCTTATAAATTAAAATGGTCAAAGCGAGCAATTAATCTGCCTGTCCGTCAACCGACTGACGAGCTGTATGTTGTGGCCAATGTTACCATGGCAGTGTACCTGAAAACTGTATAATGCGTTTTTTGTTGACCATAGACATGTCATCAACTGCCCTGAAAAAAATAATTGACGAGTGCGAATCGGACTCGTACTTGATCCCTTTCGTGTACAATACGTTTCTTGTACGTAGGTATAGCAATGACGTGGCAATGAAAACTCTCTTTTACTTTTGTGTTTTATGATTATTATGGTTTTTTATAGTCATATTATTTATAACAATTACAGCGGCAAGCAGTGCACAAAGAAATTCATTACACACCAAACCAATCCATGATGATATTAGGGTCTCGATACGAAATGAAATCTCGACACATCCTTACACTTCGTATCATTTTTCGTTCACTAGTTAACGTCTGCGGCTTTGCTCACACTGCTTTTTTACGATCGAACAAATACGAACATAACACAAGTAAAACTACCGCGAGAATCACTCGTAGTGAGATAAAACGGATACACGGCTTTATGTCTTTACTTTGTGCACTTTTACATGATGGATCACGAATTGGCTCCGAACATGTCGAGCTAATCTCTATAAAAATACGTTAGTGTGGACACGGATGTTTCATTACACTAAGGCCGGCCACATACATACGGAATTTTTCTGATTCGGAATCCCGAATCGGAAAATCGAACGCAGTCAATCCATACAAAATCTATGGACCGCCACACACATTCGTAAGCTTTCCGTTCGGAATTCCGAACGGAATTTTTCCGAATGTGTGTGGCGGTCCATTGATTTTGTATGGATTGACTGCGTTCGGAAAGTCCGATTCGGGATTCCGAACGGAAAAATTCCGAATGTATGTGACCGGCCTAAAACACAAGTAATTAAGGTTTTTACACAATTTTATTCAGTGATCCTGAAATTAGGGTACCAGCAGCGCTATTGTCTAACGCACCAAAAATCTACATCGTTTTTAATTGTACAGTTGAAACCAAAAATCGCTTTACAATGTTTCAATTTCAAATTAAAAACGATGTAAGTACATGTATTTTTGGTGCGTTAGAAAATAGCGCTGCCGGTCATTTGGATGTTTATTTATTTACTGTAAAATTTATCCTTGTAATTTTAAATGTTAGATATAACCGAAATCATAAAAATCACCATTACCGTTCGACTAATCTATCCGTCTCATTATCTCGGGTACCGCAAATGCTACCGGTTTCATTCTTTTCCAAATTAACAAAAAAACCGGCCAAGTGCGAGTTTGACTGACGCAAGAAGGGTCCGTATCAAAAACCGCAAAAAAAGAACAAGTTTTTTTCTATGGGAGCCCCCCTTAATTATTATTATTATTTTGATTATAGTATTTTTTGTTATAGCGGCAACAGAAATACAACATCTGTGAAAATTTCAATTGCCTAGTCTTACGGTTCTTGAGATACAGCCTGGTGATAGACGGACAGATAGACAGACAGACGGACAGCGAAGTCTCAGTAATAAGGTCCCGTTTTCACCCCAAAGGTACGGAACCCTAAAAACGCCTCAACCATCCCCAATAGGCTCGAAGCCTAACAAATATATTAAATAATGTAAACAAAATAATCAATCATGCTTTGTAATCAGGCGCATTTAGATTGGCTACACCTTCGTTATCGAATCTAAGTCGACACTGACTTTGAAAGCCATCCTCGTGTGCGATGTGTCAGATAAATAACCATAAATATATCAGCAAACGAATAAGAGACAGTCAGCATAAGAAACAGAATCGCCACGATGTTGTCTTCGTGCCGTTTGTTACTGTACACTCTCAGAATCTTATCACTTGCGATTTGCAAGCGCGTTGAAAAAGCAGCGAGCTCGCAGCGAGTTCGCCGCAAGTGCGTAACGATCTCGCCGCGAGTGCGTATTTATTTCGGCGCGAACGCGCACAGGGAGTTTACTGCGTCTAGAGCAGGGGTTCCCAATCTTTTCCAGCCCGCGGCGCACCTACAAGTTTAGAATTTTGTGACGGCGCCCTACCCTGTGTATTACATAAAAAATACTAGTATTTAGGTTGAGTTGAGAGTGTAAAAATTAAAATGTTTTCGAATAATGATAGAGAATCGGCTCACGGCGGCGCCCCTCAATACTTTCTGCGGCGCACCAGGGCGCCGCGGCGCACAGTTTGAGAACCCCTGGTCTAGAGTAAAAGTATACGCGCTTGCGACGCGATCGTTACGCGCTCGCGGTGAAATCATTACGCGCTCGCGGTGTGATCGTTACGTGCTCGAGGCGAACTCGCTGCGTGCTCGCCTCGCTTTCAACTCGGTCGCAAATCGCAATTGTGAACCAGGCTGTTAGAGTCCATCTCCATTAGTGAGGTAACCGCTCGGCCTCTAAGACAGCGTATAGAAATATCCCTAAGCAGACCTAAAAATAATTAACTTGACTAAACGCAAGAAATTCGTGTTGAATACATCACGTATATATTCCCAAATCGGTTAGACAGAGCACACGAAACGGTTTTTAGGTTTTAAGTTTAAAGAAATAGTGACAGGTTGCTAGCCTATCATCTAAAACGTACCATAATCTGTTATCCTTAGTCACCTTTTATGAAAGTCATGTAAAAAATGAAACTTTGGAACTGCTCCAGCACGCAGTCTACATTGATTGACAAGCATCTACATGCTTAGAATTTGAAGTCAAACCACGACTATTTTACGTTTCGTAGCCACTTCAAGCATAATTTTAGGTTTAAAAACAGACAGAAGAGGTATAATAGTAACCGATTGCTAGACTGTCGCCTAAAGCGTACCTAAACGTATTTCATTAGTCTTACGACATACACGGCAGAAATGCAGGTGTTGTTCGAACCCGACACCACATAGGAAAGTAATTTGATAAACCAGAAAATAAGTGATTCATATTTGTCTATTATCTAACTAACGGACTTAAAATAATGATATTATTATATTTTAACCGATCTATTGTCTACGAAGTCTGTTGTCACGTGATAAATATATTTGGTGATGATGGAACTTGACTAAGATTCAAAATGACTCCAGTAAATGTTTATGCAGCGTCAGTATCTAGACGTGATGTGGCGCGCATAGGATCCTCTATCCATCTAGGATGTCTTCTGTGATTTCATTTATCAGAACCTGAAATTACGTTGTTGTAGTATTGACGGTTCTGACACTGTTTAGACTTAGAGATATATGAGTTATAGTTTTTGTTTTATTTATCAAAACTCTCTTCAAAAAAACTAGGTGACGAGTAGTCGACACTAGTGATACAATTACATATTATTACATTAAAGTATTATTGGAATTCAAGCCATCGCTTGACGTAAAGTCTTAATTACCATTGCAAATATTGGACTAGGTGAATTTAAGTGGAGTAAATAATTAATTTTTTTCGTAACGATATTTTCCGTCATTGTTTTATTTAATCTAGTCTTTATACGGTTTTAAACTTTCGTGATTCTCACGCATAACGTCGAGAGGTAATTAAAACAAACCGTGATTAAGTCCTGCGTATACATAAATATGAACCTAGTCTTTGTTCACGTTAATTTGACCTTGAATGTGCCACACTGGTTTTCCAGTAAAATAAGTTGTTTTTGATTGTAAAAAAGTTATTGACTTGCGTTGAATTATGCATGTAAGTATACATACGCAAATTCACCGGCTGAAATTATGCGGCTAATGCCAAAATAATCGACTCCGCGCCCATTTCTGGCTGGTCACGTGTCTCAAACCAGTGCCAATAATTAGTGAAAAGTAAAATAAAAACCTATCGAGATGTTCTCTTGGCATTTAATTTTCCCTCAGTCATTCGTTTTTCACATTAACCGAAGTGTCAAATAAAATTTACATACAATAGCCAACATAGCTTTCATTTACATATTCCCTTCTCATTAAAACATAAGTTACGCGATTATTTCACACGATTGTGTCTTCTAAATCAATAACGCAATGGTTATTCATGGTGTGCAGTCGCTCACTAGTAACCATTGAAGGCATTAGCTCCTTGTTGTTACTAGGTTTTCGTATCTCGTTTATAGTTGTAATTGCCTCTGTTTGAAAAATGTGATGTTCTACAGCAGTGTCCTAATGAAGTGTAGTTCGCGTCCCCGCTAATGTATTCGTGCCACCCTGACACCCGCCCAAGGCCAGCCGTAACGACCGGGTCGCGTATGGAGCCACCGTATGATTTGTCGTTGCCACTATCAGCCCTACATATCGATGCTTATTGATTGCCCCCGTTCCCATTCATCTATTCTAAACCGGCTTGCTCAAACATTATTGTGACACGACCGTACGACTTATCTGTAACGTGGATTTACGTAATTCCCTGATTCGATCTCGGGGTTTTCTTTATCGCCCCCTATCAGTTAAATACGCGATAGGCAATCGGTGATATTACATTTCGTATTTTCAATCGCAACGATATTCTTGTACGATTATTCAGCACACCTTTTTCAAGTTCATATTTGGTTAGGATTAATAGCAGAATTAATGGTCGCAAAGGTAATTACTGCGTCGTTGTGCGGCTGCAGTCGGCAGCGCGCGGGCGCAGCGGCGCTGACGTCGCCAGGTAACCCCATTGTGTTAATGTTTTGAGAATCGGATTGTTGAACGTCGCATGTTTACACAACATCACTTAAAACAATCCCATTGTTTTGCTAAAGTCCGTGTAATGAGTATCCAAAACATTTGGAGCGGCGAGAATGGAATACCGGAGGAACTTGGTCAATGTCCGGTGGATCTGCCGAGCTAAGTTAGAGCGCGATGGACCATTTCCTTCGGCGACAATCGATAAATATTATTTTAGTGCAAATGTGAGGCGAGTTTTCGGTTTGAGTTACTTATCCGTCGTATCGTATTGTTAATAAGGAACCTCCCGCGCGCGATGTTCGAAGAAGTCGCTGGGTCTGATTTCGCCGCCGAGTGGTGTAAGTTTAGACGACGTGTGAAGAGGAACTTTTGACTTTCCCATACTAGTGCTTACTGCGTGAAACAGCGAAGAGCCAGAAAATGCTGATTGTGCTCGCTCCGCTTGTATTTATTTTCAACTACAACATATAACGGTAGCGTCACTATGTGTTGACTAAAGTATTGTTCGCAATTCTTACTTAAATACATTTGGCCGTTATTCAATATTCAGCTAAAGTTCGGTGTCTAGGTAGGAAAAAATAGACAAAACGATGCTTTAATATTTAATTGCAGAGGTAGTTCTCTGAAGCCGCACGGGTAACGATGCCTGCTTGAAAATTGTTATTTATAATAATCGATCAATAAGCTTGACCATGCTCTTACTGACACAGGTTACCAGCCCACGCAATTAAATAGGATGCGGAACCAATACATTAACGTGTTGTTTTATTGTGTTGCTAACGTTACGGAGTAATTCGGCCTTAGCGCTGTAACAACAGGGTATTCTTTCCTTTCTTGCTCGGTCAACATTAGCTACGTACGTATCATTTAATTAATTACAAAGTGTAATGCGATCTTTACACATTACAATTAAATTGTTTGCTAACTACCAGTGACATTCAGAAATAAATGAATCAATGTATTTGATGACAACATTCTTATAAGTAAGTAGATAGATATCTACCAAGCTGTTCGCAATCATTTTTGTGCAACTAATTTGTATGATATGATAATGACTATCATATTCATATCTATCACCGCTACCAGGATAGCATATCGCGCCAATAGACGACGCTCGAAAGTCTTATTTTTTGGCTTGAACACGTGTTGCGTCGACCGTCGCATGGCCATCGCCATCTGTTGGTATCTAAACTAAGATTTCAGTTCAAGAAATCGGCTCTTTGAATACTTTCTTCCTTGTTCATTTTGATGACTATTTCGTTCAAATCATAAAGGGATATCTTAACGATCAACGAGACGAAGAACCTTTACTTTACTTAGTAAAAATTTACAGATTTTTTAAGGAAATTTTAGTCAAATTGTAGTTAGTTTTTTTAACTATGGTCTAAATACCCGTAGTTAGCGGCCACATATCGCCGTGAAAATGTTGCTCTTTAAAAGCCTAAGGGGCTTACAAGTAAAGCTTAAGAGGATAGGAGTCGCACCAAAAGATATATGAAGAATATTGAAGAAATAAAAAAATAAAAAAAATAGAATGTCGATAAAAGCAAATCATAGGGGCATAGCCACAACAGATACAAATTTAATGAAAAAAAATTTTTGCTCTAATGTCATTCTTCAGGGAGAAAACAGGGGGACTACGTTTATATGGAGAAGTGGTGCGACTCCTATCCTCTTAAGCCTAAAGTAAGTCGAACTCGTGTATCTAAACAACTTTTTTTATTTAAAATTCTTATTTATTACGACTGTAATTCGGATCATATCTAAGTAGGTACATAACATACAGTAAATGTAGGAACATTAAAATTACTTCCATCCTATTTATTTTTCTTATTAATGCGAAATAAACGAGTTGATTCGGGAGTGTTCGTCTTGCTGAGTACTTATTTATTTGTTGCATGTTGTCGATAAAACGACTGCGTCAATTTTGGTTGACATTAGGCTACCTGTCATTTTTTGACGTCTCTAATTTATAGCTTTAGTCTAACTCGCGCGCAGCTCAAACCGCGCTTTGCCGTGCTAAGCCGGCACATAATAATGAAAAAAAAATCTCCATACGTACCTAACCTAGTACCTTCGTGGACATTCTTAACTACGCAATTTGTCAATTTAATGAAATTGAAAATGAACCTTAACGCACTGTTATTATGATGCATTCCAGATTAACGAAATTCCTCAAAGCGTGTCGTACAGTTATTGTGTTGCCGATTGTACCCTTATGTACTTTATTATACGATCCTGCAAATTTTATTGCCTCAAGTCATCTCGATTTCAATCAATTTGCCGTTTCGAAATTGTCGAATTCTGCGCATGTGGTTTTTTATGGGCTCGATAACGGAAACCTTGCGCATATACGACAGTTGCGATGTACCTGACTGCAGTACGAGTATGATGTTTTCCAATAGTGCAACATTTTACTAACTTTATATTGCCACGGGATTCTTAATTTGATTGTAAAAAACTGACCGAAATCAGCGGCAGCCGGCAGCGGCTTCGTTTTTTTTTCTTTTATCTGAATTCAGATAAGAAAGAGTTCAACAAAAAATGAATTTGCGAAATCGGCCTAGCTGTTCACGGGTGACGCTGCGACCAAGACAATAAACGATTTTTTTATTACGTCTTATAAGATTAAAAGACCTGTGTACTTAACTAGAACATCGTCAATAATACGATGAATTAGCCACAAAATTGGTATTGACAGAACGCAAACAAATTCAAAGCCTGTGCAAACACATCACCTGCTCATTTGTACAAAACGTAATGTAATATCATTATAATATCCAATGTTCTCCACGCGTCGTTAGCGGCTGTAACGACTGACTCAGTTATTTAGGGACAAGTGAATCGATTCATATTTTAATATTTTTCCCTTTGCAATGAAATAATAATTACAATTAAGTTTTGCTGTAAATAGTTACGCAAACAAAGTCTGCCAGCAACGTTGATAACATTAAGGACAACATCATACTTAATATATCTTATGTAAAGTAGGAAAACAATAATTTCGTAAGCAGTAGGCGTTCAACATGAAACATTATCTTTACGACAATTTATTTACCTAAGTCGTCATGTTGTGAGTGTTCATATTACTGAAAGACGATAGTCTTAGCGTTAACAGTTTACCGACATTTTAATGCAAGCTTTCGTTTTATAGAAGACTAGTGGTGAGAAAACCTCTCTATGAAACTTTAGGCCTTCGGTTCGAATCCTGTTATGGACAGATAGCATGCCAATACATAATTAATGTTTTCTCCTCCGTGTGCTGTCGGGTTTAGAATAACACCTCTCAATTTCTTCCATGGATGTCGTGAGAGGACATATCATGTTTTGTATGCCCCATTTGGGCATACAGGCGTGTTGTATGTATGTTTTTTGCCGAGTCTTCATCTCCGTCATATCATCCGTAGGACGTTCACTGTTGCACATAGGCCTCTTCCAAGTCTCAGATGTTGAATATGGACGTCATGCACTAGCTGTTGCCCGCAAATCCTACACAACGCTGTACAATGCGAACTATTATTTTTCTGGTATTAAAGTCATTGGAACTTGAAATTGTTTTTATGCTAAATTCAGTATGATAGCTTCAACGACGAAGCGTCAGAAGGTAACAGACGGATTATCTTCCGCATTTACAATAAGGAAATAGATATAGTTAGGGATTGCATTTGTCACGATTATTTCTCCTCACTCTCCTCATGTGCTTCGCCTGGCTTGTTTACAAGCTAATGCCTCCGCTAACTGTGGTAGCCGGATGTCGTCACAGTTCGCGTACAGGCGATCTGCATCCAGAGCACTTGGAATTTACGGCTACATGATAATTGACGCAACCGTTATCTTCAAACAGAGGAAAATTTTGAAGTTTCTTCAACTTTGTCAATACACGGTCGACACTACGACCGGCGAAGGGTTAACAAACCCAATGACAATATTGTTTGTTTCAAAAAAATATAATTACGTTGTAGTAGTGTTTTTTTAACTACAGTATTTATCGGACAAGGTGACATGGAAAGGAGACGTTTACCTATCGGTGAATGGATGTGAGATGAATTGATTGATTGATTGACGCGAGAATACCGTCCCCAAAATCTAACTTGGCAATATTTTAAATAGCAGGGGTCAATTCGCGCAAATGTTTTTCCATGGAAAGGCCTTACTTAAAATTCACGGTGTATCCAATACATATACTGACTGAACATAGTATATCCAATACATATACTGACTGAACACACTTCTGCAATAGCATCCAAGCAATAGTTATAGTATTTGTTAACATTTAAGTAGTTACACATTTTTATATAAAAAGCAGATAACATTAAAATGTATTAATAGCTTAAAATGTACATGATTTTGCCTTAACATTTCAATAAAAAAAGTCGTGTGTCACGTGGAGTGACTTAATACATACGTGTAAGTCTTGGCTTGGCCGCGATGCAATGTGTTTGCGCACCCGGCTCAAGGCACAAGTAGGTAGGTATGCGCGTTGATAACTAAATGTTTAATTAACGCAATAAATTATTGATAACAACACGTTGCTCGCACTAAAGTGCTAATATTCGCTATGTAGGAACATTACTATTATACGCGCTGCAGATGGGTGTAGGTAGCTCCTATGTTATCTTGCTGTTAATTCGATACGTTTATAATTTCTCATTATTCGGTACTTGGTTGAGTTGCTGAATCATTGGACTTGAATTTATTATAGTGCTTTAAGAATCTTTCAAGTGCGGTGCTTAAAACTGAACGGTTTTAGTATGTGCAATACATTGTATTGTTAACCAATTCGAGTTACTTTCCGCCATTAGCCAATAAGTAGATATTATGGAATGTATTTATCTATGAAATTTCTTTGTTTTTTTTTCCTAGTGTTCAAGTTTGAAGTAAAAATATCAGAAATGCAACTACCTATAGCCATAGCGATTCTACATATAAGGGCATCATCATAACTTGATTTACTTTTTTAATCTAAAATGTACTTACATTAGTACAACTGCATGTCCTCAAGACAATTGACAGACAGCCACTGCCGATATTATACAGAACGTGTCTAAGTAGGTAGGTATCTTATCTACCCTGCAAAACGGATCAATTAACTAGTTATCTCAAATTTGCGGGCAATATTATGGAGAGGGTAGTTTTTAGTTTGAATTTCAGCCAGTATTACTTGTACACTATTCAGCATCAACTTCGGCGAACTTATCTCCACTAGATACTTATAATCTTCCCAGGTTCGATTCCGAATAGTGTATAGTAGTCGGCTATAAACTTGGCTAGATTTTAAGAAAAACCTAATCAATGCGCCAATGTAGTGATTGCGGGTAGTCGTATCTCTAATTCTTGTGTACTTAATTTATATCTAAAATGCTATTCATTGGGTTTTTCATTCCCTAAAGAAATTAGCTGTATTGTTTAACGAGAAAAAAACTGCGGTACGGCTGTCGTATCGGCTCCGATCGCATCGGCCTCGATCGCATCGGCCTGTAGGGACAGTCCGATGTAGGCGATTTTAATTCGTGTTTCATTGATTTAATGTTAACGTGATTTGTACTAATCGATTATTAATATTGTAATCTGTATATTGCTGTCAGATTACGACATTATTTTTAGGATTATGAAGGAGAAAAAAACGTTTGTTGGTTCCGTTGTCCGTCTGTCTCGCCATTTTTTTCAGGAATGCTTAATATATTGATACGAAATATTCTGCGGTCTCTTATGCCAATGAAAAGATGCCTCTATGGCCGAGAACGTGTTTATATCGCAATTTCCATATATTCGCAAAGGAACCAAAAACCTATAGTGTTCTTTCTTACTCCAACTTTTACCAACAGTCATGAAATTTGGCATGAAACAAACGCAATGTCTTGCAGGAAAAAATTCGAAAATCGCAATTTTGTTGCTTTATCAAAAAAAAACTTGCATTAGCTACATGATCATTTCTGTATGGGGCCCACGGGAAATTAAGTTTGTCTGTCAATCCGTTGTTGTTGATGGAAATGTTTTTGCTCAAAATAACCAATGTATTGGTACACTATCCTTCGTGCGTGAACGACTCGCGCTTGGCCGGTTTTTATTAGTCCATTCTGTGTCCCAACGATGGGCAAAGACTTCTCCTTAATATAGTCCCCGCGTCTAACGTGGCAAGTGGTAAGTAGTGGGGGTAAGTTCGCGCAGCGGTTTGCCATGAATTAATTGGTGCGCGAATTTACCCCCACAACTTAAAATCTAGTTAAGTTTGATGCCGTATGACACTTAGCACTAACATCGCGATACACGGTTCAGGTATAGTTACCGACTTAAACTTATAGTATCTAAATTTATTATAATGAGGGTAATTTCGCGCATCGTTTTTTTTTTCACTTCAAAAAAAAATGTTAAGTTTGATGTCGAGGACTATAGCAAACTTACTGCTGTGTCACATACTGCAACGTTGGTGTGACTTTTTTTCACAACATCCACCTACCCTCACCACACAGAGCCGATTGTTATCCTTTACTAAACCTCGCGTGCAAGTGATAACTGCGGCATGCTCAACAAAACAAGTACCACTGCTAATTGCTGTTCAATGTCAATTCGCCGATTAAAATATTTCAAATAGGTACCTCCTTACTACTACAGCAAATGGAATACTTACTTTTTTTTTTTTACTTTATTTATTTCTAATTGAAAATCACATTGTACCCTAATTCACATGTCAGATACAAGTAATTCTCAAAAAGATCGTCGAATTGTAAACAATTGTTAAAAAATGATTAGAAATATGCATAAATTATAACAATAATGTCAAGAATTCAAAACAAATAAAAAATACAATTTAAATACAGAATAATGTCAGAATAAAATCATATCACAAAAAATGTGAAAAATGTCATAACTAGTAATAAAATAGGTATGGTATAAAATAATAATCATAATAAAATCAAAATCAAAAAATAATAAATACATGAGTTCAATAGTTATGTCATTAAAAAGCAATTCACAAAAGGATCGTCAAAGTGTAAATAATAAGTATACTGAAAATATGTCAAATTAATATATTTTACGGAATACAGTGACTTATCTATAAGAAGTTTTTTAAGTCGGCGACCAAATACCCTGTTCGAGCACTCATCTTTCAAATCGGCGGGTAGTCGCTCGTATAGCCCAGGGCCTATGACGCGCGGGTTTTTGCCGAGCAGCGCCAACCGTCGCGGCACCGCTTGCAATCGCCCGGTCTGGCGGGTTATTCTACCCGGGATATTGTAACGTTTAAAAGAATTAATATTTTGGCGTGTATACATTATGATGTCATACACGTATTGTGAATATTGGGTCAATATCCCGAATTTTCTAAATAACTCCCTGCAAGAATCCCTGGGTTTTACACCCGCTAATATTCGTAAAGCCCGTTTTTGAACCCTAAATACTTTATTAGAATCAGTAGAGAGTTACCCCACAAGATTAAGAATATGTGCAGAGTCGACCAGTTTGCGCCTCGCCTGACCCCACGGCCTCGACTTACCGGGAAACGTAACATTACGTGCAAATAAGAGCTGAATCCAAATGTTAAGTAACGGTTTGCGGAGGGTTCTGTACCATTAGCATGAGTTTACAGTGACCATATTCGCTAGCGACCGCGTAAACGAATTTTCTGGCTTGACAGGGCCTCTAGCGGTCACTTGTGGAATTAATACTCCATGCAAAAAATATAGTGCTGTCACTGTAAACTCATGGTGATGGTTCTGAGTACTGAGGACTGAACGCACACCGCAGCGAGCTCGGCCGGCGCCGCGCGCGCCGATAACGTTATCACCGTAATTGTCATGTCAACATCACTATCTGGTTAGTTTCAACAGCTACAATAAAGAGCACCATTTTACAATACCGTCTGCAAAAGCGGACGTATTTACGAAAAGAAAAACAGAATCTGTAGTATCATATAAAAAACTTGAAAAAAAGATTGGGAACGTACGTGATATGTTTCAACAAATTATGAGTCAAACTTAATAACATAGGCGTGCAAATTCTAGTTGCAACTCTACTGAATTAGTGAATCATCAGAAACAGCGTTTGATGTGCTGACGGTAGAAAATCGCTACAGATAATTAAGCTGCGGTTATATTTTGTTGCGCCTCAATTGCTGGTACTTAGTCTGACTACGAAAACGAGCCTAATAACTAATTGTTTTTAAATACGTCGATTATTTCGATTTCAGCACGATGTAAATACATTGTAAAATGTTCGATCAAGGTTACGGCGCGATACTGTTTAATAGTTTCAAGTCGTGTTTCATGCTGTCGTATCTGTAGGTACACGTATTCGTTGGGAGGCAGGCAAAAGGTTTACGATGAAAACGTGCAGATACCGTCCCGTCGTCTCGTCATATCAGTAGAAAGAATACGTCAATACTTAAGTCTTCTTTCTTCAACCTTGCGACATCGTAGGTACCTACGTTGGTACGTCAACCAAGGTTGTGCGGCTTGTTTGTACTATTAAACTAAGCTAGTTTAATTAAGCGTATCAATTAACAGCTGTACCCACAAGCTGCTGCATTAATTAGTTTAACACCGTGGACGTGAAATAACGCAAAAATTGTAACGTTATCCAATATATGTAAATCGGATTTTAATACGTCAATGACAAGTTAATTGTAAGATTGCCATTTTTCTTTCTGATTTTAATGATATATGTAGTTACCTGTATCTAGTGTTCTTTTAGTATTAGTAGGTGCAACTCTTCGGTAGTACGGGCAGGGTAGTATTTGTCCAAGCACATTAATTAGCTATGCCTTATATTTAATATCTATCTATAGTATGGACAAAAAAACTACCCAGCTGAAAAGTTGCACTATTGCGCGCGATTAGGAATTTTGAAGCCAGCTTATAGTGTAACATATACCTAAGTGTGTGCCCTACTAAAGAGTTGCACATTTGAATTTTACCAGGTATTCTACTCTACGAACATTAAAGAAGAGTAGGGCTGGTCTTCGTAGCTCATGGCCTATACTATACCTATCTCTCTAATGAAGCAATGCTAAACAGACTTGACAGCAATCTATGTAGTTAATTGTAAGTAGGTATGTTTGTCCGGGTGGAATCTTGCAACTTAATTTTAACCAACCTTCAAGCGATTGAGCTGAAGTATCGCCTTGCGCATGTTACATGATACCATTTCCAGATCGCGGTGGGCCGGAGTACGCGTGAGCATACCATCGACGTGGACCTGACGCTCGAGGGCCCCGCCGCCAAGGTCTCCCGCAAGCAGGCCACGATCAGGCTCCGCAACACGGGCGACTTCTTCATGTCCTCGGAGGGCAAGCGGCCGATCTTTGTGGACGGCCGGCCGGTGCTCCAGGGCAACAAAGTGAAACTCAACCACAACAGCGTTATCGAGGTGAGCTCGAGACTGCAGTTTAGCGAACGTGGACTTGATATCTTTACGTTTATGTTGGAAACCTTAGCCGTTTTACGTACCTAAATCTGGGTTTCTAGATTTGTATGATGTATTCTTTGTACAAAACAGCGAAATAGCAAGTACAGAACATCCGTTCCAGCTGACTTTTGAATGATTGACAAAATAAGTACTTATGTGAAATAAGAGGGTACACAGATTTGCTGGGTTATACCTAGCATATTTCTATTTTTCAAGTCGTGTAATCTTTTATAAAATAAAATAGATTTTAGGGAACAGGTTTTAGGCGATAGGCTTGTAACGTGTCACTGTTATATCTTTTCCGTCAAGGTTTAAATTTAAACCTAAAATTATGCTAAAAGTGGCATTCAAACGTGAAATTTATAGCCATGGCTTTGGTTTTGTGACGTTACGCGCTTTCCCATTTTTTAATAATGGCGTGATGTATGTATGTATGTAATCTTTTACTGTCAGTTCTCAGTCTGCTGCTTAATTGTTACTTTATGCTTAGAAACTTTATTCATAACGTTAGGTATGCATATTGTTTATAAAGCTTGAAAACAATTTTGCTATAGTCAACAATTGCGAAATAATGGGCACATTACAACCGTGGTAATACGGCACCTAGTGAATGACCGCGGTGATATCCATAAACGGAAGAAGCTACCAAAATTGTCTTTACTAGTTTACGCCCGTGACTTCGTTGCATTGTTTTAACACTTCAAAGTAGTCTGTTATTTTGATGGCTGTATTATTGTAACATTTGGGAGTTTTTGCTCAGGTTACCCGTAATAGGCAAGTATTACTATGCGACGCCGGGAAGGCTCGTTAGTGTACTAGAAATCATTCAACGGCCTCGATCCTACATACCTACTACTTGCAGATTTTTCTCGCTCGTGTAAATGAGACTGAACAATGGCGGCGACTCTGACCTCCGTGCGGCCAATATCTGCACAAAATTTCAAAATGACCCTGATTGGGTAATACTTTTGCAGTTCGCGCGCTTCCCAAATTACTTAGCACACTAGGCAAACCAGCCAGCCTTATTGACGTGGTGGTAATTTATCGAGAACTTTATTAACACATTCACGACCAAGCCTAAAATCAAAACATTTGCGCGGAACCGAGTAGTCTATTGCTAGTACAAAATGAACCCGGCTACCGGGTTCTCGGTATCTCGCGAATGTTTTGAAGAACCCGGGAGCCGAGTCCTTGGTTCTGAATGTGTTAAATTTCGGGAATAATAGTTCTTAATTTGTCACATTCTTACGGTATGTGATAATTAAATATAATCGTAATGTCTTAAGTTTCCCGTGTTTGTTACAGATAGCGGGCCTGCGCTTCGTGTTCCTCATCAACCAAGACCTCATCAGCGCCATCCGCCAGGAAGCTGTCAAAGTCAATATCCCTGTATAAGCTTTAAAAATAAAGACGATAAATAATTACACAAGTTTTTTTTATTTAGAACACATTTATTTGGTCAATATTAGAACAACTCTCAAAACTAGGTTTCACTCGAAAACTTAATATTTCCCTTTAACAATAACTCCGCACACCGCCCCCTCGCGATATAACACTAAGCTGGCGAGCGCGCGGCTTTTGGTATTACATCTATCACGAAACACTATCACGTGCGTTACTGGCATAAAACGATATGCATTTAACATTAATAAACGCAAAACAGATTTTACGAATTCTTTATAATTTAATCCATAACCCTTAATTAACAATAAAGTGTTCTAACCATAGTTAGTTCCTAACTATTTAACCTAAAATATAACAATTACCAATAACGTGCTGAAAATAAAACTCAAACCATACACTCAATAGTGCTCAACTAGACACCAGGAGAATATCGAAAACAAATACATAAACAAACTAACCTCGCAATCAGTCGGGCTGAACCACAGCAGACAGTTACAGTTTAAACTTTATCCAATACAGCCTCAAAACGATACATGCTTACAAATTATGCTTTTTATCTAGAGTAGGTAGATACCAGAACTCTCAAACCTATCCCTATTACTTTTGTACATTTCAACCTTTTACATTCTAAAGTTACCCCACTTAATCTAGTTAAATATATAGGTAATATATTCATGTTTTATTTACATATATGTTTTTTAAATCCACTTATCATAAAGAAATCACTCAATACATGAAAAATTCATTTCAACTTTATGCTTAATTACTAGGTACAATATATAGCTCTAAAAGGCGACATTTGCTATTACATTTATGCAGGACTCTAATAAAAGCACATTATTTGGTATATTTTTATTTAACACCCTGTACATGATATAAAAATAGCGTATTATTTACTTTAATACGGCTTAGGCACAATCAGGCTAACTCGTTCAACAGCAAGTGCCCAGATTATGAGATCAGTGGATACACATTAAATACACCAAATATTGAAAACTGACAGTGTATACATAGTAACACTAAATACGCAATGTACTGGTGTACAAATTCAGCTCAATGTTGAAGGCACTATAGCTCAGTTTTACGCTAACATAATTATACTTTCTCACGAGAAATATAGCTGTTGCAAATTATTGGTCAGGCATCAGGTTACATCAGGCACTTCGTTCCAGAATAACTGGTCATAGTCAACAAGGAACTTGAAACATTTAGTTTTATACTGCATCTCTTACCAATGCGAATGGTTATTTTAGAGGCTAAAACCAAACTGTATAAAACATTTCCCAGAAATGCGAGTGTTTTCCAGCAAAACATTGGGTCTGAGTATTAGTGTTGGTTATTTCACGCTTTGAGTTTATTACACTCATGCCATTGCGCAGCAACGTCAGAGACAACTTTACAAACAACATTACATCCAAAAGCATATCAAGTTTTTTTATATACATATAGGTACAATACAATAGTAATATAATATAAGAGCCGTACACACCTTTTGTACTTGAGCTTAAAATAATAACGCCCATCCACTCAATAACACATAGTGGTGCTTAGAAGTTACGTGAGCAATTGTTAACCACATCAACGACGGTTTTCTAATCATATAAATAGTTAGGTACTAGGTTCTTACAGTACTAAAATTAAATCAAAAAATCTTCAAATAACCATTCTGATTGATGGGTCTGAAGATGATAATATCTTTCCTGCTTAAATAAAATAATTTAAGAGCCTTTGGTCACTAAAAGACGATGATTAGTTAAGACTGAAGTCAGTACACCACTATTTTCACCGAACGGTCCGCATCGGATCGAATCGGAAAGAATTCGAATTACGAACGGATTCCGCGACAGCCGAACGTCACCGGCAGCATGTCGACGCACACGATCGAGCCGGCCGTAACCGCCATTCGCGGCCGACAGGATGTCGACGCCCACGATCGGCACCGTACGGCTCCCTAAAGTTGCTCGCGAACGACTCTGTCAAATAGTTTTGGTCCTTCCGTATAGACTTGTTGAAATGTTTGAAAATTGTTGAAGTTGACGTAGTATTATTGGCATTAGAAGAAGAAGAATATTTGCATCACAATACACAAAAGAGGAAAAGAAAAGTTTAGGTTCGCCCGGTCTCGACCTCGACCTCAAGCGTACGCGACGGCAGGCATCGGCAGCCGAAAGGATCCGATCGCACACGAAGACAAGTGAACGGAGCCGATCGCGCGTCGCAGCATACTTTCGGATACGTTCGTGTCGCGGGCGTCGTCCGTGGTCTAGCTTTTGTGTAAGCTTGGTAATGTAGACTAAAAAACAGTACACGTATGATTCAGTATCGTTTAAAGACCATAAAATTATTTTCGTTCCGATCAGATGCTGGCCGTTTGGTGGAAATAGTGCTGTACGGGCGGTCTATAAAAATCCACCAAGAAAGAAATTTGAGCGTGTCCATTTACTTGAAGAATGCCAACACTAACTATTTGACTGCACAACTTTGGTAAAGAAAATAGACGAATTTTAATAAAAAAAAATCATAAAAATTTCAGCTTGAAGAATATTCTATTTTTAGTGGAAGTCTGCATGAGCCATGGATTACTATCTCATTATTTCTTTCTTCCCGCCATGGCATCACTTTGAATTCATGTGCCGTGTACATAGTAAAGAATAAAGTTTTAATCAAACACATTATCAACACATCTTTCTGTTAGAAGTTCCTGCAGCTCAACACGCTTAGTGACAAACTTGTACACATTATAAATAAATCTAACTTTTTATAAACTCCCTAATATTTAGATAACAACAATATAGTAATAAATAAACAATTAATACTAGTTATGGCTATTTAAAGTGCATAATATGTGCAGGTAAACCTACCTGTAACATGTTTTAAACCTGCTACGTAAAATGGAATGACTATAGGAAAAACATTTTTTTAATAAACTTTAAAACTCAGCAACGAAATATACATATACAGATCAGATCAATTGCACTTCAAAATAATTTTTAATATGTAAATACCTAAATATTTTGATATCCCATATCACACAGTAGAGAATTTGGCTTTGTTAGTTAGTGAACTAAGTTGTTAACTACTTAACTAAATTTAAAATAAATTGGAATCAAAGGAATGTTAGTTATATCAGGTGGGTTTTCTGCTGAATTGCAGCACAAATAATGTGAACCATGAAATACCGTTGCTTGAAACAAACTACCTTACTTCAGTAACTATGTTTCAATTTGATGGTATATTTAAGGTTGCCCTTAGGAAAATCATTCATTTTGGGCTGGGATATTATAAACTTTGCGCTACTGATAGATTTATATTTACAAAACTTTTCAGCCAAAACAAAAGTTTTCTTCCTATGACTAAACACAGCCATTGTTTTATTTCTGAGCGCCATTTTATCAATCAGCTGATTTTTCTCAATGAAAACCCATGGCTGCCACTTCCGTCCCGTTAAATCAGGGTTAAAGGAATCTTTAGCGGAAGTACTTGCATAGTGTGACCCATTTTCGGATTTCTTAATAACTACTTTTGGAACAAATTTTTTGGTTTTTTTATTTTTTTCTTTATGCTTCTGAATTTGAACTTCGTCAATGTTTTTTAGAACATCTTCGAATTTAGGTTTAATTTTCTTTGGTACTTCTTTCTTAAGAAGATTGTTATTATTACAGCACATATTGCGAGTGCTGAGCTTTGGTTCTTCTTTGGATTCTTTATTTTTTTGGAATTTAATCAGACTTTGCTTAGGCAACGGCAGTTGCACTCGCAAATCAGGAATGGGTTCCTTTATTGGTGGAATGTATTTTTGTGCAGCTTTGGTAATAAGCGGTTTACGGATAGATAAACTATTATTATATGTAGGATTTAAATACTCTTTTTCTGTAAATTTGCAGCTATTTTCTTTACGGCTATGTAAGATCGAGTCTTTGACTTCGGAAATTCTCGATCCTTTGTAACTAGATATTTTTAAAAGAATACTCGAATTCTTTTCTTCGGACGTAGTCGATGAGACTTCGGGTGAAGAACTAGTATACGAACTATCTTCTTTCTGATCATAGTTAATCACGTTATCCAAGCTTGACTCGCATGAATCTACTCTACTCACGTTTAAGTAGTTGTTAACATGATAATGAGGTGATGTTTTGCCAGATTTTATATTATTTACATCGTTTTCGTTTATTGGAATGCGTAAGTCCGGAACTGAATTCGGGGAACCTTCGACGCTCTTCACATCGTCCCCCTTGCTATCGGAAAAAGTGTTGTTAGGTTGATGACAACTTGGATTTTTTTCCAATTCGATTTTAGGCTCAACAACCTGAGCCACACACACATTTACAGGTTCCGCGAGCAACGTCTCCAGTGAATCGCTATCATAATATTTAGTACTACTTTCGTTTTTTTGAGATTCTCTATCCATAAGTTTTTTATTTACATCCATTTGAGGCGTGCGGTATAGCGCATCAACAAGTTCAGCGTCATTTGTACACATATTATCACCATAAAAATGTTTGACTTTGCTGGTATGTTCTACCGCAGTATCGCCTAAAATACCCATATCGCCGTCATCTGACTCATAATCTGATGAATCGCTACCTATAGAACTAGCTGGCTCACCAATAACAATATTCTCTGCTATATCTTCTGTCTCGATGACTTCCTCACAGCCGACATCTTCAACCCAAGATTTCTCTAAGTCATACTCCGCAACAGACGAATCTAAATTTATTTCTTCGTCTAACTTGCTGCCACTTGGCGAAACACTTTTTTCTTCTTCGGACGTATAATCGACACGATCTTCATTTAGAGAACCATCTTGGAGTTCTGTAAAATTACTTTCTTCGTGTTCAAAATTGTCTTCAGCGATAATACAATTATCATCGATCAATATACAAAACGAAATACTGTTTTCATTACAAATTGTGGATATAGAATTCCGTCTACTGTTCTGAATTATGTTAAGTAAATGAGACTCGTCTATGTCATTGCTGTTATAACATTTATTACGCTTTTTAGGCAACATAAAACATCTTTTAACCGTGGAATCATCAGCATCGCCACCGTATGCGTCCAAAGCAGAATCAGACAGAGATCTTTTAAGCGAGAAGCGAGGTTTTTCATAAAAATCAGGGTTTTCTCTTTTTGCCTCATCTAAATTATCAAGTTTTATATCAGGAGGCTCGATTACATTTTGTACATTTTCAGTGTGATTTTTCGTAATATCTGCTTGAAAAGTACTACATTCTGTAGATAGAAGATTCCCTGTACTAGTTTCTAACTGTGGCTGAATAGGCTCATCTATTCCTGTTTTTTTATTAAAATTTGTTTCATTTTTCTTTTCGACGTCACTCTGTTTAGTCAATGCTTCACTGCTGTTATTTGCATCGATGCAAACTGAAGTCTCGTGTTCAATATCTAAATATGATATTGGATTATAATGTTGATTTTTAGTGCGATCGTCGTTTTCATTAATTTCATCGTTTTTAAGAGATTGGTCGTTCAAAAATATTTCATTTGATTTTATTAATTCTGAGTCTTTGGTTTCATTGTCGTCCTTTTCTATTACATCTATACAATTTAATGTAACATTTAAATAATTCTTACGTTGGTAGTCAACATAAACGTCGGTTTTGTCTTTCATATCCAATTCAAGATCTCTAGTTTTTGAACTGTTTTCTAAATAAATAGTATCCTGTCCCGGACTCGTACATTCCGAGTCAGTCATTTTAGTAAGAGTACAAACATTTTCATCAAAAGTAAGTAGGTTTTGAAATCTAGACGAAAACAGCTCTTTTCTAAAAGTTTCTAAGATATTCTTATTATTCAGTTTTTCGTTCTTATTTTGATCGTTATCTGATTTTTCGCAAGATTTAACAGATTTGGGAGGGATGTCATTATTATAATTTGATGACTTAAACTCTTGAAAACTTTCTTCAATTTCATTTTGCAATTTATCTGTTTCTTGACAATTTGGATTTGTGCTTGTGTCAGTTAATTCAAATGTTTCTAGCTTTGCTTTAATATCGTTTTGTTTGCTTTGGTTTGCAACCGTCACAATTGATGTTTCAGGTATCGTTTCACTGTTTGATTTTTGTGAAATATCAAAATCGAGGTTAGTTAGAGTCTTAATCGCAGGAACTTCATTATCAGTGGGTATATTTTTCTCAGTTTCAATGGCGGCAAGTATTTTTTCGTTCATATTTGTACTTTCGGATGATTCACTATTAACAATATCAGAAATTGTTTCCTTTTCCTGTTTCATGTCATGATTTACATTTTCGTCGTTTAAACCAAAGTCAGTCATTGATTGATTCATATGATCTTCGTTAATTTCACTAGAGGCATTTACATCACTATACTTGAGCACACTATCTTTTTCATTGAATCCATCACTTGTATTTTTTGACATTTCTTCATCCAGAACGTCGAGTGGCATAACTTTTTTGTGCATGTCGTCTTCAAGAGAAACATTTAATGAAGTCATTTTAGGGCCAAAAAGTATACTTTGTCTTGCCGAGTTCTCAGCTTGTCCCTTGGACATTAATTTCAATTTAGGTTTTTTACTGGTTGTCTTAGTTGTGTCATTTTGTGCATTTGAAGCACAATCTTTAGTAGTTCGTTTTCGGCGTGTTGCATCAAATTTGGTTTTACTCTTTTTCAGTTTCGGCACATAAAATTCTTCTTCACATTTAGTTTCATCGTTTTGAAGTACAAAACTGTTTTCTCTCGGTGTCGAACTTAGTACATGGTGTGCGTTCGATACTTGACAATTTGCAGTAAAAGGTATTTTCACATCGACTGCTGTATCATCTTCTTGAAGGCTACCACTTAGATTATTTACATCATCACTTACGTCGAAACTCTTGTCATTTTCTACTTTTTCCATTATAAATTCGTTAGGAGATATAACTGTGGGTTTATCATGCGACAATTCATTTGCAGCAATGCAAGTTTCTTCAATGCATGAAACATTTAGTACTTGTTTCTCAGAACCTGGATCATTGTAATTGTTGCTTGAATGTAAGCTATTACAGCTATTTGAATCTTGTTCAGTTTTGGACTGTAAAAGAGAGTCGGCAGGTTGGGAAGTAGATGATGACGTTTCATTTAAATTTTCTTGTCGTAAACCTTGAAATATTTCGAATGTTTTGTGAACTGTATCATTCTTACATTTTTTTTCTTGCTTTTTTTGAGTATCGCCAAAGCTTCCTTGATAATTTTTTGAATCTATTTTATCTTCACTCAGAGCACTGTTACATCTCTTACTACCTTTTGATTCTTCTTCTATTGCATGAGTTAAATATTTAGCTTGTGGAGATAAATTCACTGGCATATCTAATGCAGCATTATCTAAATAACGATTGGAGAAATCATCCCTGTAAGGTATGCCTTCACTTCGTATATCAAATTCACTACATTGACTTGTTGCAACACTTATAGTTCTGTGCAATGAATTATCTGGCTTGGGATACATTTCAGAATTAATTGGTGAGTTGTCTTTTTCCTCATATTTATTGGGCATAGCACATTTGTTATCAGTGTCACTCTGACGCATGGCTTCAGTGTTTTTAGCCTGTGATGCTAAATTAATAGCAAATTCTTGAGTTTCTTTCCTTGCATAGCTACTAGGATATGAAGCATCACTACTTTCTTCTTGGATTCTAGCATTATCTGGATTTTTAATTATAACACTGTCCACTCTCGTAGCTTGCACTCTGGCTTGTGATATTTCACTTTCATCTGGAATGTTCTTTTTCAGTTTTCTATATTTGCTCAGTCTTGAAAATTCTCTTTCAGTGTCTGTTTTGCTTTTTGGTGAGAACTGATAATTAATATCGAATTCTTCACTTGCCAGATTGTTTTTCAAAGAACTAATCTCGGGTCGCTCAGCATCTAATGCAGGAAGATCTTTTGTGAAAGAGGTAGTTGCCTCTGTTTTGTTAGCATTGATAAATTGTTGATTTACTTCAGGGAAACTTAATTCAATATCATTGTCAAGTCTGGGCAATGATGCTAAACACACCCCTGAATTACTTTCTAAATCTTGTAAACTATAATTAGTTTTCAAATTGTCTATTACAGATGGTTCAGTTAAAAGCTGTCTATTAGTCATTTTACAGCTAGACGATGTATTTACAAGAGGACATTTTATAGTTTTAGCATTTAAACTAAGGTCCATGTTTTCATCAAGATTTTGTATTACTACTGGCGACTTGACACTCAATGGATTCGCAACTTTTTCAATAACTCTCTCATTTAGTACAGTTTGCACGGGAGCCGCCACCTCGACATTTAACATTTTGGGGCTACATGGCTTGATTTCAAAATTGCATCCAACATCTTTGTGGATAACAGATTGACTTATCTTGGCTTCAACATCGAGAGGTGACACAGCACGTGGTAATGCATCCAGTTTATGAGTCATATGTTTATTTTGCATTTGTCCATCTCTTTTAAAAGGCTCTATTTTGTCAATATTTGAAGATTCTATGGCTTCTTCAAACTGGTTGAGCAGCTCAAGGCTGTTATAGCCCTTGATATTTTTGGGCAACTTTGACACTTTTTGAATGTGTTCATACTTGCTTAGCTCTTCACTGGGAACATTGACCAAACCAAGAACATAAAGTTGCTCTTGGTTTTTAGCTGTATCATACTGTTTGGCATAACTGTATGAATCAGCAGGAACAGTTTTAACAGTGTCTTTATTAGAACTGTTATCAACATTTTCATCATCTCCTTCACTCCATGATGATATAAATTGCCTAATGTCTTTTTTAGTTTTAGATGTTTGATTACAATTAGGATCTGTTTTAGATTGAGGGGAAGATCGAACTATGGGGCCATACCTATAGTCAGGTCTGCCATAATGATCCATTGGTATCCTGTTAACACTATCTATACTCCTGACACTGGTTACAGATGATTGGCTAAAATATCCACAGTCATCCTGAGGAGTTCCGTGAGTTTGTCCTGTTTCAATACTGGCATTTGAGTCTGCTGGTGAAATTGCCAGAGCACTTGGAGAAAATTGCATGGGTAGTTTTGTTAATGAATTATTCATAATGGATGGGTCCAAATTTTTAAAATGAGTGTATTCATAGTTTTTCATTTGTATGTTTTCTTTTAAATAATAAGGATGTGGGTGTGGGTTACCTCCATGAATGTTTCCAGGTGGATAATTAGGTAAAATAATTTGACTTTTCGAAAGATATGGCCTTGATAATTCATTAAGGTAATAGTTCTCTGAGACAGGATAAGCCTTTGACCGTGTTGTGTCATAATCAATATGCACTTTGGTATTTGGGTCATAAGGTAGTTTGTTTGAAACAATAGCTTTGTTTGGCCCATCAGATGGATATGGGTGCAGCTTGTTTTGAAGATTATTGCCTGGACCAGTTCTATAGGATGGGTGGATAACTGGGTTACGAAATGGTACACCATAATTGCCTTGCTGGTTGAATGACCTTTGATAACCATCCATAGCAGGTTCAGACCCTCTTTCAGCATACTTCAGAGGCCCCTGCGGATAGCCAGGGTAAGGATGCGAGGGCATGGACTTTGGTAGCTCATATTTATGAGCTGCATAGGGATGAGGTGGATGATAAGGGTTTGGAAAATTACCTAAATATTCATACCTGGCTTGTGGATACCTCTCCTTGATGTTGGGGTATGGCTTGTAACGGAGGTTGGCTTCATGGTAGTATGGGTCAGGATACAACTGCGACGGGTCCTCCTGACCAGGATGATGCCTAGCAAGTGCTGGACGGGGACCAGCACAGCTACCAAAGTCTGAATACTGGTAAAGTTCCGGAGCACCATATTGCCTTAAGGGACGCACATTTGCACCACCAGGAGGCCAACCATGGGGCACACTCTTTACTAGCAGAGGGTTCATACTTGATACACTGTGATCAGCATTTCTTGAACTTTTTTGGTCACTACTCATAGGATTAACATTATAAGGCACATCATAGTACTTTGCCTCAGCAGGCATGTGTAACTTAGCATTTTTTGATGCATATGCAGGATCCTCATTAAGTTTAACTGCATTGTATCCAGGAGGCATAATAATGCGCTGCATATTTTCTTGGAATGTCTGTCTAGGTGATATGTTTCGAGTGGGGTCTTGGTATTCAACCACTTTGTGGGGGTAGTCCGGTGGGCGCCGGTAGACGGGGTCTTGTCCAAGCCATGGGTCGACGGGCGCTTTCTTTGGAAAGGCATCGCGCGCGGGTGGCGCGACTCTGTCAGGGCCTATGACGGCGCACGGCCGCGCGCCCTGGCCGTCCAGCTTGAATGCCGCGGCCTCCTGCCCGGGCTTGGCCCGCTCGTAGTGCAGCGCGGCCGACCCGTGCGCGAACTTGGCGCCGCCATCGCTGCTGCGTTCTGCCAGCGCTGACTCGGCCCTCAAGTCTTTAGCGTCCATGGCCATCGCGAGTTCCAAACGGAATCTCACTTGCTACCATCTTTCATGTGTATTTAACCCGAGATCTTCTGTTTATCCAAATTGTTTGAAGTGAAAATATCGTTCATCCTGCAAATATAAACAAAATATCAATCAATATCATGATAACTACTTTGGCAACTGTCAAAACACTGTGCCACATAGACCATACGAACTGAACACTGAAAAACTCGTAAAAACACTATCAAATAGATCAAAAAGTAATTCAATTCGAGATTTACCTTAAGTTTCTAAAACATCAATATTATTTCCTAGGAGACACCGATTTATTACGTTCCTACGTCGCCCATGCAGAGGTATTAGTATTAGTAAGTGTTGCTTGTCGTGAAAAACTTAACACAAATGAACTGTCAGCTAGTTTTTCAGCTATGCAAATAAACAATGCTTTATGAAAAACTAAAAAGATTAATTTCATTCAGAAAATAAACATGTGCGATAATCAACAAAAGTTGAAAAGTTAAATACTATGTTCAGAATATTACTTACATTTCAGCAGCGTGTCTATAATGAGAGCGTTTATTTGTGCTACTAAAACAAAAGCCGAATAGTCAACGCTTTGTCTGTTTTTTTTGCGTTAAAAAGCACAACTCTTCATTTTATTATATCACTAAGAAAAGACCTAAAACTAATGTTAAACTTTTGAAACATTCTTACTAAAATCCGAACAATGTCAATTTAGTAAAGATTAATCATTAAATCTTCAAGGAAACAACGATTGACTGTGCAACAATTAATTATTCGGGTGGGTATTTTCAATAAAAGATCCAATAAGCCATAAGTCAGATTATTGTTCATTCAGTACTTAATTGTAATTAAATAAAATACGTAAAAAAACTAGTCTACTTTCTATCCGCCTTGTCTTTTTTAGATTATTGTTATTTTTTTTTAGTAAATCTCAGTTATACTTTTTAGCATTTCTTTAAAAACATTCTTGATTCAGCTACACCATTGTATGAATTAAGTTTTTTTAACTTTTTCGGTGAAATAATAATTAAAAAGTAACTGTACGTCACTTAAAGTCACTAGTGTCTAATTGAAAGCCAAACGTCAGTCAATCAGTAGACGGCACGAAACGGAAAATATTCGTCCAAAATTGTTAAAGAAACCTTTCAAAGAAGGAAAGAAATAATTCAGTGTAGTGAATAAATTGCACATAAAATTGCTTCGTCATGAAATATGTTTCTGTTAGTTTAATTTTGACTTTAATATTCGCTGGCTATGTAATTAATACAATATGGACTTTAGCTGAAATATTCATTCCACCGGAATGTAGTCGTGGCGAGAGATGTTTTACATCATATTTAGCTTCAAACCCTGTCCAGCATTTAGTCCTTTATACATCTGTAAAAGAACATCCACAAGATGGTGATCCTGCATCGGAAGCAGTGACAAAAGTTCACACTACTTTAAATTTTGACTACAGAAATCCGGCATCTATGTGAGTATACAAAGCTTCAGTTGATAGTAATAAAATCACATAACGTTGTTTTTCCAGTCTATCCCGGATATTATGCTCATTTTTGTTCTGTTTTTTTTTCAGAGATGTAACATTGAAGATTCCGCGTAAGACGCGTAACAATGGCACGCTGTACATGCACGCAGTTATGCTGGACGAAGGCCGCCTTTATAAAGATTTCGATGAAATAATTCGCACAGAAACGGCTCACACTCTGCCTTTAATCACTTATGCAGAACCTCAAGCAGCCACATTTAATTTGCTGAATCAGAATGTACGTAAACTTATGTTAACTTAAAAAAAAGATGAATAGAAGCGAATGGCGCTCTGTTGTCTCTACCTACCCCACAGGGTATGATAAGGTGTGACGGTTATGTATGTATGTAATGTATGTAACTTAAAAAAACTTTTTTTATTTGTCTGAATGTGGTGTTGGTGTTGAATTTTGCATCCATTCCTCCATTCCGTCTGTGGATGTCACAAAAAGTGACTAAGGTAAAAGGGTAAACCATGTATGAGATAAACTAATCTGTCACTTATCTAACTTTAAACTTAAAGTTATGATATATCTTAAAAGGTCCAGATTCTGATGTTACATTAATGATTGACATTTTCAACTCTAATTCAATGTCAATAAAAGTGAAAAGCAGAGTGTCAATCATGGGAAATAAGCTGTTGATTTTTGTGTAACACATTAAGTGGCTCTGAAACCTGAGATATCTCATCAGGTAGTAAGTAACTAAACACTTTATTATTAAAAAGGAAAGAACACAAAATACAAAAAAAAAAAATTCAAATCAAATGGCAAAGTACCAAGGCCGACTTATCCCTTGAGGGATCTCTTACAGCCAACCTTTGAGAGGGAGAGTGGAAACTTAATTATTGAGAACTATTATAGTTATAATTATGACAATTGAGTTAGTGCATTCCATTGTCCAGCATTTTCTGAGTAAGAAACACTTATATTCTATCACCGTTTTGATTTCACCCTTTATATTTAGTATGTTATTTGGTAACTACCTAAATTATACATTAATTGTTATTATTTCCTGCGGGGTGCCTGGTTTAGAGTAATACCTCCATTTCTTCCATTGAAATTGTAACAGGTGACTTATAGGTTAATTAAGGTATGTTCTAGGTATCTAGGTGATGGGCTACCAACCTGTAAACCTAAAAATAGTAATGCATTTGACTATGTACCATTTTGTGCGCTCTACCTACCCCTTGGGATTACAGGCGTGATGTATGTATGTATATTCATACTTAATTTAACTCATTTTTCATTTACAGATTGATGAAAAGATTCCTAAAGTGCAAGAAGTCAAGCCATTCTCTCACATAACTACGATAGTGCCCCTATCGATTTTGACTGATGATTTGAATCTCCCAGCCAATAAAATTCCTGGTGAACTATATGCATACATAAGGTAAATGTCCTTTCCTATCATCCAACTTCATTGCAATCAGCCTCATTTTCAATTTTACCAATCTTACCCAATGTAGAATTTGAAACGACAAATTGACTGTCATAATCATGATTTTTTATTAACTATTCCTTAACTTTATAAAGTCATTATTTGTTATGAACATTTCATAATCGCATTCATTGGCTCAATAGTTTTATGTTACACTTGGCCCACAGCTAGTTAATAATTTGATGAAGCATTTATTTCCATTCGTCTCGGTCTTCTGAAACCACCAATGATTCGAATGGAAGTCATGGGGGGAGGCCTTTGCCCAGCAGTGGGACACAAACCCAGGCTTATAATAATAATAAATAATTTATTTAAGTGCAATTAGTTGTAAAAATAATGGGCATACAACTTGTTCATTAAATTATAAACAGTTATTTTACTTAACTATAACAGACTATCAGATCATTGAAACTTAATGTGTTTTTTTTACATATGATTTTATGCACAAGTACTTTTAATTTAAATAAGTATTGTAGTCAATAGCTCAGTAAAAGTTTATTTTTATTATAATTGGTATAGACGGTATAGTCCCTGGCAAGGCAAGTCAGATAACACAATTTTAGAGAGAGAGTAAATTCTCGCATCGCTTTTACCTAGAAACAGCGCTGCGCGAACTTCCTCTCTCTAACATCGTGCCATCCAACTTGCCGGTGTCTGTACTTGTTACCTAAATTCGACAATCTTTTACAGATTACGCAATCGCAAATTTTTGCCTATTATCCAGCACAATGTTCTCAAATCCCGAATGTCGAACCTGCAGCTTTTAAATAGTAGCTCGACCGAGGCCAATGTCACAGTGACGATCGCACCGGCGTCTTATGGCTCGTTCCGCCTGGCCCTGCATGTTCGCTTGGCTTTAGAACAGCTCCACAGCCTCGGATTTAGCGAGAAAGATGTAGATGACGTGAAGGGGATATTTGCTGATACCAATTTGTACCTGCTGTCAGCAACCGTCCTGATAGCCAGTTGTCATGTAAGTTCAAACGTTGCTTTTGCGTCAATGTATTCTTTGTGGTATTTACTCAGTTGTTTGATCGTTGGTAAACAGCAACAGCAAACAGTATATTATTCAAATTAGCCATGAATTTGTTCTTCAATTAAAAAACATACCTAGTACTGAAAGGCAAATAAGACAATATTTTTTCATTACTGTCATTACTTAAATCAATACTTCATTCTTCATTAATTATAAATTGTTAAACACCCAATTTTACTTGCACCAGTAATTGTAGTTATTATATTTTAGATTCTAAAAATCCTCTTTCACTTTCACCTTTCAATTATGTTTTACACCTTTTCTTATGACTGTATTTTTGTTCCTGGTTATGTAGCATACTTGTCAAGTTCAAGGTTGTTTACCTAAGCTGGATGGGGCTTTCTTTCTCATTTGTAGTTCTAAACCCGTACAGCTCTTTAATTGGATCAGCAATCAAAATCATAATATTGTCTGCAAAATTTCAGCTCAATTGGGAATAGGGAACTGGGTAAAATTTGCTTCAACTTTGATCCGTAATACTCCTAAGATACTAAACGTCAGGACAAGTTAAATAAAAGCTACATTTACTTCCAGTTGCTGTTCGACTTCTTGGCGTTTAAAAACGACGTGTCGTTCTGGCGTCGCAAGCGCTCGCTGGCCGGGCTGTCCACCCGCACGGTGCTGTGGCGCGCGTTCTCACAACTCGTCATATTCTTCTACCTCCTAGACGAGCACACGTCCCTCCTCGTGTTGGTGCCGGCTGGTGTTAGTTCTGTTATTGAGGTTAGTGGACAAAATAAGTGAATGGTGACTTATGCACCAGCAATTTGTGTGCAAATTGTAAGTTAGTAGGTGTTTATTTCACACCTGCAGGCTTAGCATGACGTAGGCTTTACAAATTTCAAAAATTGCGGAATGAGAATGACCGTCATCTATTTTTAAATTTGATATTTTGTGGGCATATCAGGAACAGCTACATATGTACCTGCATATAATAATCACGTAGGTTGTGTTGAATATTGTCCGCAAAGTTTACATATTATAATAGAAGACATTGCAATAGCATGAATGTCATTTACAAATACTTGAAAATGCGTTGTAAGTGGAGCCATTTAACTGTAATTTTACTGTAGCGCTACGAGGTGGATACGCTCTACTAACGACTAGTCATGCGTCAATTAATCTTTTATGTGGGTATACCTACTTGCGATTCTCTTCATTCAGATAAGAGAATGGATTCAGCATATTGAACTATTTCCGCATATAAACCACATTTTATCAACATAATACATCACTGATCAAAATCGAGCTAACTCGAAATGTATCTTAAGGTGGTTGCTCTTCCATACTAATTTCCATGCACATTCC
>BHDV01021344.1:10808-47434 GCA_005406045.1 Adoxophyes honmai
TGCCGGAACAGTATTTTATTGGAACATTAAACCGAAATTCACACGAAGAGGCCCCTAGTACCCAAATGCCCGTTGATGTCTTTCATTGTTTTAAAGATATTTCAATAACTAGTAGTCGGGTCATAATTAAATTAAAATGGGACCACACCAATCGGAAGCCATTCGTCCCTAACACAAAAAGAACCATCGAAATCGGTGCACCCGTATAGAGGTTATGATTAACAAAAAAAATATTGAAAAAATACAGCCGAATTGATAACTGTTTGAAGTCGGTTAATAAAAGACATACTTAATTTATCTTTAATAACGATTCATGTCTAGATAGGTATAGTTGAAGGCAAAAATAAAAGGCACTTTGCCTTCTGTACGAGCTTGTCTTTTAGGGTTTAAACCAGGATAAATGCCTGTTCCGAAGTTTCCGAGGCGCCGTTAAATTGCTTGCCGCTATCTGGCGCGACAAAGGGTGCAGACGCGCTACCGGGTGTCACCGGCAGCGCCGCAACCGACGACCTGGGGCCACACGTACAATTGGCTCAACTAGCGGTTCCGTAGATCCGCAACCTTCTCTGTTTACCTATCATTTTTGGAATTCCGTACCTCCTAAGAAAATCCTGTTTGTGAAAAAAATAATCGTCTAATAGGGTGACGGCACCAGTTATGGACGGTTTAAGCTGACAAGCACCAGTGATGGACACTTCATTCATACTTTAAAGACCATAGAGTTGTGAATTGATTGTTGTAAAACAACTGACTTTTCATTAGTGGGTAGTAAATAAGAGTCATTGTCCATTACTGGTTCTATGTCCATTACTGGTGCGGTCACCCTACCTCGCAATCAAAAAGTTTACAAAGGGAATCAAAACCTGTAGGGTAGGTACTTCCCGTTGACATACAATCATGGAATTTTACAAGAAGCTGTCACAAATAAAGGAAATAATCTGAGAAATAGTCATGGTTTGCTCATGGACGTATAGTACTTACCCACTAATTTTTCTCTTACAAAGTGTGCTTTCTGTATGATTCTTTAAAAAATTTAAACAAACAGTATTTGTAATATATCACGCTACCATTGTGGCTTCAGCCTTACCTTAGCGGTATCACAACGGCGTTTATTACAGATTTAAAAGGGTAAAAATTCGGGTGTTTGAACCGCTGTCATTATTCTCAACACTTTTTTTATCAGTTTTCTTAAGAAATTGGTACAATAAGTGTGTTATATAGTGTCTGTGCCTTGTAGATAGGTACACACCAGACTATTATATACACATTTCTCAAAGAATCTGATAAAAAAAAGTTGAGAATAATGACAGCGGTTCAAACGCCCGAACATTTACCCATAATTCAATAAATCGTGCGGCGGTTCAATTTAATCTCTAGCTCAACTCTTTTTGATGTCGCTCTTTATTTCATATTTGTAAAATAATCATGTGTCCTTAGTTCCAAAACGGTACTTGTTTCTGTTAGTGCTTCAAAGGCAAAGAGTGCCGCTCAGGAAAAAAGCACAGCGTCAGGAAAATGGTTTAAGTGGGTATTTTTTTGTGTATAAGATAAAACAGAACACTTCGCTTCCCATCCGCCACTTGAAAGTTCCCTCACTGATATTGACTTTACGGAATTATTACATTTTGCATAAAGTTATACAAGTAATGCAGTGCAGTAAATATTGACTAAATGGTTAACCATTTTAAAGCAAGTATCTCCATCCGAACAACAATTTCAACTCAATATTAAATGAGACGTTTCAGTTTGTATTCTACAAAAATGTCGAACTGATATAAAAAGCACTCGAAACTTTTCTATCGAGTTCTCCGGAACTTTCGCTTCCCTTTTCATTTTACAGAAATCTTCAGGTGGTATTGGTAAATAGAGTTAGGAAGGAAAATGTAAACCAGTTTGTGCCACGTAGCGTTATGGTTAGCGTCAACGAAGTGGCGTAGCGCTAGAGGAGCTACGAGCTACGAGGCTGCTACGGAAGTGTTGTAGACTTTAATGTTGCTCAGCAGTTTACCATCGGAAATAAAATAAAATATTGAACGTCAGCGAATGAAATAAAACATAATTTAAAAAAAGCTTAACGAAATGGGCAAGTTTCAAGATTAAATAAAGTGGTATTAGGTCATGCGTCGGTCATTGTGATGTGAGTGCGGTTTACAGACGAGTTAGTACCTTAAGCTATGTTCACTTAACTACTTAAGAACCTAAACATTATTTTAGTTATAATATAGTAATACATGAGAAAGCACTTGTTATTTTTTACACAGAACTTTCTTTTTGATTAATAAACTTAATCACAGGAATGCTAAGGATGAATTCAGCTGCTTTTACTTCTAATAAATACAAAATCGAAGCCCACGGAAATGGAGTCGTGTTTCAGAATAATTTATTCAAAGTAGTATTACTAGGGTTTCGGGTTATTGGTGTACGGAACCTGAAAAACTGAATCTCGCAGTACAGAACCCTTTCGCAACAGAATTCGCGATGGCATCACAATATCAGCAAAGGAATTCAGTATGAAATTGATTGAGAAAAGGTTCCACAAGGGACGCGTATCAGTTTCCCCGACTGTACCTAGTTAATAATGTGCCGTCCCCGACAATGTTGGCGAAAATATGTTGCCGGCAATGGTCTTGGGAAAATTACGAATCTCCGGGGCATATTGGCTATCGCAACAATGGGATATTGGGAATCACCTACTTATCCAAGAAAGGTCCATTCTATGGGTTATCTATCACTTAATATTCAATCGAGCCATTGACACGAGCTGCAACTGCAAACTAAGGGGTGATCAAGTTTCCAGTTAGTCACCAATTTACATTCAACACACGTAGCCGGTCAATCTATTCTATCGGCAGTCGCATTGAGGATAGACAATAACAACAATACTAGAACATATTTGCAGCACTGATCTAATATGACCATGTTTTAATATCCAGCTAATAGTATAACCTTTACACGACCTTTAACCTAATTTTAGCTTTAGGTATTCGGCTAATTGTTTAACTATATTTACATACATACATACATACATACAATCACGCCGGTATTCCCGAACGGGGTAGGCAGAGCACACAAAACGCTACATAGACAAAAGAATGACTATTTCACGTTTTGTAGCCACTTCTAGCATAATATTTTTTAGGTTTTGAGGTGGCAGGTACAATAGTGACAGGGTGCTAGCCTGTCGCCTAAAATATACCTTAACCTATGCCCTTAGTCGCCTCTTACGACATCCAGGGAAGAAATGGAGAGGTGTTATTCTAAACCCGACACCACATGGATAATTTTATTTAACCATCGCATAATCGTTATATTATATTATCTTGTATACCTATACCCAATACCCAAACCTACCTACTTAACGAGCCACATCTGATTCGGCGACTTTTAGTTACACCGAGAACGACAAATCGATGCAACAAACTAAATATTAGTTACATAACACATCTTGTAAAAACCGGACATAGATGCAAACTTGTGCACCTGTGCAGCGCTATTTTACTAAAGAATCGCAGAATATTTTTTGGAAACCATTTATTTACCCAATTTTCTGATCCTTGTTACTAACGTCCACGCGGATAAATTTGAACAACAATTTAAACAATGAGTGTACACAATAACTACATGTAACTTAAAAGTACCGATGTACTGTTTGTTGGTTTGTTCAAGTAGAACACAATCACGAATGCATTTTGAATAGATTTAAAATATTCAAAACATTCTAGAACGCTATTTGTTTAAAAAAAATATAAGATCGTGTGAGCATTGAATCGAATCCCACAATACGACACAGACAAAGAGATAATTCTTCTAGCTACCCTTCTTACAGTATTTAAGAACTGAATATACCTACCTATCGACATGTAATCTAAAAATAACACGTAGTGAGAATACCCGATCCATAAGTTGCGCAAAATATCAACATTTTGAAAATTTTAAGATTTATGATAAAAGACCAATAAAAGATGACTAGAAGACGGCTGAATACCTTATAAGTTCCGACACATTTACGATTGCGACTTGTTAAAAAGTGGGCGCACACATTTTTTACGAACGTAATATAAAGATCAGGTGGGGGAAGAGAAATTCAGGGGCAGGGCAGGGGTAAGAGGCACCACAGACCATAACTCGTCGAGTTACGAGTGATTATGGTCTGTAGAGCCCTCTTATCCCTGCGTTTCTCTTCCCCCACCTGACCTTAGTGGTTTTAAAAAATCGTGAAATGTAAATTAACTCATATTTAGCCATGAAAAAAATATGGTTAGACTAAACATATTCTGTAAATTTACAATAAAATTGTTTCATTTGTAATTACATTAAAATCAATGAGAAAAAAAATAAAGTAATGGTTCAACTTTCAAATTATGTAAAATGATATTTGAATAATAAAAACCAATAATTTGATTCATGTTAATCCGTTAATCCCTAGTAGACTATATTGTCTATCAGATAATAACAAGTTTATATCGTTTATGGTAAATTTTAATGGAAAATTTCCAAGTGAAAGAGAGCTCTGACGCGTATTTTTGTGAAAACCCTTCAACAAATTGGCTAAGTAAAAGAAATCTGTGTTGCTAATAAAATATTTTTTTCCGTTAATCCCTAGAAAAAGAGTTTATTTATATGTTACAGTAGTTTTTCTTTAAAAACTTAAGGATTTATAGCTTTCTAAAGCATTTGAAAACCATCAAAATCACCGAATTTTGTTTGCACGCTCTTAAATGTTTTAAATTATTATCTGTGTTGCTAATAAAATATTTTTTTCCGTTAATCCCTAGAAAAAGAGTTTATTTATATGTTACAGTAGTTTTTCTTTAAAAGCTTTATAGCTTTCTAAAGCATTTGAAAAACATCAAAATCACCGAATTTTGTTTGCACGCTCTTAAATGTTTTAAATTATTATTGTGGCTATACCCTAACAGGGTCCTTGTATATTAAGTTAAATACTTAAGTACTTAATTGCCTAATAAATATTACTATTACTATTAGGTACTTAATACGGCCACAAATACTCTCTATTATCCCAGGGATTTCAATCGCAGGGAAAATACAAACATCTTATTCACGAGGCTTTTCACTTTCAACTATCTAAAATGCACCTTATGACGGGTAAACAGTGCCGCCGTAGCTCCTACAATCCGTTTGCTACTGGCGGTTCCTAAATCTATTTCTGTGTTGTTTCCAGTTGGGAAAAAAATGCTATGCGAAAATAAGCTTCAGTGAAAAAGCAAAAATAAGGAAAAAACCTTTGGTAACGTATATGTGACTGGTGAAGAAAATACAGTAGGTACACACACGGTATACTAACAATGTACGTACCAACCTATATTTATATGGCTTTCAGCTTAAGATCTAATGATCTCTATCGGGCCCTCCTTAGCCCGGAACCTTCCGATAAAATAGATTAAATACAAACAGAAGCAGATTGATCCTATTTAAAAGGAAACCAAATAAAAAACCGAAGATCATTTAATTTTCCTTACAATTGTTCTGAGGAATCTTGATAAAATGAAAAGGGGAAGGATCTTCAAAGGCTCTTCAAGAGTGCGATGCGATAAGACGTTATTTTGAGAATAATTAGATTTTCAATTGTGAATAGTGCATTAAAAGGCAAGGAATTTAATTAGAATGTCAAAGAGTAGGTACCTATCTAGGTACTAGTACCTACTGGTAGGTACTAGTAGCGATTTAATGAAATGGCTACATAACTGGAAAAAAGTACGTATTCAAGCAGCAGCTTTTATAAATAAGTAGCTACCTATTCATAAGAACCGAAATTCTACTTGTTACAAGATTTTTATGATAACTTATAATTGTGACGGTCACAGTACCTTCCTATACAGTCAAGTATAGTAACTAATATAAGTATGACTAGGTAGTCAAAGTTAAAAAAAAAATCTATCAGACGCTTTTACAATGGCGTATTACGGTCGTGGGTCAATTTTTTAATAGTTCGTATCGATACTTACCTACCTACTAATTTATTTTTGCTCTTGACCGGACAACCTTCAAACCGAATTTCAAAAAGTTGCAGATTAAACGAGAGAGTCATCCAGTAAATGTGGATGGTGAATTAAAAAAAAAATTAAGTAATTTTACCTGTTTTCCAAAGTTAGCGATATAGCGAATAAGTACAATAGGTCTCAATTTAAAACACCATTAAAACCATAGTCGACCACTAAAAAAAGGAGATTCCTAGAATAAAAAGGAAGTTCATAGATTTTTTCTTTTGAATTTAGCATTCTAGATTTCCAACAAGTCGTAGCAAATAATCCAATAATCAGGCACACAAGAGACTTGAGCTACCGAGACCGAGATGTCGTCACATAGGTAGGTACGATTGTTCCCAACTTCGTTTGCGTTTCATTTGTCAGCGCGTGGTATGATTATGACTTGGGTAAGGCCAGGTATCCAGTGTTTCAACCGCCCCATCTTCATGTTACAAAATTTCGACAAATGTTTTCATGGTTACCTACTTAATTGAGTATTTAACTACGAAGACGATCAAACACAAGATATTGAATTTGTTTTTCGTTGACAAATTACAGAAATTAGGTCGAAACGCTTCGTTTTCATTTTTTGACACGATTTTATAATGGAATTTTGGAAAATACAAAGAGTTTTGTGATACAAATCGTTCGACTTTCGTATTTTATTCGACACGTTCGACTTACGCCCACGCGATTGGGCCGGCGGTACCAGCGCTATGACCATCATTTTTCTTTCCTTCATTCCGTACTTAGACCCCCGAAGAACCACTACACTGGTACAAATGACCCAATAAAATGTGTCACTATCTCCCGGTCTATTATCACCTTCCAAACATAATTAAGCCCGTCACAGACTACGCATCTCATACTCCGTTACGTCGGTGTCAACAGATGCTTGACGGTAAATCTGCGCTGTGTGTGTTAGCGCATTGAATTGTATAGGGGGCGATATTGACAGATATCTGTTCAGTAACAGATATCTTACCGTATCTGCTTAGCCTTTTGACCGCCAAGGCGCGAAGTGAAACGCTGTGCTCCTAACGCCAAAGACGTGAGTCGGCTCTTAGATAATGCTTGTTTTTTTTTTCGAATGGTGCTGTATTATTTTATTTAAATTAGGTATAAAATAACTTACACTACCTATAAATGAAGTAAACCTAGAAAAAATGTTGCAGCGTTTTATATTTCAGTTCTTTCGCAATAACTTCGACGCACCATTTAACGTGCACTGACTTGCGATGACGTGATATGGCGTCTTTGGCGGTCAAAAGGTTTGTGTGTGACGCGCTTTATCGCACGACAAAAATCGTGGTGCGCACTAAAGCTCGTCACAGACTACGCGTATGAATTATAATTAAGCCTATAATGATTAAAACTGAGCCACAGGTTTAATAATAATAAACCGGCCAAGTTTTCCGTGAAATGTTCCGTACTAGAGATGGGCCGAGTACTCGTTTGATACTCGGTACTCGGCGTACTCGGCGGGTTTTTTGATACTCGTACTCGGCTCGGTACTCGGTTATTTTGATAACGAGTAACGAGTATTAGACTACTGGCCCATGTTGAAAAAAGTGGTCAACTGAACCACCAGGAGACCTAGCTAGAACAATATAATAGCATAAAATAATAAGATTCAGCACTATGACGGCACTTGTAAGCTGTCCAACTGAATGCAGGTGAGAATTCAAAAGTACAACCCTTGATTATTTCCTCTTGTCAATATTGGCATGTTTTTTGTACGGCATTGCGAAATAATGTATTGGAAGCAGTATTAAAATAATATGAAACTGATGCCGTATAAAAATGGTGAGCCACAAAGTCGGATTTCCTTTTCATTTTCCGACAATAGGGATGATGACAGGGTTAAAAATATATCATTCTAATTAGTCCGTAAGTTAGATAACATATGGAAAAAAAATGAGACACATATTTTTTCAAAAAGCCGTGATAGCCCAGCGGTTCGAACTGTGGCCTCTCAAGCAGAGGGTCGTGGGTTCAAACCCCGGGCTCGCACCTCTGAATTTTTCGGAAATTATGTGCGATATCGAATTATTCGGAATTATTTATCACGAGCTATTCGGTGAAGGAAAACATCGTGAGGAAACCTACACACAGCGACGAAGTAATTCAACGTTGTGTGTGAAGTTCCCAATCCGCACTGGGCCCGCGTGGGAACTATCGCCCAAGCCCTCTCATACTGAGAGGAGGCCTGTGCCCTGCAGTGGGACGTATATAGGCTGATGATGATGACATGTTTTTTAGTTTATCAAATCGACAAAGGTACAGATCATCAAACTTCCTGAGCGAGGGCTCGTGACGTCACGTTTGAGTAAAAATTTTACTCAAACTTGACATCACGCGAAACTTTTAGGCTCTGTATTATCGTCATTTTTCGTGTGCCAAATAAAAGAAAAAATATGTGTACAGTATTTTTTGGTGATCTATCTGACGGACTAAATATTTTTTTTTTTAGTCATCTACCCAATTCCCAGGGTAAATTTGGTCATTTAATTATTTATGGAACCAGTTTCATAGTACCTATTTCAATACTGTTTGGCTATGGCGGGGTGAGGGGTGTATCAACGCGAGCCGACGTCTTGACCGGCGCAAACCTGTTTGTACTTGTTTACGCGCGCGAAATACGAATTTGATTGAACCGAGTTACTCGGCCGAGTACTCGGTTGAAAAAAAATTGAACCGAGTAAAACTCGGTACTCGTTACTCGGCAAAAGTGTTACTCGGCGCATCTCTATTCCGTACCAAAAACAGCAAAAAACACGCTTTTTGTATGGGAGCCCCCTTATTTTTTTATTTTATTCTGTTTTTAGTACTTATTTGTTGTTATAGCGGCAACAGAAATGTAATACATCATCTGTGAAAATTTCAATTCTCTAGCTGTTACCGTTCGTGAGATACAGCCAGGTGACAGACGGACAGACAGACAGCGAAGTCTCCGTAATAGGGTCCCGTTTTTACCCTTTGGGTACGGAACCCTAAAAACTGAGCCTGCTGAAAGCTGAAACTGACCCTAAAAAATAAGAAAGTAGATAGAAGGGCTAGGTAGCTGGCCGGTAAATAATTTTAAACAAAAAAAAACCGACTTCAAATTTGGGCTATACTGAAAGCATTTGTCTAATAATGAGGGTGACCTTCCATCACCAGCAGGCCTCACTAATTACTGAAATTATAATTTCCAGTCTGCAGGTGCATTCAGTATTGAAAGAATTATCCTTTAACTCCTAAGCATTGAGGAGTTGACCTTCCATCATCAGCTCAGTCATATTTTTTTTACTGCCAGACGTAAATACTAGTGTAGCTTTGAAAAATGTACTAAAAACATTACCTGTGCCAATAAAATTTGAGGGTTGCCCTCGACTTCCCTCATATTTCATCATCAGATCAAGATATGCTGGCAATGGGACCACCTGGAAACTATACCCTTTCAAACAAAAAAAGAATTTTCCAAATCGATCCAGGCATCTTCGAGTAATCAGCGAACACACATAAAAAAATAATAATAATAAAACAAATAAAAAAAAATATCCCGTCGAATTGAGAACTTCCTCCTTTTTTTGAAGTCGGTTAAAAAGGTAAAGAAATCTGAGCGGCTGTCGTGTCGTGTGTAGATTGTTCTTGACGATTGTAGATTTTAAGCTGTATGGTTAAGTTAAACTAAAGAGACATCTGTCGGAATTTTATAGTTGCGAAGTATTCTGAACGTTCAAACTTCACAACATAAATGTGCCTTCAACCTTGGTCCTAGCCTTCAACAACCTATAATAGAATACCAAACAAGAATTGAGTGTCAAATATAGCGACATCTATTGGAAGTTTGGAGCTACTACGTTATATAACCCCGCAAAAGAAAGTCAGCCTCAGAAGTCAGCTTTAACGTTTCATGAAACGTCGCAGGATGGCGCAAAGAGCCATGACAGGTTTGTTTGCCAGTTATATCATCAAAAAAGTAATAAAACTAATGAATAAAAAAAAATCTACTGCGACTGTTTTTCTCCTACGTAATTAACGATTTTAAGTATACATCGTATTCGCTTTGTTCACATAAGTATTTTTATTAGTTTTTCTATGATGGGCTATAAACCCCTACTCCCTACTAATGGGTAGGTATTTATAGTAAGTACACATTTTTAGTACTAAAAATGCGTAAGGCATTCAGTCTTTCAATATGACGCTTTTGACTATACCAATTTTGATATAAAATAAAAAAAATTGAACTCTCATGCATAAATTCAACTACGAAGTGGACGTCGAGTTCTCCTTCGGCCAATTCTGGGCTGGAGAGGATCATATAGCACATTTTGGTTTATTTGAGCTAAGGAGGATGAAATAAAACGTTTTGTATAAACTTAAGTATATTTGTAATTAAAATGGTGGTACAAATTATTTATTCGTTCATTTAATTATTCAGAGTATCGCGACACTACAAAAAAAAGGTATAAATATAAACCTAACATTCAGTTTGTACTAAGAGTTTACAAGTTATTACCAATTCTGTGTTCGACTATGAATGTTTAAGAGACTGCAGAAAATGCCTGAATAAAAACCACAAAGACACGAATCAAAATTTCAATCGCTATTGTGACGTTTATTTCGATTTCGTTTCTGCACGATCTCTACAAAACTTCAATAAATTAATTATATTCAATGAATCAAACAATCGTAGTATTATTATTGGAATTATTTTTGTTCAGATATTAATAAATCGACACGATATTGCAGTTAAGGATAAAACGCCACTGTAACTCGAATGTGTATACAAGTTTTGGTGCTGTTGAAAAGTTCGTTACGACTCATCGAAATCAGAGTTATGGACGTTCTACCGTTATACACAAGCAATCCTTATTTTACGATACAAATACTACGAAACTACAACATTAGAAATTGATTTTATATTATAATAATAATGTATAATCAAATTACATTGTAACATTACTCCTAATTACCTACAAATAATTTTGAGAATAACGTGACTGTCCACGTCAAGTTTCTCGCTCGTTTCCACTTCACAAATGCCGTTCTGGCATTCTCAAAAATCTTGATTTAAACGGATATCACCTACAACTACAGCGAGCAACCGAGGCGCTCGCTCCAGCCTGCTCACAACACAGTCAAAAATAAGTTGCTTTAAAGTAATGTCAAAATATATAACCTTAATAACAAAAATACGTTCAATGTATAAAAAGGCTTATAACTAAAATATAGTAGAAAACATTTTAAATATTTGAGTAATCACTCTAATTAAAGTCAAATATAATTGCAATAATCAGGTGCGCCGGCGCGCCGCACGCCGCTCGCCGCGGGCAGACATACTGTCGCCACTACTATCATAATCATCTCATTCATCTTTTGTCGACATCACAATATGTAATAATAAAAATTGATTTCATTGTATTGCTTAATCTGATATTATAATTGAATTCAGGCACTTCCTATTTACAAGAGCAAACTTGTGCCAATCACAGTTACAGATATTTTCATAATCATTTTCATTTCTCTTAGCAGAAACCAAAGTCGTTGTTTCAAATTATAAAATTTCCAATAATTGCTTCGTTTACATTACTTTTGGGTATGTGCGTTCATTTAGCACATTCATTTATTATTGTTACATACAATTACAAATCATTTTCAGGTTCCTCGAAAGCCTAGTAAACTGTTGCCGCGGATTAACATGAAAACTCTACACACCTGAGTCTCATATTCTGAACTACCTAAGTAGCCTTATACACAACACAAAAATCAAAATAATCTTAAACCATATGAAATACGTTCGTATTCATGTTATTCTCGTATCCGTTCGGATAAAATCGTCAAAAATAAAAAAGTAATCAAATGTCAATGGTGAAATATTACATTCGTAAGTCGCACTATTACATGGTTCAGTAAGAACTAAAAGGTGATTTGTTTGAGGACATTTGCATTAAACTAAAGGTTTGTGGTAGGTACTGAGTGTTCCACGCGCACGCCAAATTGAACCAGAAATGGAAGCAAAGAAGTGTCATTATCGCCTTGAGCTCTCAGTCTAGCAATTTGAGCCGATATAGAGGGCTGCAGGCCGGTTGCGTTGCAGCTGTCTACAGCAGACTGCCCGTGCAGTTATCACAAAGTTCCCAAGCAATTAGAATACTACCTGCAATTCCAATGTTTGGGCAGTTAGCAGTTGCAATGGAACCAGAATACAGGTCGCCTGCAACGGCCTGACCGTTAACGTCAACGCTTATCGAGGGCGTCTCCATTGAATCGTCGTGGACATAATACGTCTGATAATAATATCATTATCAAACAATATTAAGCGATCAACGAAATCACAAAAGCGTCTCCAAAAAGATACCGCTTCGCGTGTCTAAAAGGCGACTAGAGCCAACGTCAACGTGTAGGAGCACAGCATCCCATGGCGATACAAGTTTGTACCATTGTTATTATTATCAATCGGCGTGTAAGATTGCGGCATAAACTTTTGAATGCTAGACCGTTGCCGTTGACTTTCACAAACATTTCTAAACTGCTATTTCAAAATACTTGTGAAGAATAACCACGACGCGACACCACGCAATGTCCCAACGTGCACCAAGCAAATGCACTATATTCGGGAATTTTATACGACTTACTAGGCAAGATTACTTAAAAAACTCTTTTGGCCGTCAATTAGATTATTAATAAATATTAAACATGCACTTTTCGTCTAACAAACAAAAAAGTACGAGGATTCGATGCTTAGAATTTCGAATGACGTTGCACTATGCAGTGCAATTTTTACCTACAAGTTACCTCGCAAACCAGAGCTCCGAAGGTTTGGTGATCTGACTGTCGATCTTCAATTATTTGACAAACCAATAAATCGTGCCTCATATTTTTCGTAACCTAACTGACGAATTAAATATAATTAAATCTTTAACCCAGTCGTCTCTATTCGACGAAACGCGTGTCGTGTGGCTTCCGCATTTACAATTCGCAATCGGCTAACTCAACCGGCAGGGCTATTGTCTAACGCACTAAAAATCTACTTCAGTTTCAATTTGACAAAGCCCTCCATCTGAATTTTGACATTTAAACCAAATTGAACGAATGATTTACTACGATTGATAAGCTCTAGAAATGCTCTCACAATCGCAAACCAGTTTGTTACACGACTGCACTTTATCGCGACGCAGATTGAAAGAATGATTTACTAAAGATTAGTTTTGCGTAAGCTCTAGAAATGCTGTCACAATCGTAATCCAGTTTTTAAGCGGTTTACCGCGACGCTTGAGGACGCTTTCCGTGAAACCGATGTGGATTTTTTTAGACAATTGCCGTTCGTAATGTGGCGTGGCACGGGAACACATCAGGCTTTGTTCTCCTCACTCCTGGAGGTGGTAGCGGGGAGGGGAGAGGGCGCGGGCGCCGTCCGCCGGTCAGGAGCCGCCCGCCTCGCCGCCCTCCTGGAAGGTGCTCGCGTTGGTCACGGAGAACGGGGCGCCCAGACCGTACAGGTGGCCGCTAGAGCTCTCGATGTTGTCGTCGAAGAATATCTGGAGATGTTTTAAACTTTCTTGATTCTCACTCATATGTGCGCAAGACTTCGGTCGCGTTACAGCGACCGTGGTCACGAGTAGAAACGTCGAGAGGTAATTAAATCAAAGCGCGATTAAGTCCCGCGTATATATTAACATGAATATCCGGACGTCACATGGGAGAAGAGTGGCTACAGGTGTGGCATGGTATCTAAGCGAGTTTCTAGTTGAACCACGACATGGACCCATGAGTACGAATTAAGGACTAACCTCGTGAGGTTCGGATTGATTGATAGAGGGAATGAGAGGAATGGGAGGTCCGAGATTAAAATTTAATGACATTAGATGAAAAAGTTGCATCAAAAAGATGAAATTGGGAAGTGAACATTATAAAAATATAAACCTACATTTAAGTAAGTAAACTAAAAAAACCGTAAACGGATAAAGTGCTGAAGCGAAGTCGTCTCGTATGTCAAACACTGGCCCCTATTAAAAAAAAACTGGACTGGTACAGGAAACTGTTGAGGCGATGCACAGAGAATAACCTAGCCAACAAAAAATCCATTTTGTATACAAGCTCCTTTTGAGGACTGTAGTTTTTGCCATCCTAGATACATAATTATGTGTACCAACTTTCAAGTCAATCAGCCCAACTGTTAAATAGTTCCGCCCTGCAGAGAATTCATGGCCGAACCACCAGAAACCTACGATCAAAATATCTCATTTAATCCAACATGAACACTAGTTCATGTATACTAATACAGAATTTCATCTCAATCGAGGAACCGGGAAGTAAATAAAATTTAACCTGCGACATTTTATTAAAGACTTAAATTGTGGCTTAGCTAATAATAGGTAGCACCAAGCCAGCCCCTGGCAGAGAGAGAGGTTTTCTTGACAAAAAGGTGTAGGAGCCAGAGTGAGATGGGCCAGTGGGAGTAGCAAAGTCAGGTTGGTCGTGGTCACTGGGAGATTTTGTGGCTAAGGTTGTACTGACCTCCTTGATCTTGAAGAACGCCATTCCAGTGAGATGGGAATCGGAGCCGGCCTGGTGCTGCGGGCCCACGCGCCGCAGCTCTAACTGGTCCGCCACCTCCTGTAATCCCCCCTTCAGATTTTTGCAGAGCTTCATGAGGTACTGGGAACAAAGGACACGATAAAGTGGCGAGGATCTTCTGCTTACTGTATTGTAAATAGAAGGTGCGGGTCTATACTCGGTTTATTATGAGATTAAAAATTCAATAGATAAAATTGAATTTATCTCTGGTATCCAAAGGCAAAACTGGAAATGATTAGTTCAATAACTCTTATTACTGTTTGGTATAATATTTTCTATTGAATACAAATTAGAATTGAATTTTGTATTCAAAAGATATCAATACTCTGTTTATTTTTAACACGATTCTACATTTTTAAAAGAAAATTCATTTGTCTTTAATCTACAATAATACGCAGTTTGCATGCTTACCTTGACATCATAGACTGTAGGAAAGTACAGACGAAGACTCTCGAAGAAATCGTTCTCGTCTTGTGGTAGATTTTGATCTGTGAGCAGCTTCAGAAGGTATCCAAAATCATACCCGGAATGAAAGCTCAACCATTTAATGTTATCCATGAGGACCAATCCTACAAACGAAAGGAACAATGCATTACCTGTATGGTACTATCAAGGCCTTGAATTCCTGTGCCATCATGAACCTATTTCGCATTAATCTTCATAATGACATCGCATTAATTAAGAAGGAAACTTATAAAGCGGATGATTTTGTTCTAAATACAGTGATACATTAGAATTCGGATCGATTTGGATTTGCTCTTAGCTAAATAATTGGAAATGTATTTTTAATGTATGCTTAAAATGCAGTGTAGGTAGGTCTAAGGGTCTAAAGGTAAGTCATATAACATAATAAGTCATATGGTCATATCCATATTAATAATATTGATATTGCTATTTCGAATTCGCTTTTTACATTTTTCTCACAAAGTGTGTAGGTGTAGCTACTGAAATTTCAACCATGCAATAACTATTTGTTGTTACATAATAGTGTTGAATAGAATTTACCCGAGGTCATGAGTAACTCTGCAAACTCTAGCGGCTCAATCCCATCTTCTTCGTGCTTCCTGAACTGGAGGCCCGAATTCTGCAGCAAATCGATCGAGTCTTGGGCGTACATGTCCTCCCTGTTAAAAAAACATAAAATCTAATTTTAATACCATAATTAAATTTCAAAGAATGCTACTGCTTTTTACTTTAAATATTCTCGAACAAGTTATAAATTACACTTACTGTAGGTTAAATTTAAAATTGAACTGCCAAGTGGTGTAGCCTGGTGGAGTTTTGCCATTTTCATCCATAAATGTTAGTCCCAGCTGGATGATCCGTAGCAAATCCACATTACACCTGAAACATTAATGTCTCTCATTATTTATTATCCCTCAGGAAAACCACATATTACGAAGTTATACAAGTGGGTAATATAAAAATGGTTTCCTCTATGGTTACCTGAGCAGTTGGTACTGATAGTCTGCTGTGGATCTGAATTCGCCTATAGGCCGCGCCACCACCCCTGGGAACTCCGTATCCATGGCGACCCAGTGGTATTTCTGGACCACCTGAGCAACAAATTAAATATCTTTTACCTTTACAATGCATATAAATACCCAAAAATTCAGCGTTCATCAAACCTTTAGGAGACACAGGTCGCATGGCACAGCAGGTAGAAACCGGTACAAAGTTTATGACTATTTTGATATTTATTTCATAATTGTGGTATACACCTATACAGAAAATTTATTAACATTCGCTGTATGCAAAGCTGCCCGGGGTCACAATCAGCCGACAGATTATTATAAATTTCTTTAATTAAACATGTTCTTTTAAAATTAGGAACTATAAAGAAAAAATGCGTACATTTTAAGAAAAAAGCTTCTATATTCTGCTAATGTAATTATAGTTAATACTATCTTTTGCTGTATTTGATACCTACTGACTACTGACGAAACTTGTGGAAGTTTAAGATGTTACAATCTGTATCCATGCTGTACCAAATTTTACTTGCATATCATAGCACTAACAAAATCTACATTTCAATGTTGTTATCGTTTTATGTATGCCATGACAAAGCATTGGTGGGTGAATACATATTAACTCCTTCTCTCGCTGGATATTATTACCTATTCAAATGTAAGCACACAGTATATTTCTTGTAAATTCAATCCGTCTGACTACGATTGTTGAATAGTTTGACAGCAAAAACATCTTTAACATATCATACTCCATTACAGTTGTTTCTAAAAGTTTTCTAGAAACAATGTTTCTGCTTCCTCTCTGCGCCACATCTATTTACAAAACAACATCAAAAATCTGCAGCAGATCCATATAAAATGTAGCAAAATGAATGAGACGGTTGAAACACTTGGATAATCGCCCAGTAGTCTAAGCAGTACAATGTTTTTTGCTGAATAACATTTTGTTATTAACTCCTTCGCAAAGACAAATTAAGACCAGCCAACAATATTTCATTGTTCCTAATAAGCTCACATTTTTCGCAAACTCAGAATAATATGGATACTTTAAACACAACAATTACTGTTTTCTTAAGACCCTGTAAAACAGGAAATCTCAGGTGGATATTTCACTAACAAAACTATAATGCTGTGGACTAATGACTTCAATTGTTTAGAACTAAACAGAAATCCTTACTTCCTTACTAATATTATAAATTGGAAAGTGAGTTTGTTTGTTTGTACCGCTTTCACGCCGTAACTACTGAACCAATTGGTTTGAAATTTTGCAGACGTAAAGATAGAAGTCCGGATTAAATAATAGGGTACTTTTTATCCCGAAAAAAAATTGATGTTCCCGAGGGAATGTTCGCTTTATACCGCAATATAACCGAATTCCACGCGGGCGGAGCCGCGGGCGGAAAGCTAGTATGGAATATCTGCCATTTGTTTGAAGTACAAATATGATCAAAAATATTTAACCACTTTTTGAGCATTTCTATTACTTTATAAATAGTAAAATTATAGGTTAATCAATATTAATCCTTCAGATTCAGATTCAGGTTCAGATTGAACAGTGCCTATTCAGACTGGTTTGTCATTTCTAGGGGCGTCAGACAGGGTTGTATAGCATCACCGTGGCTATCCAATCTTTTCATGGATGACTGTTTACTCGATTTGGAAGAGCGAGACTGTGGATTGAAGATAGGGGAGTCTTTCATCAAATGTTTCTTGTACGCTGATGATCAGGTGCTCCTGGCGTCGTCGGCGTGTGAGTTACAGGACATGGTGACTCTAATGTACGAATCTTTTGAGAAGAAGGGAATGAAAATGAATGTAGGGTAAACGAAAGTTATGGTGATAGAGAAGAACAACGAGATGACTAAATATGTGTTATGACAATTGGAAGTGAAAGGTTAGAACAAGTGAGAGAGTTTAGGTACTTGGGATGTAATATGTTCACGCATGACGGTAAGTACGATGAGGTTATCGAAAGTAGAATAAAAGCAGCAAGTCAAATGAATGGAGCACTTCACTCCAATGTGAGCTGTCAGGACATTTCTAACAATGCTTGTCTGGCTATTCACTACGGTGTGCTAGTCCCCATTTTGATGTATGGCAGCGAGAGTTGAGTGTGGCAGAAGAGACATGAATGTAGATTGAATGCGGTTGAGATGCGTTTTTTGCAGAGCATGAGTGGGATCAAACTTAATGATAGGGTGAGTAATAGCGTGATTAGAGAGAAGTGTGGTCTAAAAGAGAGTAAAACACTTCAAACATGTCTAACGCTATGCTTGCTGTCAGGAGTTATTGGCAGTAATGGTCGCTAACCTAAAAGCGGCCTGGTGTTGAACAAAAGTTGAAGTTGAAAGAGAGTATTATAACAAGGATAGAGAAAGGATAGCGAATGGCGCTCTGTTGTCTCTGCTTACCCAGTGACGGTTATGATGATTTATTAATCCTTCTCAGCTGTACATGGCTGCTGCAACTGAGTTCTATATATAGGAGTTGCATTGGTGTGCACAGTGACTGACAAAGTACCATTATCATAAGAGACCAACAACTATAATCAATGAAAGGAGACCACTTCAATATATAATGGCTGAATGGCATAATGAACCCGTTGTGCATTCTACAGACAATCAAGTTTAATAAATCTTAGACCAGTAGCTGCCTGCATTTTCGTACTTTACCCACCCTATTTTTACAATTTATGAATACTCAATGAAACCATTATGTTATTGTGATGACATAATGTATTGTAGTGATGTAATTTACACTTTCATTCTTACACAAAAATATATAGGTCTCATAGGATATATGCCAGGATAATACGAAATTCTTACTGTTTTCTAATGCCAAATTTTTTTTTATCACAAAATAAAGTATTACTGCCCTAGTAAGTTTGATAAATAGCCTAAATAGGCTAATGAAAGTTTTTGGAATTATTTTTTTAACTAACTTTGATTTATAATTGGTTTGACGCAAAGCAGGTCCTTCAAAACCACATACAAGGTGACTCTTCTAAAATCTTCTAAATTTAGTAACTACAGAAAAGGCCAAACAAGGCACAGAGACACATGATAGGTATAGCTAAGGATAAGTCTTAGTAAAAACACAGAGAAAGTGTTTGTAACTCTTTGGCATTTATCCATTAGGACAACTATGCTAACATCAAGATTGAGAGTTATAAGTTAAGTTTTCAAATGATGTTTACTCTATTCTGTTGTCATTGGATATTATTGAAAACAAAATACTTATGTAAACTATCTCAGGCTTTTACTAAGAATTTACCTAAGCTCTCAGATGCCAGCATTGCACACAAAAATCGCATTCGTCAGTGCATTTGTAACACACAGTTAAAATTGTAGTAAGTATAGGTTTTATACTGAGCAAAACATATTTTACACTGACCTGCCGAATAATTTGGAACTCCTCGTGCAGGTTGGTGTTCCAAACGTCTTTAATGCCCCCGTCGCCAGGAGGGGGCAGCTGAGCCCCGAAGCTGGCGGCGGGCATCTGAAACCAAAACATTTCCAATCTTCATTCTGCTAACACGAAATACGAGTCAAAATACCTCCTTTTTTAACAAAACTTACCTTGAAACGGTAATCCGTCTCCGTATTGGAAGAGTCCTCGTTTTTTTTTGACGCCGTGGTTTCTGAATAGCCTGTTTGCTGTTGAATAAAAATCCAGCGCCTTGAATAACTTTAACTACTTACTTTAAATAACCGAATTTACAATGCAATATCTCTTGTTGTTAGAAACGATGTTTATAAATAATAATAAACAGCAAAATGAATTGCACACGTATTGAGAAAGATTAGGCGAGCTTGCTGGCAAAGTATATTACATTACATTTTACGTTATTCTCAAAAATAATGCAAGCACAGCAATTGTCAAAACTACGGAGCGAACGACCTGACCCTGACTGACTGAGTGAGACTGAACTGAACTGACGCTATGAATGATACGATGTCTATGAAAATGACCACGAATATGACAGTTTGACAGTTAGTAATGTTGCAAGTCTAAAAACTAACGTGCATCAATCAGCATCAATCGTTTTCATTTTCATAATCAATTTTAACAAGAAAATAGTTTTCAGTTCATACAGATTTCTTTTTACATATTTTTCTATCTAAATAAAACCAACACGAACTAACTATTGGCCATCCAACGACAATAAATTTATTTATGGTGTTGGGAGTCTTTCATTGAAGCCGTAGGTATGTAACTTCCTTGCTTTCATTATTCTGAGGCGTTGGGTATTGGGCACGTGACAAGAGCAAAGAGGCAACAGGCAACGCGGCTCGCATATTAGTTCCAAACTAATTACAACGATGGCGCTACTGAAACGATGAATTAATGTTTTCGACAAAAGTTATACTATAGACCGATAGGTACTTAAAAGATGGTAAACAATCTTGACATGTCTTTTTATTGAAATACACAGTCTAAAAATGAAAATCGTTACAATATACAATTCAATTATGAAAGTAAATGATTTTTTCATACCTAAAATGTAAAATGTAAAGATTTTGATTTATAAAGTGTATGTTTACATAAAAAGACACGTCAAGATTGTTTACCATCTTTTAAGTACCTATTGGTCTCTAGTATAGTACCGTACCGAGTTTCGTGAATTTCATGATAGGTACGATTGTTGTAAAGTTGAGGTTGTAGGAAAGATCGTTTTTTATGAAAGTAAGCTTGGTTCTGTATGCCACAAAATCAATGGATAGGATCTAAAGTGCTCGACAGGGTTTAAATAAATAAGTATAAGTAGGTACTATGTATCTCATTATGTAGGTACCACCGATAGTGAAGAAGCGAGAACAATCGTAAGTAAAATACCACAGCTTTTTCTTGACGCGACTCTCGACCGACAGTTCTGACCCTAACTTTTAGTTTCTATATTATCTGTTTTGTCAAGTATTTCATCCGATGATTTTACTAATTCCGGAACCTACTTCCGGAATCGCGAAATTAAGTAAGAGCTTACCTACTTGCCCACTTATTTAAAGATATACTTATACCTACCTAAAAATGTTGGTACTTACCTACGTAGATAAGTCTGAATCTAATACTGAAGAGTAATAATTTTGGTAGGTGTGATATAAAAACAAAGAAAAATAACCCTATAAGGCTCTGAAAACGGCCATGACGTCAAAATATTAGCGCACTGTTGCAGACTCATTATCTGGAGAATGAGTTGTTGTGTGTTAAACAATTAATTTATGTTTTACAAAATAATGTAAAACCTAATTTGCACAAAATATATTTATTTGGTTATAATTTTGGCAAAGAAAGTACCTTTATTTCTTAACTTAAACAGCGCTTAATGGTTGGTATGATTTACTCCTAGATGGCGCTGTGGATCATGGCGGCTGACGTTTAGGCTTTAGAGCGTGGATTTAGATTTAGTATATTTGGCTGTAATGCTATTTTATTAAATACAAAATCATTAAAAGTACCTAGTTCATGTTGAATTCCACGCGAAGAGAGCGGTGGCGCGCAGTGCGCGTTTGGCAGCAGCAGCCGCCGCGGCTCCTAGATGAAGGGCTACCAAACTAGGTACGAATTAGCTAGAAAAATGTCGAGCTAAATTCGATTTAAAAACGTGAGTTATCCGTTTACTATTCAACATGAGTGAGTCTCACGGTAGTTTAATGTTCAAGCAATTTGAATCTAGTACAATTACGTTTACCTATACCTATAGTAACGCCTCCACAGATTAACCAAAAAGTTACTTTTATTTTGACTGTCGCCATTATTTGCTATTCAACTGTCATTAACTACTGAACGGATCGAGCTTAACCAGTTCTGAAGTGCTTAGTGTAATGAAAAAGTTGCGTATTGACGCAAAATTGTATGGTAATTTATAAGTAGGTAAGTATATATTTAACTAACTAGGTAAGTATAATTATTTAAACTATTAAACAAAAACCTACCTACCTACTACGAAATTATAGGTAAGTTCACATAGGTACAACATGAAACGCTAAATAAACAAATCCATGACTATTTCACGTTTCGTGGCCACTTTTTAATATAACTTAACCTATCTCCTTAGTCGCCTCTCACGACATCCACGGAAGAAGTGGAGAGGTGCTATTCGTAATCCGACACCTATAAGACTAATAAATCGTAATCATTAGAGAAAATAAAATAGATCTATGGAAATGGCGCTACCGTCTATGCGGAAAAACAAGGAACTAAAGTAATGATAACACCAGGACCAGTAAACAGGAGATAAAGACGAGACGTGACCACGCGACGCCAGTTGATTGATAAAAAGACTTGAGTTATCCCGTTTTGTTTAACAAATGATAAACATTAATACATTAGGTAGGTATCCGCATTCACTGTCACCTTTTAGGCCGGTCACATACATTCGGAATTTTTCCGTTCGGAATCCCGAATCGGAAAATCGAACGCAGTCAATCCATACAAAATCTATGGACCGCCACACACATTCGCAAGCTTTCCGTTCGGAATTCCGAACGGAATTTTTCCGAATGTGTGTGGCGGTCCATTGATTTTGTATGGATTGACTGCGTTCGGAAAGTCCGATTCGGGATTCCAAACGGAAAAATTCCGAATGTATGTGGCCGGCCTTAGGCTAAGCGCGCACTACGACTTTTTGTCGTGCGACACGATTTTAAAATAGCGCTGTCCATACTGATTTTTTCATCATAGTGCGCGCGATGACATTTTATAACACTTACGTTGCATTTCTGCGACAAAATTGTCGCGCGACAAAAAGTCGTTGTGCGCGCTTAGCCTTAGTGCTAACTATGCGTTCAAACCACGAAAACGCATATTATGCAATGGTGACTTACAAAGTTAGTGGATAAAATGAAACCCCTGATACAGGTTTTTTAATGTCATTTTGCGTACTACTACATTGTTAGGTGGGCAATTATTCGAGCGTTTCAACCGCCTCATTAATCTGGCTAGATTTTATATGAACATACTGCATATTTTGATATAGTTTTTGGTTATTTGTTAAGAGCTCCTGTTCCTCTAATAGATGACTAAACGACGGTGTCAGAATATTCTTCCATTTTTACAGAAAAGTGTCCAGATGTATGAGACGGTTGAAACGCTCGAATATACACCCAGTTACATTAAAGTAGCTAGCCGTGGTAGCCTAGCGGTTAAGCTTGCGGCCGGGTCTTAGGTTCGAATCCCAGGCTGGACACCTCTGATTTTTTCGGAATTTATGTGGCAAATCGAATTTGGTATTTACCATGAACAATTAGGTGAAAGAGAACTTCGAGAAGAAACCTCCACACAGCCAGGAGTAATTCAAAGTTGTGGGAGAAGTTCCCAATCCTCACTGGGCCCGCGAGGGAACTATAACCCAATCCCTCACACAACATTGAATTTAGATTTTCAATTCTAGAAAAAGAGGTATTATTGTCGCCTAAGATAGGTATACTCATTTCATTATTAATAGAAGTAATTATTATTCTAAACCTGACACACATTTCAGTTTCATCTTTGTATGTTTTGGTACACTTTAGGCGATATAATTACAATAACCTTTTACTATTTTACCTCTTAAGAGGGCGCACACATTTTTTACGAACGTAATATAAGATCAGGTGGGGGAAGAGAAATTCAGGGGCAGGGCAGGGGTAAGAGGCACCACAGACCATAACTCGTCGAGTTATGAGTGATTATGGTCTGTAGAGCCCTCTTATCCCTGCGTTTCTCTTCCCCCACCTGACCTTAGTGGTTTTGGACCAATGTTTAAAAAATCGTGAAATGTAAATTAACTCATATTTAGCCATGAAAAAAATATGGTTAGACTAAACATATTCTGTAAATTTACAATAAAATTGTTTCATTTGTAATTACATTAAAATCAATGAGAAAAAAAATAAAGTAATGGTTCAACTTTCAAATTATGTAAAATGATATTTGAATAATAAAAATCAATAATTTGATTCATGTTAATCCGTTAATCCCCAGTAGACTATATTGTCTATCAGATAATAACAAGTTTATATCGTTTATGGTAAATTTTAATAGCAAATTTTCAAGTGAAAGACAGCTCTGACGCGTATTTTTGTGAAAACCCTTCAACAAATTGGCTAAGTAAAAGAAATCTGTGTTGCTAATAAAATATTTTTTTCCGTTAATCCCTAGAAAAAGAGTTTACTTATATGTTACAGTAGTTTTTCTTTAAAAACTTAGGAATTTATAGCTTTCTAAAGCATTAGAAAAACATCAAAATCACCGAATTTTGTGTGCACGCTCTTAATTAAGAACGTAAAAAATATCCTAGAAGGGGCTATGAAACGCAAAAAAGTCAAGAGTTTTTCTTTCACATTTTTTTTACATGAAAATTCCGGGGAAAAACTTTCACAGGGGTATTCAGACGCGGTTACCCAATCATAGGTTGAAATACCCCGTGTGGTGCCGGGTTAGAATAGCACCTCCCCCTTTCTTCCCGTGGGTGTCGTAAGAGTCGACTGTGGGAAAGGGTTAGTGTATTGTGGGCGATAGGCTAGCAACCTGTCACTCCGATATCACGTTTAACCATCTGGTTACCCTGAAATGGCTAAACGTGGCACTGGATTTTCGAATCCATGTGCTCTGCCTACTTTTCTTGGGAATACGGGCATGAGGATGTGTGTGTGTGAGGTTAAAATATTTACGGACAATTTCCGGCCACCCAAGGCTGAGCGCACGAAAAGTGATATAGACAAAAGCCTGACTTTTTTACGTTTCGTAGCTACTTCCAGGATAATTTTAGGTATAAAAACAGATGGAAATGGTTAATTGTGTCAGGTTGCTAGCCTGTCGCCTAAAGCATTACAAAACTTACAGTCGCCTCTTACGACATTTGTGGATGAAAATGAACAAGTATTATCCGACACCACACAGAATAAAGAACTCTAAAAATAATAATATCGTCATGGATTTGTGTCCTCTCTATACAAGCTTTAGTATCACAAGCATTGATTTAATTATCAATGATCACAAGCGTCGGTGTAGCGTAATGTTTAGAATAACACCTCTCATTTCTTCCGTGGATGTCGCAAGAGGCGACATAAGTGTCCATTCACACGGACCGGCAGATTTTTATCACGTTCAAAACAGAGTTTTTAATATTTGTGATAAGGTATATTTTTGCATGTCCACTGCGTTTGTCATTAAAATGCTTGAACGCGCTTGGTGTGAAATAATAAGAGAAGCTGTACGTCCAGTGCGTTCAAAACGATCATACAGTCGTTAACGAATTTGTTTGCGAGTTATCGCAATATTGTATGGAAACTGTGACAGCGCCGCCAGCGGACCGTTTGCACAACTGCCGCGGTCGTCACGTCTCCATACAATACCGCGATATTTTATCTCGCAAACGAAATCGTTATCGAATCCATGATCGTTTTGAATACACTAGACGTACTGACCGGCTCCGATTGCGTACTTTTTCTCGTTCGCGTAGCCGTTCGGCTTCGATTACAAGCTATTTTCCGCTCGCGCAACCGATCAACTCCGATTGCGTGCTCTTTCTTTCTGGCTCGCGCAGCCGATCGGCTTCGATTCTTTTGTTTTGCTTCAAAAACTTATGCTAACAAATATATTTCTTCACCGGAGCCATCTACATTCATATTCCGGGTGCACGTTAACACTGAAAATAAAACTCGAACTGCGTGGAATACTAGTGTTGCCATTGTAGTGTATCCATCCGGCTCCGAGCGCATCCGACCGGCTCCGAGCGCATCCGACCAAATCCGAGCGTATACGGACCGGTCTATGTGAAAAGAAAAATGCATGTCGATGCTTTCCGAGCAAGTCTGTGTGAATGTGAACGGACCCTAACCTAACCAGTAACTACGAATACTTACTATACTTACCACTTTTGGCCTTGAACCTAAAATTATACTAAAAGTGGCTAGGTCGGACAAAAAGTAAAACGCTGTAAAAATTAAAATAAAGAAAACCTGTGTAATCTCTATCACTTAACATTAAAAGATGAACAGATTCGGATTGTAAGATACGGCTATAATAAGCGCGCACCAGAATTTTTTTTTGTGCGATAATTTCGTCACAGTAATGCAAAGTATGAGTTTAAGAGGATAGGAGTCGCACCACTTCTCCATACAAACGTAGTCCCCTGTTTTCTCCGTGAATAATAAAATGAAATTATTCACGGAGAAAACAGGGGACTACGTTTGTATGGAGAAGTGGCGCGACTCCTATCCTCTTAAGAACTATAATTATGTCGATTCGATGCACACATTATATACGATGATGATACGGATGATGCTGGAGGTCCAGTAGCGTCTGTCACCACCAACAAATGTCAATTTAGCATTAAAATTGTTTAGTTATGACACACATATTCTCACGCCTGTAATCCCAAGAGGGGTAGGCAGAACAAATGAATTCAAAAATCCAGCGCATCCATTGAGAGCATTTAGTTATAACTTTATATTAAAGCTCCAAACACACTGAAAGCGGAAGAGGAGCGGCGCGGCGTGGTGGCGTGATGGTATAAACCAGGGATGTTATGGATATGAAATTTCGGTTACGGATTGGATACGGATATAAGAATGATTATGATACCGGATACGGATACGGATATGCAATTATTTCTGATTATCCGTTAGATTCGGATATTACATTTTTATGGAATTCCAAAAGTGAAATTTGTACGAGTATGTACTTACAAACAGGTAATATAGGTTTTTTGGCAAGAATCTCATTCAGTCAATAATTTTACAGCTTATGTCGGCTCTTGTGTCGGCAGCGGCAGATCAAAACAACTTATCATAACGTGTCTCAATTAGGCTCCGCCCCTATCCGACACTATCCGAAACTTTTATTTCGGATTCGGTTACGGTTACGGATATGGTTTTATATCGGATATACGATAGTTTCGGTTACCGTTACGGAGCTCCCTAATCTATACTAATATAATAAAGCTGAAGAGTTTGTTTGTTTGTTTGTTTGTTTGTTTGTTTGTTTGTTTGAACGCGCTAATCTCAGAAACTATTGGTTCGAATTGAAAAATTCTTTTTGTGTTGGATAGACCATTTATCGAGGAAGGCTTTAGGCTATCAAACATCACGCTGCGACTAATAGGAGCGAAGAAATATTGGAAAATGTGGAAAAAACGGGGGAAATTAGTCACTATTCCACGCGGACGGAGTCGCGCGCACAGCTAGTCCCTGGTATAAACGCTCTTTTGTATAATTTCGAAAGACACTGCGCTGCGCTCCGCTTCTGCTGCCAGTGCATTTGAAGCTTAACATAAGCTGGCGCAATATGTCTTGTCTAGTACTTATACGAGATATTTAGGGTACCACTAAGGTAATCACTTGCCGTCTGACCTGACCTAAGTATTTCTAGATTTTTTAGTCATTGTCAGATTCTCGAGCTCTTTCAATTCCATCAGTAGAAATAATACTTTACCGCCCAGGACCGGAAACAGTGGATTGCCTGACGAGGTGGGTTGAAAGATGAGCAACGTGCCGTTTGCAAAGATACGAGTCAATCAATCTCTCAAACAACCTCGAATATACTCGTATATTGGCTTTGTTTAGTTCCTCTATGTAAAACTAAAAATAACATACTATCAATCACGCTTGTATTCCCAAATGGGGTAGGCAGAGCACACAAAACGCTACATAACACTAGGCCACTTCTAGCATAATATTTTTTAGGTTTCGAGTTGGCAGACACAATAGACAGCTGGTTGCTAGCCCTTCGCCTAAAGTATACCTTAACCTATGTCCTTAGTCGCCTCTTACGAAATCCACAGAAGAAATGGAGAGGTGGTAGCCAGGATTTAGTTTTGGGGGGGATCGACAAAAAAAAATCGGTCAAGTGCGAGTCGGACACACAAAAAAAATCACAATTGTTGTATGGGAGCCAAAACTTCTCAGGGGGGGGGGTTTGAACCCCCAAACCCCCCCTGGTTACGCCTAAACCCGACACCACACGGAAATTAAAAATAAATGTCCAATAACATTTTATCCAATTTTTGCAGTAGCCTCTTGTATAGCGACAACAAAAAATTTTTTAGAAGTACTTGCGGTTTTTAATGAAAATTAAATAAATTCCTAAAATCTTAAAAAAATATAAAGATGTTGGTTTAAAACTACTTATTTGCGATGGGTTCGTAAGTAGCAAGTTACAGCACACCTATGTATGTGTTATTCCAGGGCGGTAATGTACACCAGGCAGACTTCAAAAAATGAGGTTCTGAAATCGACAGTACTTGTATGTTTCTTGTGTATGAATAGATTTCGATTGTTATTTTTTTATCCCAATATTCAAGTTTTCCTGTTCATTATCATCATAATTTCAGCCATAAGACGTCCACTGCTAAACATATACATACATACATACATATTCTCACGCCTGTATTCCCAAGAGGGGTAGGCAGAACACATGAATTCAAAAATCCTGTGCCATGTTTAGAAGTTTCAGGGTAACCAGATGGTAAACGTGTTATTGCAGTGACAGGTTGCTAGCCCATCGCCCACAATACACTAACCCTTTCCCAGAGTCGACTTTTACGACACCCACGGGATGAAAGGGGGAGGTGCTATTCTAACCCGGCACCAACATATACCTTTGCAACCGGCTAAACATATACCTTTTAGATTTCCATGAATACCCGTTGGAAGCGACCTGCATGCAGCGTTTTCCGGCAACCTTTATCAAGTCGTCTCTCCATCTTGTAGGTGAATTCCTACGCTGCGCTTGCTGGTCCATGTTTTCCACTCAAGCACTTTTCGACCAATGTGGCCTCCCCATTGCCACTTCAACTTACTAATCCGGTGGGCTACATCGGTGACATTAGTTCGTCTACGGATCTCCTCATTTCTGATTCGATCGCGTAAAGACACCCCGAGTATAGCCCTCTCCATAGCTCGTTGAGCGACTTGGAGCTTTGAGATGAGGCCGATAGTCAAAGACCACGTTTCGGTGCCGTAAGTCATCACTGGTAACACACACTGATTTCCTGTTAGCTCTGTTTCAATTTCATACATACATACATTACGCCCGTTCCTAATGGGGTAGGCAGAGCGCACGAAACGCTACATAGACAAAACCATGACTATTTCACGTTTGGTGGCCATGTTTAGCATATTTTTTTTAAGTTTTGAGTTGGCAGGTATATCTAGTAGTGACAGGCTGCTAGCCAGTCGCTTGAAATATTTCCTTAGTCGCCTCTTACGATATCCACGGAAGAAATGGAGAGTTTGAGATAGAGAGGTTAAATTTCATCAATATTCAAAAAACAGTTTAAATTATCCTTATAATGTTTATGGCACATTTTTTTTCTCTCGTATCTATTCCTTTCCGTAAGTCACTACCATAAGATGGTAGAGTTGCTTGGAAAAAGGTGAAAATAACAAAAAAAAATGTCACACATATGTAAAATATTTTAGGACCGGACTAACTTTGTGCAGTGACTTTATATCTGAGTATAAGAAGAAACAACAAAGACAAAAAATCCCATCCCATACAATCAGGGGCACCACATCAGACGGACAATCGTTTTCAACATTGATCTCATTATAAAGTTGTCCAGTATAACCTATAAAGTCACTACGTGGAATACGACCGATCCTTAAATATTCAACCTGTATAAACATAGTAAAAAAAAGTCTACCGGGAGCTTTCAACGAAAACACTGCCACCCTTCTAGATAAAAAAATACGTAGAGTTGGAATGTTCTATATTTTTGGACAATGGATTATTACATACATATACATATTGTCACGCCTGTATTCCCATGAGGGGTAGGCAGAGCACATGGATTCAAAAATCCAGCGCCACGTCCAGCAAATTCAGGGTAACCAGATGGTAAAACGTGATATTGCGGTGACAGGATGCTAGCCCATCGCCCACAATACACCAACCCTTTCCCAAAGTCGACTCTTACGACACCCACGGGAAGAAAGGGGGAGGTGCTATTCTAATGGATTATTAATGGACAATTATTTTACGCAGTGCATTCGCTTGGCTTGGGCAGTGATACGAATTCAAGATTCGACTTGGCTAGTTTACACGTACCAGGTACTATCGATCCAATTGGTTCCTGCCGCACCATAGTATCTACACACACATACACACATACATCTCGCCTGTATTCCCAATCAGGATAGGCAGAGCGCGTGAAACGCTACATAGATATGTTTGTTTTTTTATGAGTTGGCAGGATATTAGTGACAAGTTGCTAGCGTATCGCCCAAAATATGCCTTAACCCCACTCCTTAGTCACCTCTTACGACATCCACGAACGAAATGGAGAGGTGTTGTTCTAAATCCGACACCACTCGGGTAACCATACAATCTATTTACAATACCTAAACCTCATTAGGGTGTATGTTTTTTGTAAATAAATGATTTGATTTGATTTTGATTAGGACATTGCATTGCTCTAAAAAGGAATTCTTTTTTATATTTATTGTGACAACGTTCTGCGGTGGGTCAGAAATCAATTGATCAAGTTCGACTGTTCGCTCGATCATTAAATAATCAACTCTTCGTCAACCTTCGTCAATTTGTGCAGGTATACGGAAGTTGGAGTACTCATGTCTATGAGTCTCTACATGTAGTACATCTTGATTCTCGTTAATCACTGTGTAAGTCAAACAAACGCATTTGTAATAATAATTGTTTACAATTAAATTTAGTTTGTCTGGGATGATTTTATAGCTACAATTTTAGGAACTTTAGCCAAAAATTTTACAAATATCAACACTTATGTTGGCAAAGTTTCCCATTGTATATTATGGAATAAACGCGTATACAACACTAGCTTTTGCCCGCGGCTCCGCTCGCGTTAATTTCGGGGTAGCACAGAAGAGATAGCTCATCCCATATACCAATTTATAGCTTTCTACATATAAAATTGCGGTATTCTCCACAAACTTCCACCTCTCACTTTAGTGAAATGGGGAGTTTTGAAGAGACAAAAAGTAGCCTATGTCACTCTCCATCCCTTCAACTATCTCCACCCAAAAATCACGTCACTACGTCGCTTCGTTTAGCCGTGAAAGACTGATAAACAAACAAACAAACACACTTTCCCATTTATAATATTAGTATGGATTTTAATTTATATCCCGTGTGGTGCCGGGTTAGAATAGCACCTCCCCCTTTCTTCCCGTGGGTGTCGTAAGAGTCGGCTCTGGGAAAGGGTTAGTGTATTATGGGCGATGGGCTAGCAACCTGTCACTGCAGTATCACGTTTGATCATCTGGTTGCTCTGAAATCGCTAAACGTGGCACTGGATTTTTGACTTCATGTGCTCTGCCTACCCCTCTCGGGAATACAGGCGGAGGATATGTATGTATGTATGTGTATTTTAATTTTGCGCGCTATTCGAGGGCGTTTTAGTAAATCGTAAAAAGACAATTAATCTTCTTTGACGAATCAAAGCTGAAGAGTTTGTTTGTTTGTTTGTTTGTTTGAACGCGCTAGTCTCAGGAACTATCGGTTCGAACTGAAAAATTATTTGTGTGTTGGTTAGACCATTTATTGAGGAAGGCTTTATAACATCACGCAGCGACTAATAGGAGCGAAGAAATATTGGAAAATGTGGAAAAAACGGGGGGGGAATAGCATGGGAATAGTCACTCATCCACGCGGACGGAGTCGCGGGCACAGCTAGTTATTCATAAACCAACAATGTATCAAAACATCTAAACATCCAAATAGGTTTTATGTGGCCAAGTGGCTAGCTGGCTGGTGATAATATGCCGTAAATAATGTCAAAATTTGTCAGTTCAGTATAAATTTTGACAGCCGCGTATCTTAGGGAATAAGGGTTAATTTATTAACGAAATGTAAGTAACTTTCGCCATAACGACATTAGTGCTGAATAATATAAAGTACCTATTTTGCTCGCAAAAAAGCGGGAGACGTATGAAAATCAGCGGCGCTTCCGTCGTTCTTGAGCTAAAGAGAGAAGGTTTTAATAAAAACGCGTAAGATGTATGAAATATTGCGGCGCTTATTGTTTTTTGGAGTTGAAAAATTTGTATGGGAGAACGATTTTTTAGTTTTTTAGTATGTTACACTAATTTTTTCCACACTTTCTCATCTTACAAACCTTCCCTGAACTTCAACGAACATTTTAAAAAAAGAATTGGCCAAATCGGTTCGTGCGTTCTGGAGGTATTTCGTCAGGAAGGAAAACACGACTTATTTTTATATAGTAGATTAGTCGTTGTCAAGAAAACACTATCTTAACTTTACCGTTGTCCACCATACATCAACACCTTCATAAAATCTTCTTAGTTTAAGGGATCTTTAGATCATTCATTACACGTACTTATGATATAACGTTTCGCAGCCACTTCTAGAATGTTTTTAGGCTTTAATTTGATAGGTACACTAGTGACAGGATGCCAGTTTGCGCCTCAAGCATACCTACCTTTTTATCCTTATGTATCTTTAGTCGCCTCCTAAGAAATCCACGGAAGAAATGTAGAAGTTTTATTCTAAACCATTATCACCATCACAATCATCACCATCATCATCATGGTGTGATGATTCATGGGGTCATTGTATTGTTTAAAGTGGATATTGAGCTATTTTGTATTATTTTAATGGCAATGGTAACAATTATAAGTGTAATGTAAATGAACCTACGTCCTAGAGGTATACCTACTTATATAAGTGTGTCGATATGAAGTTCTCAAAAGTAGGTATATCACAACATTACAGCTTAGTAGGAATTATTTTCGAAACTTTGACTAGGTTATATAAGTACATTTAAATACACTCGATTGTACCCACCCCTGTCCATCCAGTTTGAACGATCATCCGCCTAACATCAAGGTTGCCGCATCCTGCGACGCTACGAGTGCGGCGACGCTAGGTGCGTAACTACTTAGAGTTGTGTGAAGTATCGATAAATTCAGCCCCTTCTTACTATTCATAAAACCAAGCGAAAGGGCCGCGTACTTAAATCGCAATCAACCATTCCAAAAATCTTCGTAGAATAAAATAGTAGAAACAGCGTAAAACATCCGTATTGGAAAAATCCTTGGGCCCAAAACATTGGAAAAGTTCGATATAAGCCTCGATCCCCGTTTTAAACAAGACTTTGCTTTTCTTGTACAATTCGTCTTTTAGAATACTTAATGCAGATACCCCTTTTCCTCGTTTCCAACAACTTTTCGGGCTCTTTTAGGAATCGTCCAGTGGAAATCATGCTCTATTGGGATTTCGGCCAGCCTCACAGGAATCACTTTCGTGCGCTGTCAGTTACAGGTAAATTGAGGCCGGCACTTAGACGGACATAGTACCTACTTACAACCCGTTGCCGCGCCTCGGGGTCGCTACCACTCGCGGCCGCCTCGCGCCCGGCGCCCTGGCCCGCGCCGCCACACGTGAGGCCGAGGCGGCGCCTTGCTTGCGAGCCGACTTGCGTCCTTAGCCAGACCTTAATTACGAGAGACTTCATTACACACAAGGCAAAGGGATAATTGCAGATGAAGCTGTATTTTAGGCCTTAGCATAGTTAGCGAAACTTAATCGCAGCTCGCAGGACACTCAAATTAAGTTTCTGCCGCCAAGTGAGGGGGTCAGTTAAAAAAGAGGCCCCTAATCAGGTCCGCGCGAGCACGCGTTACGCACTTACATAATGAAAGGGGGAAGCAGGGGGTCAGGGGGGCAGCGGGGAGCCGTCATCTGCGTACACCCTGTCCGGCCGCCCTCGATCGATACCTATACGTGTGGACTTTATGTAAAAAGCCTCCTGCACACCCGGAGGACGCCGACCATAAGTGTCGAGAAACGAGTCGCCCCCGGGGAGGCAGGCACGAAATATCTTCAATTTTCGAGAGAAAATTTTCCAATGCGGGGGCGAGTGCCCGCGGCGGAAGGGCTGTAGCTCGCGCCCCGGACGCCTGTGTCCGAAAAATGTGCGCCCCTTAATTGAATTTAGAGATTTGCCTTTCGGAACGCACGCCCGGTCCACTGTTTATTTGCGGCAGCCTCGTTATTACTCTTTATGGGACAATCAACACGCATCATGTTCTTTTCTCAGATTTTTCGAAATGTTGAAACATTACAAGACGCCACTAATTAGTCGATCCTAAACCCTGTTCGGTCTTCAGTCGAAACTTTCTCGTATAGCTGAAGTTACGGCCACGTGTCAATAATAAACAATCATTTCGACGCCACACGCATTTATAAAGCAGCTTTATGGCAAGGGAATAAAGTCGTGGGTAAATGGTTATGACGCATTAAACTGTCCCCGATGTATTAAGCACTCGTGGCTGTACTAAATCCAACTTCGCTATCTGCCGCCGAGAAACAAACAGACAATAAAAACGTATTAAACCTCATACGAATTTCACTTAATAAGTTTTTGTAACTCGCCTTTAAACGATAACCCGTTAAAAAGAAATCAAAGTACGTCCTTGTGATATTTTTGTTCAGAAATATTAATAAAATTCAGACATCAATCTATAGCCACTTAGGGTTAAAGTTACATATGTATAAGAGGTAGGTATAATAATTACAGGTTATTAATAGACCATAAATAACCTAACAAATTTTCTCAATCAACGGAAGAGACAGCCGGGCAACGTACATGGTCATGTTTTTGTCTATTTAACGTTTCGTGTGCTCTGCCAACATATAAGCCCCATTTGGAAATATGTTATGTGAATGAAATTTATTGAATTTTTTTCGAATAACTTCATGTTTAATAAATCGAGTTTAGCTCGACATGTTTCGGGCTAATTCGTAACCCTTCATCTAGGAGCCGCGGCGGCTGCTGCTGCCAAACGCGCACTGCGCGCCTCCGCTGTCTTCGCGCGAGTTCGCCCTTCGCTACGAATCCCGAAACATGTCGAGCTAAACTCGATTTATTATACGTGTGTTATCCGAAATTTTTTCAACATGAGTGAGTCTCACGGTAGTTTAATGTTCAGTGAATGAAATAGGTACTTAACACGTAATCGAAACTGAAAAAAAGATAGATTAGTTAGTTGCCTAAATTATAATCTGCCCAATCGGAGTGAAAATATTCAGTGGGTAGGTACCCGAACGCCCGGACGTACCCACCATCGCAAGTGGATTGAGCCCAGCCATAGGCTCAGCAGAAACTATACATTTATTGATTTGGGTTCCTTGAAACATTGTTTGCGTGAAAATGTAAACTTCAATTGAAACTTACTTAAAATTCGACTTCGTGGTTGAAATATCGTTCTAAATATACCTAGTTGTGCAGTAGAACTTTTACGAATCAAAACGTATGAACCGTATTATAGAATTATTATGTTTTGTTTGAGAACTTCAGATAATCATTCTTACTACAATTATTGGCAATCATTTAAATCCTTAACTTTTCTCTTGTACACAGAAGAGACGTGAAATTACATTTTGTGTATGACTCGAAATGATCAAAATAAAGATAAGAAATATGCTTAGTGTCTATAAAAAAACTACACGTTTTGTCAATTTGGATTCCGTGTTTTTTTCGTACATTTCATTGAAATGGCATGAACCGTCTTCAATGAGTGATATTGATATCGCAATGAAACGATGCAATAAAATTGTGTACCTAATACGTCGGTACTGTCCTATGAAACTTTAAAGGAAAATGGACCAAAAAAGCAGTGCTTGTATTTTGTACTATCGGTATTAGACAACTGAAAGAAAAACTACGTACTACGTAGGTACACACTTACGTACAGTCAAAATCATAAGTGATAATTTATAGAAATACCCTGTCATTTTAACACCACGCTTGAGAAACCATAATGTAACGTAACATCTGAAAGAACAAGGTACGTATATAATCACTTAATTTATGACATTGACTGTACAAATTAAACACCTAAAATTCGAGAACAATTCATACACATCTTGCGAACATCGGCTCCGACTGGGAATCGAACCTGGAATTGCTTCATAGTCAGAATACCTAACCACTGGACTATGCAGCCATGAAAACAAGCTATTTCAGTTGCCGATACATAGCGTACTCTACCTGATGATTCGTCTAATGGAAAGTTTAGATGGGGCCAATCAATGTATAGGCAAATCCACTCCAGTTTGCCTCGAAGCAAGACCTCGGATCATATTATAAGTACCTAAATATACCTATGAGTAAATGGATATAATTCCCTGACAGGGAGAGTTCATACTATTTACTTGTTAGCTTCTGCTCGCGACTTCGTCTTACCGTAAGCATATAACTATTATTATGATGTATGGGATAAGTTATTGTAAATTAATTACAATCCATTTCCTAGTTTTTCAGTGAGAGTCCCAAACATCCGTCTGATTTTACAAAGTATCGTGTTTTATCTACGTGTAGATATTATTGGTAGTAGATAAATAATATTTTTAAAGACTGGCTAATGTCAAATGACCGCAGCTGGTCCAGCGCTAGTTTCTTGACAAAACGAATTTCCGTGACAAAAGTAACAAAATAAAGGCCAAAAAGTGTAGAAATAAATAAGGTGTCAAGAAAGCTGTTTAGTCTGTCAGCTACATTATCAAAACACTATTCTAATGTTACAAATACACAGCTCAGCTGGGTCATTGTCATAACCCTAAAAAAACATGTCCATTTGTAATTATATAAGACATTTTTAATAATTGCATTCAATTTACATCA